>OZ038479.1:5856381-5873881 GCA_964036315.1 Acanthosepion esculentum | reverse complement strand
ACTTGATTCTTTCAATATTGTGACTGTATACAGCTGTTGCGTTCTGTGCTGTCTCCGAGTCCCCACACTACTACATAAATGGTATCAATGAAAAGGACAATTTCTTTTTGTTATTTGTTTTCTTAGGAGAGTGTGGTGGCAGCTTGGATTTTAAGAGGCAGTGGGAGGAATAACATCCTGGGAATGAATGTTGCATGTTGGCTCGAATTGAAGGGTTTTTGTTCTTAATTATGAAATGAAGAAGTAATTTCTAAGATTAAATAGCTTTACTAAGATTTTATTTTTTTTTTAAATACAATATTTTTAATTTAAGTTTTTATTTTACATTATTCCATTAGTGTTTTAAAAGGGTCCTTAATACCCTAAATGGCTAAAAAGTCATCTTGAAAGTTGGGTGTTTTCAATGCTTTATCCTTTTCTTTGGGGGTTGCCTCCAGTCAAAGTCAGTGACGTCGAAATGGCATGATGCCTAAACGCCTGTGCCAAATAGTCCAATTATTTTTCTGACCCTGAATCAGCCACGTCAAATGTGCTGCACCGAAACGTACCAAACCCAAAATAAGAGCTCAGATTCTCAACCACCAGTCTGGGTTTCCTCTTAAATGTGGCATCAAAGTCCACTTCATGAATGTTCCTCTTCTAATATTGGACTTCAGTTATATGAAGAAGAATTTCTAGTGACTGAGGGCTCAAAACAAAACATTCAACAGTACCCATTCATACATTTTGGGTTTCAATATAAAAAAGAATATCCCACATTTTGCTGAAAAGGCCTTAGAAGTTTTATAGCAATTATAGACTTCTTTATGTGAATTAGGCTTCTCAACCCTAAATAACATCAAAAATAAGAAAAGAGAAAGTGATGCTCAACTGAAGAAGAAACGAGGGTCTTCTTATCGGACATTCAATAAAACATTGAAGAAATCACGAAAAAACACCAGGCACAGGTTTCAAACTAAATAAGCTGCACAAATAGTTGAATAGAAACATTGAAATAAAGTAAGTTCATATTTGTGTGTGCATTTTTTAAATGTACAGTATTATTTCAAAGCATTTAAATGTATAGCCTTTTGAAAAATCTATAATTATGCCATATTTTTATTTGCTCCTATAAATGCTGTTGTTTTAAAAGGTAAACAAACACTTTATTAGAGTATAAAAATGTTTATGATTCTGTTAGGAAGAATCCATGCTAAAATTTAGTAAAGTCTTTTTTTAATTTTGCATGGTCTGCAACTATCTTATTTGCACCAAAGACAAAGTATGCTGCCATTAAATTCATTTGATGAAGACCTTCAAAGTCTGTCCCAGAATTTTTATGGATATTTTTTTATGACAATATCTTAAAATAGGTAAGGAAAGGCGCCATATTTTTATTGGCATTGATATGGTCAATAGACAAAGGAGATATTTTTAATTCTATTCATTCATCAAATTTTAAATCTTTATCTATGGTCTTTCATTTTTTTTTATTCAACATTTATTCGGAAACATTGTTTACAGTTTAATTGTTTACAAATAAACATAAAATAATGGTTGGTTTCAAGCAAATATTTACAAAACTTGCTTTTCTTTATAAATTTAAGTAAACATTCAAAATATCAACAATTCCTTTTAGAGAAATTTCTCAAGGGAGAAACGGTTGCATTACCGCCAATGAGATGATGTTCAAATAATTAAAGTCAGGTTAATGCAGAGCAAAGAACTGGAGAATATCCTCAAGTATAACAAATAAGGAATTGCCTGTTATACAGGTTGCTGAGAATGGAACTGAACATATGGCATGTGTTTCTTGGAATAACCTGAGTCATTTGCCATAATGTTGTATGAAGACCAGTCTGTTTACTTAAAGACTGAAAAATGGATAGCATTCTTGAATATAAAAATAAGGAATCATTTATATTTGCTGAGAGTGGAAACATGATTCTTGGATTGTCATCAGGCAAATTTGCTTTCATATTTTGGAAAATGGAACCATTGTTTTCCTTATGGATTTATCGCCTGAAGAATGCTGTATAGAATGGATTCTAAATAACATATGGAAGAATTTGCTGCAATCACTGGTCTTTCCATTGGGGAAGGTGATAAATATATATATATATAAATATATAAAAGTGAACATAGAAGTCAACACTTAGAGGCGACAGTCTGTTTCATGCTAGATGCAATCGTCAGGCCACGAGTGCTGTTATTTTTCTCGGCTATTTATATATACGGGTCAGTGGTGCATTGTGGGTAGTCTATTTTGGCGGATATTTTACCGGAAGTCGTTTATTTGTTTATTTATTTATTTGTGTCAAATTATTTTGCTTGTTTTTATTTAATTTTATTTTTTATCTTATATAAAAATAAATTTTTTTATCTTAAATAAAAATAAAATTAAATAAAAACAAGCAAAATAATTTGACACAAATAAATAAATAAACGACTCCCGGTAAAATATCCGCCAAAATAGACTAACCACAATGCACCACTGACCCGTATATATAAATAGCCAAGAAAAATAACAGCACTCGTGGCCTGACAATTGCATCTAGCATGAAACAGACTGTTGCCTCTAAGTGTTGACTTCTATGTTCACTTTTATATTTACACACACTCTCTGATATTGAGCACTTTATCCCATAAATATAGCACACTTTAAGACTATATTTCTTCATATATATATATATATATATATATATATATATATATATATATATATATATATATTTTCCAATGTTTCATTGTATATGATGCATCAAACTTAATTCATATTCCAAGGAAGAAGTACAAATTTCACAAGATTATAGCTTTCCCTTTAATATGTATTTTTGCATATATAACTTCAAGTTTCTTACAAAAGGTGGTTTCTATTCAGTGTGTTTTCTCTTATGCAGAACCAAATGTAACCTCCGTGTAAAAGAACGATCACACATTTCACAAGAATATGGTTTCTCTCCAGTGTGTACTCGCATATGTCGTTTCACTTGTGATTTCTCTGGAAAGGAACAACCACACACTTCACAAGAATATTCGCATATGACCAACCAAATTTACTTTCTGAGAAAATGAAGAGCCACATACATCACAAGAAAATGGTTTCTCTCCTGTATGTGTCCGCATATGAACTACCAATTGGGACTTCCAGGAAAAAGAAGAGTCAGAAACTTCACAAGGATATGGCTTCTCTACTCTGTGTGTTTGATAATGTTTGCGCAAAGTTGTATGTAGTTGGCTGATGTGGGATATCTGTTGACTATTGTGATTGGTGCCTCACTACCAGATCCAAGGATTCGACTCAAGACCACTAGATGACAGCAACACATGCAGAACCAAATCTTATATCCACAATGCCACAATCTCAAATGTTTGCTGAGAATGGAAACATGCTTCTTGGAGTAACCTTAAAAATCAGTATATTTGCTTCCATATTTTGGAAATGTAGATCCACTGTTTACCATATGGATTCTAAACAACATATGGAAGATTAATTACTCTTCCCAAAATTATAAAAAGTAAGGCGTTGACTTTTCAAAATTAATTAATTTCCTTTATTATTTAAACGAAACAATACTTAGGGAAGGGATTAAACTTAGGAATATTAAGATTACCTCCTCGGTTATCCATTGAAACTGCTATCCACCAAAAGAAAAGAAGCCAGTCCCCATTGCGGGCCATTTAAAAGATAGTTCGCGCAGCTGATTGGTTGTACAAACATCCAATCGGAAGTGCGGAATACATGGTCTTTCTTCATCTAATTCTTTAAAAAGGCCAGAGTAGCTGTTAGCGTTTCACGGTGAGGGGGAATCAGGGTTTGATCTCCCGATTGGGTCGATTTGGTGATGGGGAGTATGACGTTGAAAGACCCGAAACTTCCTGATGAACCAAGTCAAAACATCACTAACGACCCCCTCGAGCGCCTACTTAAGAGCGTATTTTGAATTATTCTTCAGTATTTGAGACAATAAATCAATATTCCTGGTGAAGAATTTGCTTCAAGCACTGGTCTTTCCACTGGGGAAGGTGATAAAGTGCTATAGACGGATATATTTTCCAATGTTTCATCAAACATAATTCCTGTTCCAAGGAAGAAGTACAAATTTCACAAGAGTATCGCTTTTCCTTTAATATGCATTTTTGCATATGTAAGAAGAAGCTACAAACTTAACTCCATTGTAAATTTTATTTTGCATGTATTCGGTTATGTACAACCAAATTTGATTTCCGTGAAAAGGAACAACCACACACCTCACAAGAAAATGGTTTCTCTCCAGTATGTATTCGCAAATGTACTACTAAATTTGAATTCTGTGAAAACGAAGAGCCACATACTTGACAGGAATATGGTTTCTCACCTGTATGTGTCCGCAGATGTTGGCTCAAAGTTGATTTCTGTGAAAAAGAAGAACCACACACATCACAAGAATATGGTTTCTCTCCAGTATGTATTCGCATATGCATTACTAAATTCACTTTATGCGAAAAAAAAGAACCACACACTTCACAGCAATGTGGTTTCTCACCTGTGTGTGTTCGCATATGCTGTCTCAAAGGTGATTTCTGTGAAAAGCAACAACCACAAACTTCGCAAGAATATGGTTTTTCTCCAGTATGTATTCGCATGTGCACTACCAAAGTTAACTTGTGTGAAAAGGAAGACCCACATACTTCACAAGAATATGGTTTCTCTCCAGTGTGTTTTCGTACATGTTCACTCAAAAAGAATTTCCGTGAAAAGGAAGACCCACATACTTCACAAGAATATGGTTTCTTTCCAGTGTGTATTTGCATGTGTGTTACCAAATGTGCTTTCTGAGAAAATGAAGAGCCACACTCATCACAAAAATATGGTTTCTCTCCTGTATGTGTTCGCATATGTAATACTAAACGTGACTTCCAGGAAAAAGATGAGCCACAAACTTCACAAGAATATGGTTTCTCCCCCATATGTGTTTGCATATGCTTCTTCAATTGCGACTGTTCTGAAAATGAACAGCTACAGATTTTGCAAGGGTATGGTTTCTCTCCAGTGTGTGTTTGCATATGCACTACCAAATTTGACTTCCAGGTAAAAGAAGAGCCACACACTACACAAGTATATGGTTTCTCTCCCGAATGTGTTTGTATATGCTGCTTCAACAGTAATTGTTCTGAAAAAGAAGAGCCACATCCTTTGCAAGAATATGTTTTCTCTCTTGTGTCTGTCTGCATTTTGGCAGTTCATTCTCCACATATACCACACAAATACGGTTTCACTTTAGAGAGGATATTTGTCTTATTAAAACTGAATTAGTAGATAAATTAGATCCAGATTTTTTAGGGTAATATTTTTTTCTGAGGAGATTTCCATATTTCCCGAGTCATCAAAAAATGATGATCCATTCAGAATATCTGCAAAATAAGAAATATGTCAATTGAAAGATATTCAATCAATTAGAAACGCCCACTTCAAGAGAAGTAAATAAATGTTATATACAAATCAGATTTCATTGAATGATAGGTTTATTTTTGAAAATATTGTAAATGAAAATTAGTTGAAATGATTTAAAATAGATATATAGTTTTAACCGTTACCAAGCTAATTTCTTTCTAGAGTTGTCTCCCCTGACACTGCCTTTTTTTGAGAGAGAGTGCAAAAACATGAAGACCTATTATTTTAAAATTGTTGTAACTTTCTTTGCATTTTTTTTTAAGCAATTCAACCCAAGCAAGGTGGGAAGCCACTAGCACACAAGGGGTTACAGAGAGTTGGAGCTAGAGCAACTAGGAGTGATAGAGGAAAGGATGAAGAGAAGGATAGGGGATAGATCAAGGCATCTGGAGACGTCGATTGACATTACATTTGAATAGTTGGAGATTATAGCTATCAGGGAAACAGGAAAAGGGGAGGGAGTTCCACAGGCGAGAAGTGTGAGACATGAAGCTATTGGAGTAGAAGAGACGGCTACATTTAACAGTTTTGACAGTGAAAGGGTGAGAGCGAGATGCCAGCCCAGTTGAACGCTTACATTCATAAAGTCTGGGAACCAGCAAAAGCATCTCATCGGAGCAGTTATTGTGAAAGTATTTGTAAAAAAGACAGAGGGAGGTGATGGCATGTCTATGAGAGAGTGACTGCAGATGAGATGTCAGGTGTATAGATTTTAATTTTTGTATATAATAAAAGAATGAGTAATATTTTCATGTAATGCATGCATGTTTTGACGTTGAAAATAAAAAATTGGAACACTAAATAACGCGAAATAAAAAAAATACATTAAAAAATACGTAAGTAATTCAACATACTTTAACTTTTATTAGTCCTTGTGGAGTTCTCGGCGTGCAATAGGAAGCAAAATCGTTAAGGAGGCTTTCATTTCGTGAAAAAAGTGATATGCTTCCTCATGTTTACATACGAGAAGACACTAGCGTTTACTCTTTTTTCACCTGACTCATATTTGTCTTGTTGACAAATAAAGTTATTATTTCATTGCTTATAAATAGACAAAATAATTAACCTTCAGAAAGGCTATCAGGTATATCGATGGTCACCAGTAGCTTTCTTAAAATTAGCCCGGCATGGATGATAGTAGCCACTAGTGGTCATCATCACTTTCCTCCATGTCACTATCATGTTTATAATCTTCAACCATTTCACCGTCAATATTCACTCGAGTAAAATCATCAGAGTCCTAATCAAAGAAAAACTCCTGAATAAAGGCTTTGTTGGATATTGATGTGACCATTTTTGTTTACCAAAAAATCACGAAAAAATTAATGTGGGTTTAATTGGTGTTATGGCTCATGTAGAGCCAAGAAGAATTCAAGATGGCGTTGGAAAACGGAAGTTTAACCTTCTTCCAAAGTAGTAGTAAGGAATATCGAGCTTAAAATACAGGAAATAACAGCTGACAAGTGTTTATTTATAGCAACCATCTAAAGGCAATAGAATTCACCTCGAGTAGCAAAGGGAGATAATTCTCTGGTGACAAAGGTTAATTTTATGAAATGGAACTTAGATGGGTTTACAGTTTTGAAGATATAAATCTCTAAAAACTTGAATTCACTTTCTTTCTGACAAATTCTTTGACTGCTGATTAATTTATCCTTAAGTTCAAAATATCCAGAATGATGAGAATAAAATACTTATTTTTTCGATGAATATTATGTAGGGGGGGTCTCCCCACTGTTCGTGATTCTCAGAAAATAGGACTGGAAATTTTAGCATGCACTCAAAAAAATAGTTTTTACATTATTCAGACTATTGTCGTCATCTTTGTCGCCATATTCATTACAACGTTTCAGCCGTGGTGGTTGGGAAAACCAGTACTCATATTGCAATTTTTGCTGTTATTGCAATATGAACACTGGTAAAAATGTTTGCTAAAGACATTAGGTTTATAATATCCAGAAATTCATCCATTAGAATCAAAGCTTTGGAAGCCGGTTTTGAAAGTAAAAAGAGAGGTTGGAGTGAGGATAGAAAAAATAGCTAGGTTGTGAACTTGTAAAATATGCCACTGTCCTCAAGGACACATGGCACAGTGGATAAAGGCATTAGTTAGATCCAGTGACAGGACCGAAAGAGTGTGAGTTCAATACCTGGTTAAGGCAGTGGAGAACTTGGGAAGGGGAATTAACAGGAGATAACTGATAACTGACATCCATTAAAAACATGGCACGTGGAACTAGAACAGTCTACCCCAGTGAACGAAATAAAGGGTTCAGTTAGACATTCCAACCACCTGAAGAAGGCCAGTGTGTACAACGGTTGAAATACTGTGATAAACATGGCGAAAAAGATGAGGACAATAGTCCAAATAATGTAAATAGTGTACATAATACCTCATCTCAGAAATATAGACAGATACTGAAGGGCCGAAACGTTGTAATAAATATGTCGACAAAGATGAGGACAATAGTCCGAATAATGTAAATAGTGTACATAATACCTCATCTCAGAAATATAGACAGATACTGAAGGGCCAAAATGTTGTAATAAATATGGTGACAAAGATGAGGACAATAGTCTGAATAATATAAATAGTGTACATAATACCTCATCTCAGAAATATAGACAGATACTGAAGGGCCAAAATGTTGTAATAAATATGGTGACAAAGATGAGGACAATAGTCTGAATAATATAAATAGTGTACATAATACCTCATCTCAGAAATATAAATTTAGATTTTTTCCTAATATATGACAGAAAGAATCTTTTTAAAAAAAAGGGGTTTACATGAACAGTTTTATTAAATCATAAATCCTCAAATATTATTTTTAACCTTTTTATAGAAACAGTTATGTACTATTCAAATCTGTTTACGTTTTTGAAATGTCTGCCACTGCGCACTTTAAAACAACACGGTCTCTTTATGTGTACCTGCAGTTTACAATTTAAAAAATACAAAATTAAATATAGTTTTTCTCTTTTTTGTTCTCATCTTTATTGACATATTCAAGATGTTTTGGCAGTTCTATGCTCCGGCCTTCTTCAGGATCTGTCTCTATTTCTCAGATGAGGTATTGTAACTATTTACACTATTGACATTGTTCGGACTGTTGTCCTCATCTTTATTGCCATATTCACCTTCAACATCTGTCTCTATTTCTCAGATGAGGTATTGTAACTATTTACACTATTGACATTGTTTGGACTGTTGTCCTCATCTTTATTGCCATATTCACCTTCAACATCTGTCTCTATTTCTCAGATGAGGTATTGTAACTATTTAAACTATTGACATTGTTTGGACTGTTGTCCTCATCTTTATTGCCATATTCACAATGTTTTGTCTGTTGTACATCCCGGCCTTCTTCAGGTGACTGTAATTCTTATCCATTGGGGTATATTGTGCCACGCCTCTTCCGGATGTCTTGGTTAACTCCCTTTAACTCAACTCTCCAAGCAGTAGCCAGGTATTGAACTCACAACTCTTTGTCAAGTCAAGTCACTGGTTTCAACCAACGCTTTTATCCGCTCGGCCATGTTGACAAAGTAAAGTGGTCAGTTCAAAATTCTAATCACTTGAAGAAGGCCGAAGCGTACAACGTCCAAAAAGTTGTGAATATGGCAACAAAGTTGAGAACAACATTCTAAACAATTTAAATCAAGTAAATATAAATATTTAATCACATAAATCAAAAGATAATTATGGCCTAAAATAAAATTTATTTTTAAAAATAAGGTTGGAATGACAATTTTTAAATTATTCAGTCATTTATCTATTTCATTGCTAAAAGTTTTACACCTTAAACAACAAAAACACAGTAAAAATCAACTACAGCTGCACTGAGAACATGGTACAAATAATAAAAAAAACAACAGGAAAACTATCAACAAATCACCCACACATGTAACTGCAGAATAAAGAATGAATGTCTCTTAAATGGTAATTGCTTACAAAACAATGTAATATACCAAGCCATGGTAAAATCACCAAAAAAAAAAAAAATTTCTTTTATTAATAATATAAACTTTTCACAATAAAACTTTGTTTTTATTAAGTTTGGGGCCTTTTTTCATCATGCTATGCTGTTTTTTTTTTTTGCGAACTATTGAGGTAGGTGTACCTACCTAATTTAATTATAAATGTAGGTACCTCTACGAAATGTAAACAAAAAGACCATAGCATGATGAAAAAGACGCCAATCTTGACGAAAACAAAATGTTATCGTCTAATGCTCATATTATTATTAAAGAGGAAAGATCAAAGTATTTTTGGGGTATTTTTTTAACATTTTTAATCGTACCTAGCACGTCCAAAATTTTCGTTAAAAAAATCTTGTTTTTTTTGCCAAAAGAAATGACAGATAAATCCATCATTTTTTTCCATTTTATAAAAAAGATGAAAATCTCACTTTGAAATTCTTTTAGAAATCAATTATCATTTTTTCAAAACTTATTTTAATAAAATCAGAAATTATAATGTTTATTTAAAATATTTTGAACCAAGCTTAACTTAGCTTCTGCGCCCAAAAAAATGTAATTTGAAAATAAAACAAAGCAGGTCATAACCTTTCGCGTCACTTGACAGGTGACGAAAGACATTTTCATGATGTTTAGATAACTTAGGGGAGGATAATTCTTTCTACGGATGGAAGGAAGGGAAATTATTTAGATTTAAGTGAACAAATTATTTACCTCGTTATTTTTAAGGAAAACTTTCAGTGCTCTAATTTTTTTTTTGTACTTAGCTTTCACCTTTACGTTTACGATGCTTTATGGAAAATATATTATAAAGAAATAAAAAAATAAGACTGTTAAGAGTGAGATTAAATTTCATAAGAAAGGTGTCTAATTAATTTATAGGTACCTTTATGAAATGTTATCAGAAGTGTACATAAAATACTATAATTTTATGTACATTTATTACATTTTACTGTGTTATTTGTATTTCCATTCCTTTTATTATTACTTTTGATATTTCATTCATGGAAAAATGTCATAATTGAGATTAATATAAAAAATAAAATCATATAAATTTCATAAGATGATACTGATACTTGTAGGTACCCTTCTCAGTCGAAACTGAAAAATCAAATTAACTTCTCCATACGTGTTTCGCAAAAGTAAAGGCCTTAACAGCAGAGAACAATGCTGAACTCAAATAACGCAACTTAATTGTATTCTGGTTGGTCTTCCGTACTTTATAATTACCGCCCGATTATAAACACAAAATTACATTTCTTAATTACTGCGGGTCTTCTGATTAGTCAAAATGATACAATTTACAACGTGCTAAAAAAAGATCTATCTCATAAGGACACTTAGGAAACCAGATGCGGCTTTTAACTAATTTTATAATATTTTAATAACTTAAATATAAAAATGTATTATAATTAAAGAAATAACAAATAATTGTATTAAAAATTCATTTTTCATCGAAAAAACTTTTGCTTTCAGAAAATATTGTTCATATTCATAAAAACAACTAAAAGCAAATAAAAGCATTTGAAATTAAATAATATCTTTGTTTTATTGAATTTTGTATGTTACAATTCAGAGCTGATTTTCAGGTATGTGGGGTCCAATTAAAAAAAAAAACATGATTTGCATTCCTCAAAGCCTTGTGCTTTTAACTATTGTAATCACTAAACCCGATGCGATCGAATTTCTAGAGTTTTCATAAAATTAGTTATGGTGGGGGAGTAATAAATATAAAAAAAATATTTCTGCCTTGACTTTAATAAAAAAAACATATTTATAATAATTTCCATCATCTATGAATAGTTTCTGAAAGTTTCATTAACTTCCGACAATTATTTTTATTTTTGCAAGATTTTCCAAATTAATGTGTGTCATACAAAAAAAAAACGTATTAAAAATTGTATATGTTATTTATTTGTAGTTCCGGTGATACAAAGAGAAACAAGGTTTTTTAATCAAAATTTAGAATGTTCTAAAAAGAAGTAAAAATTTTAAAAAATAATTAAAAAAAACTTTGGTCTTTTGTCTTAATAATAACACAAACATTTAGACGATAAAATTTTGTTTTAGTCAAGTTTGGCGTCTTTTTTATCATACTATGCTCTTTTTTTTAGCGATTTCGTGGTGTTACCTATATGATTGGTCGATTAAGAGGCGATAATTGAAAAGATTGGGTTTGTTATTTTATTTCTTCAGTTTAAAATTGGTAAAATAAAGCTTCAGATACTTACAAATCTCGCATACACAGATTCTGATGGTTTCTGTATTTAAACTAGAAGGGATGATTTCTGGATAGTTCCCTGAAAGGGACGTATTTTGCTTAGCGTCTCGTCTGAGGAGGTGAATTTTCGTACCTCACTGTGTGAAGAGCGCTTTTTGAAAGCATTAAAAAAACACCCGCCAAATCGAGATTTATTCCTCGAAGATACAGTAATTGTGGCACAAGGCCAAAAAAAAAAAACGGGGATAAATTGAAGCTGGTCGTCACTGACTATCATATACCTAATCCGATTCACGACCCATTAGATTTTTATTGCTCGAAAATACAACAGTTGTGGCACAAGGCCAATAAAAAGGGTTGTATAGGTTGAGGCTGGTCGTCAGTCTAACTATGTTCAATAATTCGTCGAAAAAACAGCATAAGCATGATGAAAAAAGGCCCTAAACTTAATAAAAACAAAGTTTTATCGTGAAAAAGTTTATTTTATTAATAAGAGGAAAGACCAAAGTATTTTTAATTATTTTTTAAAATTTTTTTATTCCTTTCTAACACGTTTGAAATTTTGATTGAAAATCTTGTTTTTTTTTTAGTCAGTGGTCGTGTAATATTTAGCGCCTTTTTTCAGTTGAAAAACACATTAATTTGGAAATTCTTGCAAAAATCAAATAATTGTCGGATTTTAATGAAACTTTCAGAACTTATTCAAAAAAGAATGAATTTATTTTAGAAATGTCTACTTCTTAGAAAGTCAAGGTAAAACTATTTGTTTTTGTTTTTTTTCCATAGTTACACTCCCTTACTTAATTTTATGAAAACTCGAATCTGTAATTTAAAAAAATTAAATGAAGACTTTGAAGAATATAATTCATCAATTTTTTTTTGTAAATCAAGAACCTTTCTACCCAAACTTTATCTCTGAATTGTAAAATACAAAAAAAAACAATAAAACTAGGAGGACCTTATTTAATTAAAAAAGCTTTTAATTAATTTTATGAATATATAATGAAGAGATTGAAGACATTTCTTTTATATTTTCTTTTTTTCCCGACGAATAAATAAAATGGCCTTCATTTTTAATCGGATTAATCATCCGATTAAAAACGAAGGCCATTTTATTTATTCGCTGATGCATATTTTTTTTTTTTTTTGCAAATTTTTAAAAACAGGGTGTAGCTACTATTTGTTTTTATAAAAAAAAAAAAAACAAAAAAAAACTCATCCATTTTTGTTGGTACCTGTCCTATTATCAGGCGCTTAATTTCTTTTTCCATCATCATCATCATCATTATAATAATAATAAATCATCATCATCATTATAATAATAATAAATCATCATCATCATTATAATAATAATAAATCATCATCATCATTATAATAATAATAAATCATCATCATCATTATAATAATAATAAATCATCATCATCATTATAATAATAATAATAAATCTCAAAAATGTGGCACATGGGAACATCAACAATCCCTGTTGTAGTTGGAGCTCTCGGATTGGTTGGAAAAGATTCCAGTAGACAAATTGAAGGAATTCCTGGAAGTCCATGTCTCAAAGAGATATAAAAAAAATTTTCTCACAAGTACAGACCACACTTTACGAACGGCTTTATCTATGTAATATATATATATATATATATATATATATATATATATATATATATACATATATATATACATATACATATATATATATACATATATATACACATATACATATATATATATACATATATATACATACATATATATATATACATATATATACATATATATATGCATATATATATATATACATACATATATATATATACATATATATACATATATATATGCATATATATATATATACATACATACATATATATACATATATATATACATACATATATATATACATACATACATATATATACATATATACATATACATATATATATACATATACATATATATATACATATACATATATATATATACATATATATACATACATATATATATATACATATATATACATATATATATGCATATATATATATATATACATACATACATATATATACATATATATATATACATATATATACATATATATATATACACATATATATATACATACATACATATATATACATATATATATATACATATATATACATATATATATATACACATATATATATACATACATACATATATATACATACATACATATATATACATATATATACATATATATACATACATATATATACACATATATATACATACATATATATACACATATATATACATACATATATATACATATATATATATATATATATATATATATATATATATATATATATATATTTTACAGTGGAAAATATCATGATGCCATTTCTAACCTTCGGTCTCTGGGTGGGACCCGGAAAGAAATGTGTACACGCCAGAAATCAAAGGAAATAAAAACAATAATAATAATGATAATAAAAAAAAATTTAAAAATCAAGGAATTATCTGATTTAAACAAAATTGTCAGCACTTATTAAATGAATTAAATAGGTTGTAGCGGAATCCGCAACGAACGACAGATCAGCAATAAAATTAAAAATGTGAAGGGTTGCGAATCAGATGTTTTGGACTCAACCATATTTATTTAACTTAGATTAGGAATGACATGGAAAAGGACAAGCAAAGACGCTGGAGGTCAGATTGCTGCATGCCGTGGAAAGCGGCCGGCACTACGACGACAGGAGAGAGGATGCAAACCAAACTCCTCGAGGTTTCGATGCAGCTGGGTTCCCTTCTCAAATCGAACCCGTAGGCCTCGACCGTGGCGATGGAAAGCGGCCGGATGGCATTACCGTTTTCCCTTTTAAAATGAGTAAGTCGTTGATTTGTTATGCGACCTGTGCAGATACATTTTCGGCCGGTAATTTGATCAGGTCCGCGGTTGAGCCGGGGTTCGTCGCCCGAAACGCAGAGATAAAAAACATATCTAAATATTCTTCTCTTGCTGATAGATTTTTTTTTTACTCCTGTGGCAGTGGAGACTTCAGGAGTTATTGGCCCTCGTTCGATGGTGTTCCTTCGGAGGATTGGCGCGATTGCGTCTCGATTAAGGAACAAGCCTCGCAAAACGGAGTGGCTCTTGCAGCGTGTCTCACTGGCGATGGTTCGAGGTAATGCTTTCTCCATCATAGAGGCTGGCAGAAGATAGAAAAAATTGTTTATAGTTACGTTGTTCTGGAATTGTCAGCATTGGTCGACTGAACTTGCTTTGTTTCAATGACTTTTGTTTTGTTATTATTAGTTACTTTGTTCAATAATGTGGCAGTCACATGCAATTTATATTTGACGTAATATAGTACAACAGCATAAAATACAAGAAAGAATGTAATGATTCAAAACATAACATTTGAATTTATTTGTGTTTTGATGTACATGCATATAAGCTAAAGGTTTCATATAGTTACGTCTCTTAGATTTGGGAAATATTTGTACCGGAGGTCACAAAGTTGAATTAATTATTAAACTGTAATTTTAGAAGAATAAAGTTCCTGTTGCATGTTAGGAAATATGAGTTGGAAAAGTTGGTAGAGTTCAGAAGAGTTAAGTGTTTGTATCTGCGTGAATGTTGGTAATGTTCTTTAACGTCAAACCGCAAGGTCAAGACGAGAGTTCCTGAAGGTTACATTTTCACAGCAAGGAAAGAGATGAAAGAGAAAAAGGAAAGAAAAGGCTTACTTGTGTTTTGTTTATATAAGGTGGTGTCTCACGTGATAGGCTCCCATCTCAGTTTGCAGTAAATAATATTCCACGTGTACAGGCGATCTGATTGGTTGGAATTGACCAATCAGCGAGCTAGTTTTGAGGAGATTAACCAATGAATGGTTGTCGTATGATCTATATGTGTGTGATGGTGATGATATCACCAGAAGGTCATTTTATTATTAATCTTTGTGGAATATATTTCTTGAGGGCCAGCTTCATCCCCACCCCCTATTCGATATCTCATACATTATAATTTGGGGGTATTTGCAAATTTTTTTTTTACACTTTGAATTATATAAAGAAATGTTATTTCAGTAAAAGAACACACACACATACACACACAATTATATATAAGTATATTTACCCTTGTCTCCCGACTGAGATGGGATGTGACACACGATCGGGTTTAATGTTGGGAACCCAAGCGCATACACTCGGGCCAAGAATTATATGGGTGAGCACGAACGCAAACCCAACACTTAGAAATAACGTGTCTGAGTTGCCCACATTTGGGGCGATTGCAGTGGTCAATGTTACCGGTGTTCAATGGAAGGGCCTCATTCTTGGAAAACAGCCTCAGTGATCACTGTTTCTCCTATACTAGGTAAGTATATTTACCCTGGCCTCCACACTGAGACGGGATGTTACACAAAGTCGGGTTTAATGTGCGGGAAGCAGAGCGCATACACTCGGGATAGAACAAACATTCCCTGAGCCCCCGCAACCATCAATCCCTCTCTCTATTGCTATGTTGACTTCTATATTCATGTATATATATATATATATATATATATATGTGCACATTTCATTAAAAACGACTGACAAGGTGCTTTGGTTTAGTTTTTTATATAATTTCTCGTGAGATCTAATAAAGTTTTTCTTTTCAGATGATAAATTATATAAAAACTGTCTGAATGTTCTTTTTATCCGAGCACTTTCGGCTATACATTTAGCCATTTCCAAGGATTATATTTTAACTGTTAGAATTAGAAATAGTTTGTTATATGTATGTTTTATAAAATGTTTCATTTTTTTGTTTCAAAACACGGTCAAGATATTATGTCCATGTTCAAAGTTAATACTATTAAGTGTTGGTTTGTTTGTTTTTATTAATAAGGCTTCCATTATTTTTAGCCTTTTTTTGCATGTGGATGATGCTATTATATTAGTGTTGTCAACAAGTATATTCCGAATAGTGTCCGGTAGGTCTCCATGAATATTTAAATGAGATCTAATTGAGCTATTGTCAGAAAGGTGTAGAGTTAGTCTGCGTGTTAAACAATTTGTAGTGTGGCCTATATAATTATTTACAAAAGTTGATTCTTGAGGAATACAATTCCTTAATGGTCATTTGAATTCGTAAATAATATTTGCTCTATTTAATTTTGTTCTAGGAGGTGAATTGTTATTTTTAACTATAACGTTAGAATTTTTTATAGTAAATAATTAATCTAATTTTTTTGCTATTCTTGAAAATGGCTAAATGTATAGCCGAAAGTGCTCAGATAAAAAGAACATTCGGACAGTTTTTATATAATTTATCATCTGAAAAGAAAAACATTATTAGATCTCACGAGAAATTATATAAAAAACTAAATAAAAGCACCTTGTCAGTCGTTTTTAATGAAATGTGCATGAAAGAAGGATTGCTGCCTAAATACACAAATATATATATATATATATTTTAAGACATTTTTATGTATATACATTCTTTTTATATATACAAGTATTTAAGTAAATGCTCTGTTTATAATAAACAGTATTAATAACATTTACCGGCTTGATTGTCCGAGAAATTTTTATAGAAAATATTCGTCCTGTATCCTATATGGAACCGTCATTTAGGCTGACGTGCCTTAACTGATTGCGCCACAGAGGATCATTCAGTTAGCAAGGTCGATTTTACTGCTTTTAAACTTCATTCTTCCATGATTCTCTCACATACATTCATATCTGCTCAAAGCGTATCCAAATGTAAACAAATGACGTCACACATTATGAAATGGACAAAGTCCGACAATTATTTTAAGACATTTTTATGTTTATACATTATGTTTATAGTTTAGTTCAACATTCCAACCACCTGAAGAAGGCCAGAGTGTATATTGGCCAAAACG
>OZ038479.1:5508881-5851381 GCA_964036315.1 Acanthosepion esculentum | reverse complement strand
TTTATACACATACAAAAAAACTCAAAGTTCTTTTAAAATAATTGATGTTTGAATTATAATAGGCTTTCCCATTATAATTAGTAATTATAGTTTTTCATAATAAAAACATTACCTAAAAGCACAGAGTAATACATAAATTTAAAAAATAAAAACTGTTCTTGTAAACAGAGAAATGTTTTTATTACATTCACCGGGATGGCGTCCAAATAATAAAATGAGAAATGTTTGTATTACCTTCACTTGGATGATGCTCAAATAATAAAAGTTTGCTTAATATAGATTTCTTTGCTTAGTAGAGCAAAAAATATGAGAACATTCTCAAGCATAAAAAATAGGGAATTGCTAGTTATACAGGTTGCTGAGAATAGAGCTGAATGTGTGGCACATGGGCTTAGGAATGAACTGAGCCATTTACCATATGTAGGGAAGAATTCTGTTTCCTTATTGACTAAAAAAATGGACAACATGTTTGAATATAACCATAAGGAATCATTAATGTTTGCTGAGAATCATTCTTGGAATTACCTCAGGCAATCAGTCTATTTGCTTCCGCATTTTGGATTATGGATTGACTGCTTGAAGAATGCTGTATAGAATGGATTCTGAAAAACATATGTAAGCTTGCTTAATCTTCCCAAAATTAAATGTCAAAATTTTTAAAATTAAAATTAAAGACAAGTAATTTAATGACAAGTTAGTTCAAAGTTACATAATTTCTTGGTTATTCTTCAGTATTTTAAACTGACGTATGTTTGCTCCATTTGTATTTTTCATTGATGACGGTGAAACACAAACGTGTGTGATTGTCTATAATGTATCAAATTTAATTCATGTTCAAAGGAAGAATTAAAAACTCTTCTTGTTCTTAATGGCATATCAACTCCTTATGGGTCATCTAATGTTGAAAGTTTGTTTTCTAGGGAGCTTTAAAGTAATAAAGATATATGTTATTCTGCTTTCACAGTTGAATACATGGTAGATGATACTCAATGTTCAAATACTCAAAGTCAGGTTAATATAGATTTCTTTGCTTAGTAGATCAAAGAATTTGAGAACATCCTCAAGCATAAAAAATAGGGAATTGCCAGTTATACAGGTTGCTGAGAATAGAGCTGAATGCGTGTCCTGTGTTCCTTGGAATGAACTGTGCTATTTGCCATATTTTGGGAAGGGACCAGTCTGTTTCCATAAGGACTAAAAAAAAATAGCATTCTTGAATATAAAAATAAAGAATCATTAGTATGTGCTGAGAATGGAAACACGATTCTTGGAATATTCCAGGCAATCAGTGTATTTGCTTCCATATTTTGGAAAGTGGATCCATTATTTAATGTTTTAGAAGATTTTTTTGCAGATAAATTGTTTACAAATAAACAGTCACAGAATAATCCTTCATTTCAAGCATTTACAAAAGTTGCTTTCCTAATAAATTTAAGGAAACATTCAAAGTTTCAACAATTCCAGTTCGATTATTTACACTATTCGGACTAATGTCCGCATCTTTGTCACCATATTTATTACGTTTCGGCCGTTGTACACTCCGGCCTTCTTCAGGTGGTTGGAATGTCGAACTAAACCCTTTATTTCGCTCACTAGGGTAAACTGTTCTAGTTCCACGTGCCATGTTTAATTGATGTCAGTTATCAATTATCTCCTGTTAATTTCCCTCTCCAAGTTCTCCACTGTCTTAACCGGGTATTGAACTCACACTCTTTGGGTCCTGTCACTGGATCTAAGTAATACCTCAAGGACATATGGCACAGTGGATAAAGGCATTAGTTAGATCCACTGACAGGATCCAAAGAATGTGAGATCAATACCTGGCTAAGGCAGTGGAGAACTTTCAGAGGGAAATTAACAGGAGATAACTGGCATCCATTAGACATGGCACGTGGAACTAGAACTGTCTACCCCAGTGAACATAATAAAGGGTTCACTTCTAGATTCCAACCACCTGAAGAAGGCAGGAGCGTACAACAGCTGAAACGTTGTCATAAATATGGCGACAAAGATGAGAATACTGTAAATAATGTACATAATACCTCATCTCAGAAATATAGACAGATACTGAATTCCTATTAGAGAAATTTTCTCCACTATGTATTTGCATATGCAATACCAAATTTGATTTTTGTGAGAAGGTCGTGCCACATACTTCACAGGAATGTGGTTTCTCCCCTGTGTGTGTGTTCTCATGTTTGCTTAAAGGTGATTTCTCTGAAAAGGAATAATCACATACTTCACAAGAAAATGGTTTTTCTCCAGTATGTATTCACATATGAACTACCAAACTTGACTTCCAGGAAAAGGTAGAGCGACATACATCACAAGAAAATGTTTTTTCTCCAGCATGTATTTGCATAATCAACTCCTATATCCACTATGCTATTGTCTTGATTGTTTGCTGAGAATGGAAACATGATTCTTGGAATCTCCTCAGGCAATCAGTGTAGTTGCTTCCATATTTTGGAATGTGGATCCATTGTTTTCCTTATGGATTAATTGCCTGAATAATGCAGTAAAATGGATTCTAAATAATATATGTGTCATAATGCTTGTATCGACTCATAGTCCAGGTCAGTAATATTCCAAAGGAAATCACTGGAACACAAGATTAGTGACAGAACCGTTTAGTCATGTGGATTAATATTACAATAATAGCAAATATTGTCATTAGTGCAACACGCTCCTTTTATATGCAATGGAAGAGTACATGTTTAATATCTTAGTGTAACAAATGTCAGTATTCTTTCTACAATATAATTACTCTTCTAAAAATTATCAAAGGTAACCCAATAACTGCTCAAAGTTAAATAATTTCCTGATTATTCTTCAGTATTGGTGATAAGTATTCAGTGTTCATGGTGAGGAATTTGCTACAAGCTCTTGTCTTTTGATTGCAGATGAAAAAGCACCACAGAATAATAACATTTTCCAATGTTTTATGGTATAGGATGTATCAAACTTAATTCATGTTCAAAGAAATAATTACAATTTTCTCAAGTGTATAGCTTTCCCTTTAAAATGTTGCTACATATATAACTTCAAGTTTCTTGAAGTAAGGAGTCAAAGACATCACAAGTACGTGGTTTCTATTTAGTGTGTTTTCGGTTATGTACAACCAAACTTGACTTTTGTGTAAAAGAACAACCACACACTTCACAAGAAAATGGTTTTTCTCCAGTATGTATCCGCATATGCACAACCAAAGTTGATCTCTGTGAGAAGGAAGCACCACACACTTCACAAGAAAATGGTTTCTCACCAGTGTGGATTCTCATATGTGGCCGTAAACATGATTTCTGCGAAAAAGAACAACCACATTCTTCACAAGAATATGGTGTTTTACCCATGTGAGATTGCATATGTTGGCTCAAAGATGATTTCTGTGAAAAGAAAGAACCACACACATCACAAGAAAATGGTTTTTCACCGGTATGTATTCGCATATGCCCTACTAAAGTTGACTTGTGTGAAAAGGAAGAGCCACACACTTCACAAGAATATGGTTTCTCTCCAGTGTGTGTTCGCATATGTTGGTTCAAAGGTGATTTTTGTGTAAAGGAACAACCACACACTTCACAAGAATATGGTTTCTCTCCAGTGTGTATTCGCATATGCCCTACCAAATTTGATTTCTGAGAAAAGGAAGAGCCACACACATCACAAGAATGTGGTTTCTCTCCTGTATGTGTTCTCATATGCTTCCTCAATTTTGAGTGCTCTGAAAAGGAAGACCCACATATCTTGCAAG
The DNA here is from genome assembly GCA_964036315.1 of Acanthosepion esculentum. Lineage (NCBI taxonomy): Eukaryota > Metazoa > Mollusca > Cephalopoda > Sepiida > Sepiidae > Acanthosepion > Acanthosepion esculentum. The sequence continues at coordinate 5,847,627 of OZ038479.1, read as the reverse complement.
AATATGGCCTCTCGCCAGTGTGTGTTCGCATATGTACTACCAAACATGACTTCCAGGTAAACGAAGAGCCACAAACTTCACAAGCATATGGTTTCTCTCCTGTGTGTGTTTGAACATGTCCATGCAATGTCGACTTCTCTGAAAAGGAACGGCTACAAATATGACAAGAATATGGTTTCTCTCCTGTGTGTGTTCGTATATGTCGGTGCAAATTTGATGTACCAGAAAAGGAAAATCCACAAACTTCACAAGAATATGGTTTTTCTCCAGTGTGTTTTCGAACATGTTTGTGCAATGTTGACTTGTCTGAAAAAGAAGAGCCACAAATTTGACAAGAATATGGTTTCTCTCCAGTGTGTATTCGCATATGCACTACCAAATAAGTCTTCTGTGAAAAGGAAGAGCTGCACACTTCACAAGAATATGGTTTCTCTCTTGTGTGTGTTTGCATTATAGCAAAGCACACATACCACAAGGATATGATTTCTATTTAGTGTAGATATTTTCTTTTTAATATGGAATTATTAGACAATTTACAACCAGATATTTCATTTCTTCAGTGTAGAATTCCATATTTCTTGGTTCAGGCCATCAAAAATAAAACTATGATTCATTTAAAATATCTGCAAAAATAAAAAAAATAAAAACCATGTAAATTGTAAAGGTATACTAATTCCAAACATTAAATCAATTACATGAATTCATATTTCAATAGATATAATGCAAAGGATATTTTAAACAAATCTGAAAAAATTGCCATATTTGTTCATGAGTTTATGAACAGTTTGTAAAAAGAAATATATTTAAATATTTAAGTACATATCCATTCTTCAGTTTTATGTGTCTCAACGGCTGTTTTGATGCGTCTTGTGTGGTAGTCTGTAGTGGCAGTGCTTGTCGCGTCTTGCTTTCAGCTACCGCCGCTGGCTAGCAGCAATGCGAAAAGGGGAGCTGAGTGCGCAAGTCTTCTCCTACCAGTATATAGCCTCTCCATCAGCAAGCCCTATGTAATGGCGACACATGGCAACCAAGCACCTTGCAGACTTGGGCTAAACTACATGGGATGTGGGAAGAGTTTGGCCCCCTTAACATGCGGCATGCAGGCCCACCGGTATGTGGACACGCCCTGGTGCCCTTGAACCAAATCCTAGCTATGGGTTTAATAGCTCCACTGCCTTGTGGAAATCTTCGGGAGAAGAAAAGTCCAACAAAAATCCGGAGTGGAGCCCCTAAGGTGGATGGACAGCACTCTGTGCTACCTTCCAGCCACTCCTGCAGCCGCGCTGGTGCCAAACTGTATTGGTTCATCCTCTCTTTTGGACTGTATTAGCAAGGCTGAAAGGGGGAACTAGACGTCTGGGCAGCCCTAGTTCTCCATACATCCCGCCCAGGCTCGTAGTGCATTGGAGAAGATGCTATGTAACTCCATCACCTAGCACCTACAGTGCTACTCCATTGTCTCCTGAGACGGACGGATGCTGACAATGACGAGTGTTATGAATTCTCAAATAGAACTGAAAGTTGTTTAGTTTTAAATCCCTATTAATCCCTATAAAAAGGTAAATCCCTATTAATCCCTATAAAGAGGTAAATCCCTATTAATCCCTATAAAGAAGTAAATCCCTATAAACTTAAACTCCATTATTAATTTAGATAAACTTTTTAAAATACTTTGATAAATAATTATTTACAATTTTTAATGTAGGTACCTCTACAGAAAATGCAATACCTAACGCTTAAAATGAATTTTTAAACCTACAAAGTCTTCCTTGAAGCTTTTATTTTAGTTTTAATTTCAAGTTAATAGATTAAATCAAATATTTCTAATAAGCAAAATACTTTGCCGTATTTCAAAATCAATTTAAATTGACTGGAAGGATTTTTGTTGTTGTTGTTTTTGCTAAAATAGCTGATTTGCGCCCCTTTTTTTGCTGTCTTTCATTGCAATGTAAACCTCTTTATTAATTAATGTTCCAAAAATAAAATATACTTTTTGAAACTTTATTTCAGAGATATTAGCTGATTTAAAGTAGAATTAATCTGATTTGAAACTATTCTTTACTTTAAGTTAAAAATATCACAGAAATGCTTTTTATTAACACAATGGTAGCTGTTTAAGCTGTTAACAGATTTATATTTATCTAATGGGGGGCTTTAGCCATAGAAAGGTAATTGAATATAACATGAGTGCCTTTTTATATAATTTTTAGTTATCTTCAAAATATTTCAGTTATCTTAAAAATTTAAGAATATATACCCCTTAATCTAATGTTTATTGAATTTTAGATACTTTTTGGATTTAAATTCGCTATAGTTATCACTCTTATTTTCTGATAATGTTGTGTATGTGCCACCATATCTACAAAAATCAGAACATTTATACACATACAAAAAATTCAAAATTCTTTCAGAAATATTGGTGTGCAATGATTTGTACTAAGCTTTTCCATTTATGATTATTAAATATATTTTTTACTTAATAATATCACCTACAAGGGTGAAATTAATACAAAATTTTTAAAAATTTAAAACTTAATAAATTTTTCTAATTAAAATTTTTAAAAATGAACACAATTCTTGTAAAAATTTATTAGACATTGAAAAATATTCTAATTTTAAAACAATTAAAAGCTTTTCTTATTAAATAATGTCATAGCTGTATTTCATTTTTTATTTTCCAATTCAGAGCAGACTTTTAGTAAATGGTGTTACTGTTTGTTAAAAAGAAATTGATGATTTAAATTCTCCAAGGACTCCTACTTTTAACTAATATAAATATGAAGAGGGTGGAATTTAAAATTTACTGGTAATTGTCTAGAATTTCCTCAACAAATGTCTTCATAAGACTTTTATAGCCAAAGTACCTAAAATTCAAAATATTAGATTAGTGAGTAGTCAAAATGAGTTTCCATTGTATTTGTCAAGTAATTTATACAGTTATGTGCCCTTTACTTAAAATGTCTAAAATTAGGCTACTGACACAGTGAACCAACTTTCTTAGCTAAAGACTTAGCAGTTGATTCAGCTTTCCACTTCATATCAGCAGAAAAGTGTTACTCATATAGATTTTACATGTAAATGAATGTACACCTGGTGGCCGGTAAGATTGAGGGAAGAATGTAAATGTTACTGAGTTAGACTTTTGAGATAAGCGTGATCTATACATATCTGGTTGGTTGATGTGCGAATTAATTTGTTCAAAAAAGGCCAAGATATTCCAGTTAATTTGGATTTTACTAGCATACCAGAAGTACACTTGATTTCCAATTGACTGTTGGAGCAACAAAAGGAATTGTCTGGCTTTGAACTGATGAGTTAATTCAGCTTTATCGAGTTCAAGCTTAATGCATAACAAGGAATCCGATACCCTGCCCTCCCCACCACAATCAACACAAGAAATTTTAGCTTCTCTGCAAGGTCAAAACTTTGGTATTTGAACAAATAAAGTCAATCTAGTAGTTCCAATTTATGTGGAATGAATGCAAAAATATCCCCCTCCCAAAATCCATCAATAAAATATACAGATGCATGCTGGGAATTATTCCTAGCCAATAATTATAGGCCACTTCTTGGTCACATCTACATTAAATGAAAACAATTCTTGTAAAAATTCATTATTCATCAAAAAAAAAAAATTTTTTAAAGACCATAATATATGTTATTTATAAAACCAATTAAAAGCTTTTCTAATTAAATAATATCATAGTTTTATTGCATTTTTTATTTTCCAAATCAGAACAGATTTTTGGTAAATGGTGTTTCTGCTTGACAAAAACAAATTGCAGATTTAAATTCCCCAAGGACTCCTGCTTTTAACTAACATGAAGAGGATGATATTTTTAATTTATTGGTAATTGTCTAATATTTCCTCAACAAATTCAATAAAATATTAGATTACTTAGAATATTTTCCTAAATTTTTAAGATTACTGGGTAGTCAAAATTTTTCATAAAAAATGTGTTTCCATTGTATTTGTCAAGTAATTTATGCAGTTATGTGCCCTTTACTTAAAAATGTCTAACATTAAGCTACCAATAAATCTGTCAGCACCTCATAAAAAAACAACCTCTGTGTTAAAAAAAAATGCTTTTTTTGTGATATTTTAAACTAAACAAGTGTTGTAAGTGTAATCTTCCACTAATAAAGTTTTATTTTTTAAAGATTTTTAATAAAGTGGAGTATATTGTATTAACAGATGTGTTAATTGATTAAAAAAAAAGAAAATTTAATTCCAATCAATTTAAATTTGGTTTGAAACACAGCAAAGTATTTTGCTCATTGGAAGTGTTTTTTTTAATTCATTTTTTGTTTAAGTTCAAAAACTTAAGAACCTAGAGACAAAATGCAAATTTCATAAAGCATCTTGAAATGTAAAATATTAAATAACAGCTGAAAATATGTACTAGGTATTTAAAAACTAAAAAAAATATGTGTTCACTTAGATTTTGTAAATTTATGTCAATTCTGGTCATCCATAAGAGCTGCCATCACCTCGGAACTTATCAATACGTCAATAAAGATCAAAGAAAAACAGGAACCATCATTAAGAAATGCTTGTAGATTACTTTTTTTTATGTTATAAGTAATATTTATTTAAAATCAGATTAATTTAGCTTTAAAGTTTCTAATTTAATCAAATAATGCGTCCAAAATATACATTTTTGGAAGATTTTTAAAATTGATAATTTTGTTTTGTTTACAAATTATCTAAAATTAAGAAAGCTTTTAAGAAAAAAAAGAAAAAAAATCAAGCAAATATTTGACATTCCAATCTATATAATTTCTATCTAGAATACACCAGAATATAAATAATAAATTTAATCATTTAACTTTCAATTAAAGCTAAAATGAAATCTTCAATAATACTTTTTTATTTTTAAAAATTCTTTTTAATCATAAGGTATTGAAAATTCAGTGGAGGTACCTAATTGACAATATAGTTCTTTTGTAGGAAATTTTTGGAGGATTGACCCACATAATTTTTTTTTCTTTTTCTTCTTTTATAGGGTAGCTTTAGGTAGGTACCTCCACTTTTTGAGCATAAATTTAATATGTTTAGTAATCTTTTCAATCTTGGGTTCGTAAATTTTGTTTCCACTTAATTACTATATCACATCCAGGAAATAGACCAATACAGAATTTTACACGATTTTAAACTATTATAAATTATTATAATTAATATTGTAAAAAAAAAAAAAATGAAAAATTCTTGTAAAAATTCATTATTTATCGGAAAAATTCTATTTCTTCAGACAAAAGTGTCCTTAATAAAACTTAATATAAGCAATTAAAAGCTTTCCTAATTAAATAATGTCATAGTTTTATTACATATATTATTTTTCAATTCAGAGCAGATTTTCAGTTAGAATAGGGCAAGTTTGAAAAAAAAAATTAGGTGATTTACATTCTCCAAGGAATCCTAATTTTAACGAATAAAAAAAAATTTCAGGAAATAGAAAGTTTTTTTGTGAAATTTCATGAAATTAAGTTGGGGGGGGGGTAAAAAATCGAACAATTATTTGATTTTTACAAGAATTTCCAAATCAAGATTTTCTCAACGGAAAAAAAACTCCAAAAAGTCAATTATGCTACCGCGATGACGTAAACAAACAAGAATTTAACTAAAATTTTGAATGTTTTAGAAAGGATTAAAAAATTTCAAAAAATAATTAAAAAATACTTTCATCTTCCATTTTAATAATAACATAAACATTTTGATGATAAAACTTTATTTTTATTAAGTTTGTGGTTTTTTTTCATTATGCTATGCTATTTTCCGAGAAAATGTGGAGGTACCTAGCTTTTGGGGTAAATTTGCTTTTTAAGTCCCTTGCTAAATATCTATTAAAACCCCAAGGTTAGGGTTGGGGTTAGGGGTTAGTAGCCCTAACCCCAAACCTAGGTTAGTAACCCTGACCCCCTAACCTCAACCCTAATTACTGTTTTTATTTTTAATTTTAAAAAAATGCTTTATTGTATTATTTTGTTCTTTTTCTTCTTTTTTAATTTGTCATTGCTATTCTACACAGAAAAACGGGATTTATTGTATTATTTAATTTGTTTTTGTTTAAAGTTTTATGTTATAAATAATACTACACTTATTAAAAAAAAAAAATGCTTTACAACAGTGGGTAGTGATTTCTGCACCGAAAGTCTGTAAAAGAAGTAAATAGGCCAAAATTTCTGCTTACGCCAACGGAAGTACGTCGCAGTGATTTTACTAAAAATTATGGCAGTCATGGCGGACGAATGACCGACAAGAAGTCCGATTTTTTTATTGTCGATAACTCCAAAACAGTAGTTTTTTTTTCATAATTTAATTGTTAATTCTGGTTCAGTATATCTATATTTTACACGGAATTATGGCGATTTTGGAAAATTTTAATAGATATTTTTAGCGCGGGGCTTAAAAAGCAAATTTACAGCTTCAGACATCTTTTTTTTTTTTAAAGTAAAATGAAAATTCTACTTAAAAGGAGACATTAAGTTAAATTAGTTTTCTTTTATGCTTTTTAGTCCAAATTTTTCGCAGTACCATGACGATCGAATTATGATGTCATCGAAAAAAACACCTGGTTTTGTTATTATTTGTTCAGTTTAATAATCGGTAAAATAAAGATTCATATACTTACAAGACAAGCCAATGCATAAATTTTGATTGTTTATGTATTTAAATAAGAATAAGGGGTGGTTTAAGTATTTACCGCGCCTTTTTCAATGCTCGACGACATATTGTCTCATAACGAATGCATTTTTGTACTTCATAGTGTGAAGAGCGCCGTTTATCAGCCACAATTCTAATTCATACTGTAAATATTTACTATTCTTTATTTTCTCGGTAAAATCAGGATATTTGCAAGAGTGTTTTTGAGGGAGAGCAGCTTTAACCCAGTAGGGTCGCAATTAGAATTCTTTTCATACTTCTAAATGGAAACATGATGTAGGTATCTTCATGAAATCGCTAAATTAAGAAGACTTAGACTAGAGCATAAAAACGGCCTTAAACTTGATGAAAATGAAATTTTATCGTGTAAATGTTTATGTTAAAATTAAAGGAAAGGCCAAAGTAAATTTTGATTATTTTTTAAAAAATTTTGCATCCTTTTTAGAACATTCTAACTTTTGATTAAAAATTCATGTTTCTCTTTGCAAAAGTATCATTACTAAAAAAATAACATTACAAATTTTAGCACCTTTTTTTTTTTGCAGTGACAGACGTCAATTTTGAAAATCATGTAAAAAAAACAAACAAAAAAAACTGTCAGATTTTAATGAAACTTTCAAGATTTGTTCACAAATGATTGAAATTATTTTAAATAATGTTTTTTATTTTGAAAGTTATGGTAATTTTTTTTTTTACATCTGTTACACCCTCCTCCAAACTAATTTTATGAAAACTCCAGAAATTCAATGCTGTTTTTTAGTGAATATATAGTTAAAAGCAGAAGACTGAATATTTTAAATCATCAATGTTTTTTTGTAATATTGAACAACCAGTTACCGAAATTCAGCTCTGAATTTAACATAAAAAACTCAATAAAACAAAGATATTATTCCATTCAAAAGCTTTTTATTGCTTATTGAATAAAGAGAATATTGCCTGAAGGCAAAAATATTTTAAGTGTAAAATAAATTTTTTTTAACTGTATACAAAGGTTTATTCCAGTCATATTTTTGACTCTGTACCAAATTCTTTATAATTAACAAAACAAATTTAAAAATTAATTAGCAATTTAAATACCCTAACCCTGTCCTCAAGGACACATGGCACAGTGGATAAAGGTGTTGGTTAGATCCAGTGACAGACCCAAAGAGTGTGAGTTCAATACCCGGTTCAGGCAGTGGAGAACTTTCAGAGGGAAAATTAGCAGGAGATAACCGATAACTGACATCCATCAAACATGGCTCGTGGAACTAGAACAGTCTACCCCAGTGATCGAAATAAAGGGTTCGGTTCGAAATTCCAACCACCTGAAGAAGGCCGGAGCGTACAACGGCCGAAACGTTGTGACAAATATGGTGACAAAGATGAGGACAATAGTCCGACTAATGTAAATACTGTACAATTTAAATACATATTTTTTCAAAATATGAGAAATATTTAAATTTAAAAAATATTCATTGAAAACTTTTTCTCTCAACAGTACTTTTTCAACTGCAAGAAAGTGAATATTTACATTTTTTTACATGTCCTCATCTTTATTGACATATTCACAAAGGTTTCGGCCGTTGTATGCTCTGGCTTTCTTCAGTTGATTGTCTTGGAGTTAGCTCCTCCTTAATTCCCTAATTGTCACTAGGGGCCATTCTCTCTAAACTAAACTGGGCAACTTCTCGCCTCATTCTCTTTTTCATTTGTGTCGTGTGAAATGGGCTGACCTGGAGTGGCACTTTGATGCCGGTTAGGCATCAGAATATTGCTTTAGCTGAGTTGAACACGGGCAACCCATTCCAAAATTAGGTTAGCTTAGGTTTTGTTTTTGATTCTTTTGTTTCATTTTCCAGTAAACTTAGCTAGGGTATGTATGCTCATTGGCCCCTTTTATTTCTGTCCCTATTTTTCTTTAAGTTTAATTCCCCATCCCCTCCCTCGTTAGGTGGTCAGTGACGTCAGTTCTCTGGTGGACGCGGGGCATTTTTTCGTTTCGGGTGTGATTTTTCGTATCTGTTGTTGTGTCTGAATGAGTTTTTGGGATGATTGAATGTTTTTATTTTTATAGTCCCGCATTAATTTCGTCCGGTTAACTGATGTTTCTGCCACATTTAGTGATTGTGGGAGTTTTATTACTAACATGATTTTGTTTAGTTTCTTGTAAATAGTTATTTGTCTCCTATTGTAATTACACATTGGGGTTACTTTTTAAAAAAAAATTTAAATTGTTATTTTATTCCCCTCCCACACAAACGATAAATTGTACATATGGGGTCTAGTTAGTATTTTCATAGAGTCATTGAGGTATTATGGTGGGTGTGGTAAGAAAGGTAAGTAAGAATGTGTTGTTTTGGTGCAAGAAATATTGTTAGTATGATTGGGTCAGCGTTTGTGGCTAGCTAAGTTTAGAAGTTAAGACAGAAGACCGACCGTTTCCCCATTCCCCACTTCGGCCTTGTGCCACATTTTCTATTATACACAGGAATAAATAATCTCTTTTTCATTTCTTCATTTCAGCGAACACTTCTACAATGTGAGCTCTAGCAAAAAGATAACGTCTCCCCAGATAACGTCGCCATGAACATTATACACACCTACACATATGTGCGAACATTCACCAAAGAACAGACACAAATGTTCACACACACACAAATAATGATTGTCTATGTCCATTGTAAAATTGTGTTGTTTAATACATATATTTGTTTGTGTATATATATATATATATATATATATATATATATATATATATATATATCGGTCTTTTTTGTTTTCTTTACACCTTCGGTTGGACTTAACTTGAGTCCGCATTGCTCTTGTAGTTGGACCTTCTTCTAGTATGAATATACAGCACCTGTTCCAAATACAACAACACTCAAAACCACACAGTCCTCTACAATTGGAATTTCGAACTGCATCAGTCCTGGGAGTGTTTATTATTTATTAATTCAACATTCTGAATTTTTATGAGGGACTTAATTGGCAAATAGTAATTGAGTAAAAACTGGTGGTATTATTTAACTGTAAGTATAGTTCCTATTCTTCATTATAAGTATAATGTAAGACTAATTAGTACTAGGAAATACTAAAGGTTTAAGAATGTGGCTTAAAGTTACTGAAAGCTTAGCTAAACTCAACACTTCATCAGTCTGGAGAATTAAGAAAAGTAGAAATTTCACTATCTGTCTATATTTCTGAGATGAGGTATTATATACACTATTTACATTATTCGGACTATTGTCCTCATCTTTGTTGCCATATTTATTACAACATTTCTGCCTTTCAATATCTGTCTATATTTCTGAGATGAGGTATTATGTACACTATTTACCTTATTCGGACTATTGTCCTTATCTTTGTCACTATATTTATTACAACATTTCAGCCATTGTACATTCTGGCCTTCTTCAGGTTTTTGAAATGTTGAACTGAACCCTTTATTTTGCTCACTGGGGTAGACTGTTCTAGTTCCATGTGTCATGTTTAATTGATGTCAGTTATCTCCTGTTAATTTCCCTCTGAATGTTCTCAATTGCCTTAACCGGGTATTGAACTCACAGTCACAGGATCTAACTAACGCCCTTATCCACTGTGCTATGTGTCCTTGAAGGAAATATAGGCAGATACTGAAGTCAGTAGTAAATGCCCCGCTGGTTAGCCTCAAACAAATGACCTTGTTCTAATCTTCCTAAAACACACATCTGTGTATGAATTTCTGGGTATTATAAACCTAATGTCTGCAGCCATCATTTTTTATCAGTGCTCATATTGCAATTTTTGCTGTTATCATCATAATTTTACCAGAGATCATATTGCAATTTTTTATCTTATTATAGCTTTTCTCTGGCACTCCTTATTACTGGTTCCCATATTGTATTCATTTCTATGCTTGGTCGGCTCAGGAGATTTTTGTGGCCTAGCATATGTGCTGATTGCTTAAGTTTACAAATTTTCCAAGGGTGTTCTTTGTCTATGATCTCAACCTGATCCCACAGAGGGCGATGATCTACCTTCTTTCTCCAAACAGTCTGCCTGCCTTATGTGAAGGGGTTATGAGAGAAAATACAAAGGATCTGCAGTCCATATAACATCAGCACAACCTTCAAAAGCTTGACGACACTTTTCAGATATCTCTCCCAAGTAAGACCCCCCCATAGAGGAGAACATGACTAAAGACTGTGTGTACGCTATCCTGTGCAGCTGCGGAAAGAAATATAAAGGGGAGACAGGCTGTCCCCTTAAGGTAAGGCTTTAAGAACACCAGAAAGCTGTAGCACGAGGGGAAGTGGAAAAATCAGGCATGGCTGACCACATATGGAGAGAGAAGGGAGATCACTGCCCTCTGTAGGATCAGGTTGAGATCATAGACAAAGAACACTATTGGAAAATTCATAAACTTAAGGAATCAGCACATATGCTACGTCACAAATATCTCCTGAGCGGACCAAGCATAGAAATGAATACAATATGGGAACCAGTAATAAGGAGTGCCAGGGAATAGCAATAATAACAGCAAAAATTGCAATATGAGCTCTGGTAAAAACATGTAATGATAACAGCGAAAATTGCAATATGAGCACTGGTAAAAAAGTGTTGCTGCAGACATTAGGTTTATAATACCCAGAAATTCATACACAGATGTCCTCAAGGACACATGACATAGTGGATAAAGGCATTAGTTAGATCCAGTGACATGACCCAAAAGAGTGTGAGTTCAATACCCGAACTTTCAGAGGGAAATTAACAGGAGATAACTGATAACTGACATCCATTAAACATGGCACGTGGAACTAGAACAGTCTACCTCAGTGAGTGAAATAAAGAGTCCAACCGCCTGAAGGAGGCCGGAGTGTACAACAGCCGAAACGTTGTAATAAATATGGCAACAAAATGAGGACAATAGTCCGAGTAATGTAAATAATGTAGAAATTTTATGGTTTTCTGATTTAATGAAAAGTATATGCTGACTTGAAAGACTGCAACTAAAAAACTAGAGAAAAGCAATGAATAACAACAACAATTGCAATATGAGCACTGGTAAAAAATGGTTGCTGAAGACATTAGGCTTATAAGTACCAAAAATTCATATATGCTGACTTGAAAGACTGCATATGGTCAAGTGAAAAATTATGTCAATCACTTTGTGTTTGAAGAGAATATTTATAATGTGTAGAAATAGTTTGTATTGTCGTGTTGACAACCGTTTTCTTTTGATTTCTTGATGTATTTTTTGTGTACGTTGATTCTGTTAGGAAAGGTGATATTAGGAAAAATATTCTGAGAAATTCTTATGAATATGTAAGATAGATTCTAGCAATTGATTCAATATACTGTTTCCACTCCAAACATTAGCCATAGAAGGTGCAATGAGTGATTCGCCTGGAGGTTAGCATCAGCCATACTGCTGGAAGGTGAAAAAAGCAGATTCATTTTGGAGGCATTAAAATTAACAAGCCACTCCTTGCCCCATTTAACAAAAGATTGGAGGTCATTTTTTTTTAAGATCAGCTACCAATTTGACTTTATTGTGTGACAAAAGACATGACTCACCTCAGAAATGAACGCGAATGTGTCTTACCAGCAAAGTGATGACAAAAAGAAATATGACCGCTATTGAAGACACAATTTCTGCGCGCTTATCTCATCCAAAACAAGACGATATTAGCACACGAGAGAACCGAAGTCATTCAGCGGACAGCGTGCAATAGTTGGACGTACGGATTGACAGACGGACAAAGAGGAAGTCGAAGTAGGCGCGGCTGAGTTGGTGTCTGTTTCATAACTGCCCAGTGTAACGGCTGAGAAAGGGAGTCATGCAATCTATTTCCTTGAGGCGACTGAAGAAGAAGAAAAAATAGCTGGACTGCCAGTGAGAACCACACTGCACTTTTTTACCCCCCCCCCCCCATCATCATTTTTTTTTTCTACAAAGTGAACCGATCAGACTTACTATTAAGACAGGAGTAAATAGGTATGTCATCAGCATACATACCAAGTTGAGAACTGATGCCATCAGACAGTATTTAAAACATTTTATTATAATTATTATTAAATTATACTGGACTCTCCTGTCATTTTTCTGAAGTATGAGGGTCAAGCAATTCAGTTCCTAGTAACCAGACACCTGCACAGGTGATTTGATTATCGTGGTGAAGGCTTTGTGCAGAATCAACCACACTTTTTGAAGTGCTGAATACAGAGATCCAGTGCACAATGTGCCACAAGCTCCCCAAATGACCCTCCGCAAGTTTTTGAATTCAGAATTGTCCTTCTTCTAAACCAGTTGTCATCCAAAGCTATAGAATCCGGTCTGTCTTGCTATTTACCCATAGTTAGGGGGAGAAGAAGAGGATTCATACCTTTCCAAAGTGTATTGGCACATAAGTGAATGTAATGGATCCAACTGGAATTTGAACTTGGCTCTCTGATTCCTCAATCCAAGCCGCTATCCATTACTCCACCATACCTCCAATTTTTATTATTTTATTGTAATTATTATTAAATTATTAAAAAATCAAAACAGAAAGAATATAAAAAGTTATTTTGTTTGTTTTACGGCATATCAACCACAATGGGTTATTTACTGCCGACAAAATTTTTATTGTTGGTAATATTTTTTTCAAACATGTATTGGTAGTAATATTTTTCCTTAAAAAATCTATTTCTCGTAATATTTAAAAAAAAAATATATAGCTGCTAATATTTTTTTTGCAAAAAAGAATTGCTGGTAACTTTTTTTTATGAAGTATTCCTGGCATTAAGACCTATTTTTACACTTTAATAGTGTTTTGACCCCAGTTTGGGGGTTAACAATTTGCCCATAGCTGGGACCCTAACAGGTGCCACCACCCCAAGTCAGGGTGGATCAGAGGCCTTGCTGTTGGACAGAGTTTAGCATCATACCCAAGATAGGAAAGGATATATAAAAAACATTGATTATATATGCAAATTATATATATGTAAATGTTTATATGTATCTTGTTTGAATTTATTAGCCCCATAGAAAGGGAGGGGAATTAGGGAAGGTAAAATGAGGTGCACTCATCCATTAGATTGAGGTGGATGTTGGTTTCAATTTCTAGTGGAATGACTGAAACACTTTCCCCTTATCATTTTATAGGTAGAAGCAAACAAATGCATGCTGGGATTTCTTCCTAGCCAATGAAACAGGCTGGTTTTTGGTTTCATCTGACTCAGTTCCAATCAGTCTTGTCTTGAAGTCAGAATGCTATGGTCGCCTATCCATACTTGCTCTTCTGAGTTAACCTGAATTCTTAGTTTGTGAACTTTTTGCCATATTACTTTTGTTTTGCCTTATTAGTGTTAATTATGCCAATTACTTTGTTTGGAGAGAATATTTTCACGTGTAGAAATATTGTTTGCATTGTTGTGTTGGCAGATTCCGCCATTTTCTTTTCATTTCTTGATATATTTGTTGTGTACATTGGCTTGCTTTTAGGAAAGATGATATTGGGGAAACTATTCTAAGAAATTCTTGTTTGTTAACCTCAATTCTTAGTTTGTGATCTTTTTGCCATATTACTGTTGCTTTGCCTTATTACTGTTAATTTGCCTTATTAATGTTCTTTTGCCTTATTACTGTTGCTTTGACTTTTTAATGTTCTTTTGCCTTATTACTGTTGCTTTGACTTTTTAATGTTCTTTTGCCTTATTACTGTTGCTTTGACTTTTTAATGTTCTTTTGCCTTATAAGTGTTTGATGTTGCGTTGCCTTATTAATGTTGTTTTGACTTATTCATGTTACTTTGACATATGTTACTTTGCCTTATTAATGTTACTTTGCCTTATTATTGTTACTTTGCCTTGCATATATCGTTTGCTTTATATTATTTTATGCTCTGTTCTTTATTCTATTTCTTGTTATTGCAGACTTTGTCAATTCTGTTTGTTGGGCAGTTCTGCCATTCATTTTACATTTAATCATGGCTACTCACTCTACACACTCCTTTCGTCATTTAGCAACAGATTGTAGTGTGACACTGGTAAATGAAGAAAAGGCTAAATTGGAATATGAGCTTAGAACAGAACGAAAAAGTGTTAGAACAGGGGTCAGCAACCTTTTGGAGTGAGTGGGCCAGAAAGCTATGCAGTATCTTGGAGGAAGGCCATGATATCAAATTTACTATAATAATTTGTCTCGACCGCCACATCCAAAAGTCTGCTTCGGTCTGGAGGTTTAAAGAAAAAACAACATTAATTTACATTATTCAGACTATTGTCCTTATCTTTGTTGCCATATTTATTACAACATTTTGGCTGTTGTACGCTCCGGGCTTCTTCAGGTGGTTGGAATGTCAAACTGAAACCTTTATTTAAGAGTGTGAGTTCAATATCTGGTTCAAGCAGAGGAGAAATTGTAGAGGGGAATTAACAGGAGATAACTGACATCCATTAAATATGGTATGTGGAACTAGAACAGGCTACCTCAGTGAGCAAAATAAAGGGTTCAGTTCGACATTCCAACCACCTGAAGAAGGCTGGAGCGTACGACGTCTGAAATGTTGTAATAAATATAGCGACAAAGATGAAGATAATGTACATAATACCTCATCTCAGAAATATAGACAGAAAAGTTAATTTAATTTTATATCATTTAAACAAGTTTCCTTATTTTACTGCAGGTATAACAGGAAAACTAATACAATCAACAAAAAACGCAAATTCCTTACTGCAAGTGAATTACAGTTAAAAATGGCAAATTATATAATGAGACACTTGTTTCTGCTTTTAGTTCAATAACTTCTCCACATCCGGTGAAATATTTGCCAGCAACAGATACAAAACATCATCCAGGTGGTCATCACCCAACCTTGTTCGAAAAAGAATTTTAGTATATTTCATTTTTAAAACAGTTTTTTAATGGATGTCAGTTATCAGTTATCTCCTGGATAAAGGCGTTAGTTGGATCCAGTGACAGGACCCAAAGTGTGTGAGTTCAATACCCGGTTAAGGCAGTGGAGAACTTGGAGAGGGGAATTAACAGGAGATAACTGACGTCCATTAAACATGCCATATGGAACTAGAACAGTCTACCCCAGTGAGCGAAATAAAGGGTTCAGTTCCACATTCCAACCACCTGAAAAAGGCCGGAGTGTACAACGGCCGAAATGTAATAAATATGGTGACAAAGATGAGGACAATAGTCTGAATAATGTAAATAGTGTGCATAATACCTCATCTCAGAAATATAGAGATACTGATATGCCGAAACATTGTAATAAATATGGTGACAAAGATGAGGACAATAGTCTGAATAATGTAAATAGTGTACATAATACCTCATCTCAGAGATATAGACAGATACTGATGAAATATATCACTCAAAATTGTTTCCACATTGCCATACATTTTAATTATATAGATATGTATTATATAAAAAGTATATTTAGGCAGAAAGTATTCATCCAAACAAGTTTGATTAAAAAAACAAAACAACAAGGTATGTCTGTTTCAATTCAGGGGTCAGCAATCTTTTGGAGTGGAGGGCCAGAAAGCTATGCAGTGTCTCAGAGGAGGGCCATTTTATCAGAATTATTATAATAAATTGTCTCAACCCCAGACCGCTACGTCTAGAAGACTGCCTTAGTTTAAAGAAAAAAAACAATGAAGTTAATGTTATTTTATTTAAAAAAAGTTTCCTTATTTTATTGCAGGAATAACAGGATAAATAACTCACACAATCAACAAATTCCTTACTACAAATGAAATACAGTTAAAAATGGCAAATTATTTAACGAGACACTTGTTTCAATAACTTCTCCATATTAGGTGAAATATTTGTCAGCAACAGAGGCAAAACATCACCCAAGTGGTCATCACCCAACTTTAGTATATTTCATTTTCGGAAAAGTTCTTCACAGGCACATGTACTTCCAAATAATGATGCCATTCAATAGGCTTTTATATTTTCTGCTTGGCAAAATGTATTTCTTGTAGAAGTCAGCGGTGGATTTGCAATTACATTTTGATTTTTTTAATTCGTTGCATTGTAAGTTGATTAACTTTAACTGATATGTTTCTGCCACTTGCTCCACAAATTAATTAAATAATTTGTGTCCGGTGTTAAAGTTGGCTCACTATTTTTTTCAGGAACTAAGGTTAAAGACTGCCACAATACTGTCCAAAGTTAAAGTGTTTGTTATAGAAATTTATTCTATATAGAAAAAAATTATTTGGGTTCTGAATCCTAAAATAAAAAGGAATAAAACAATGACATTAATGGATTTTTCATTTTACAATTTAGAGCTTATTTTTGGTAACTGGTCATTTGATTTTATACAAAAATTCATTTAAATTCTGTCTATATTTCTGAGATGAGGTATTATGGACTATTTACATTATTCGGACTATTGTCCTCATCTTTGTCGCCATGTTTATCACAACGCTTCAGCCGTTGTACACACTGGCCTTCTTCAGGTGGTTGGAATGTCTAACTGAACCCTTTATTTCGCACACTGGGGTAGACTGTTCTAGTTCCACGTGCCATGTCTAATGGCTGTCAGTTATCTCCTGTTAATTCCCCTCTGAAAGTTCTCCACTACCTTAACCAGGTATTGAACTCACACGCTTTGGGTCCTGTCACTGGATCTAACTAACGCCTTTATCCTTGAGGACATCTGTGTATAAATTTCTGGGTATTATAAACCTAATGTCTTCAGCAACCATTTTTACCAGTGCTCATTTTTGCTGTTATCATTTATGTTTTTTACCAGAGCTCATATTACAATTTTTGTTGTTATCGCTTTTCTCTAGCAGTCCTTATTACTGGTTCCCATATTGTATTCATTCCTATGCTTGGTCCGCTCAGGAGATATTTGTGACCTAGCATATGTGCTGATTCCTTAAATTTATGAATTTTCCAATAGTGTTCTTTGTCTATGATCTCAACCTGATCCCACAGAGGGCGGTGATCTCCCTTCTCTCTCCATATGTGGTTAGCCATGCCTGATTTTTCCACTTCCCCTCATGTTACAGCTTTCTGGTGTTCTTGAAGCCTTACCTTAAGGGGGCAGCCTGTCTCCCCTTTATATTTCTTTCCGCAGCTGCACGGGATAGTGTACACACAGTCTTTAGTCATGTTCTCCTCTATGGTGGGTCTTACTTGGGAGAGATATCTGTGAAGTGTCGTCGTGCTTTTGAAGGTTGTGCTGATGTTATATGGACTGCAGATCCTTTGTATTTTCTCTGATAACCCCTTCATATAAGGCAGGCAGACGGCGGTCCACAGAAATGAATACAATATGGGAACCAGTAATAAGGAGTGCCAGAGAAAAGCGATAATAACAACAAAAATTGCAATATGAGCTCTGGTAAAAATGGTTTCTGAAGACATTAAGTTTATAATACCCAGAAATTCATATACATGGCACAGTGGATAAAGGCATTAGTTAGATCCAGTGACAGGACCCAAAGAGTGTGAGTTCAATACCAAGTTAAGGCAGTGGAGAACTTGGAGAGGGGAATTAACAGGAGATAACTGATAACTGACATCCATTAAAAACATGGCACGTGGAACTAGAACAGTCTACCCCAGTGAACGAAATAAAGGGTTCAGTTAGACATTCCAACCACCTGAAGAAGGCCAGTGTGTACAACGGTTGAAATACTGTGATAAACATGGCGAAAAAGATGAGGACAATAGTCCAAATAATGTAAATAGTGAAAACAATGACATTATTTAATTAGGAAGGGTATTAATTGCTTTTAGAAATATGATAAATTAAGGACACTATTGTCTTAAGAAAAACATTTTTATAAAGAAATAATTATGAAAACAATATTTTATTCATAAATTTATAAACACTAAATTATTAAATATGTGAACCAATGTGAAATATGTGAAAATCCTTATTATTTACCATTTCAAATTCAAATTCAAATTATTTGGCAATTAGCCAATGTTTTGCCAACCATTCCAATAAATGATATAATAGAAATAAATATTTTTAAAATTTAAAAGATGTTAACAAAACCCCTATGGTAAAATATAAAAAAAAAATTTACAACTTTCAAATAATCAAATTTGCTAACAAAAAAGCTCTGTTAAACCAAAGAAGTGAATTAACAGTAAAATGCCAACATAGTCTATAAAATAAGATATAGTTAAAAAATTTTTTATAAAAACAATTACATACTACAATTTTATAGCTACAATTTTATTAGTATATAATAGGTCCACCCTCTACATGTAAACTTTAATCTATAGGCCTCTTTAAGAAGCATCCGGAATATAAAAACAAAAATTTTCCGATGACTTTACATCTGATTAACCTACCCCACTTCAACAAATAGAACATCATATTTGGCTATAATCACATTTGTCACTGCCATATTCTCCACAATCATCAATGATGTTATGTCTAAGTGCTGGTTTATACAAATTACTCACCCATCTCCACCCTCTGAACTTATTTTTCTATTTAGTGCAGATCTGACATTTAATTGGTTAATCAAGACATACCTACAACTCTAATTTTAAATCTGACCTTATGCCCCCGCCCCAACTTTCAGGAAAGAGGTATTGATTTGTTTTTAAATTTCCCTAAAAAAATCATTTTATCACCCGTTACAAACCATTGCCTGAGGAAGTACAATCATAGTATTGAAACATGAAAACTTTTGTGTAGCGATTTAAAATGTTTTATTATAATCTCTTTTATATATATATATATATATATATATATGCACAATACGTATTAGAAAGTGCTTAATATCAGTGATAGAGCTAACATATTTAGTTGTATGGATATGAGTTTGTTATGCTGGGTTTCACGCTTTTGAGATCATCAGACAAACTCACTCTCTCACTATATATATATATATATATATATATATATATATATATATATATATATAATAGAAAATAAATAAACAGAGCCTATGTAATATGAATTGATTTCCGATTATCTCATTCTAACTTTTCACAATCCAAAAAGTTTCTTTTTCTTCTTTGTGCATATTCTCCTCCAATATTCATTTTTGTGACAGAAAAGCCTGCCTCATACCTCACATGAATATAATTTCTCTCCAGTATGTGTTTGCTTATGTCTCCTCAAAGTTGATTTCTGTGAAAAGGAAGTGCCACACACTTCACAAGAATATGGTTTCTCTCCAGTGTGTGTTCGCATGTGCACCATCAAATTTGATTTCTGTGTAAAGGAAGAACTACAAATAGTACATGGATATGGCTTCTCTCCAGTATGTTTTCGCTTATGCACTCTCAGAGTTGACTTATCTGAAAAGGAACATTTGCACACTTCACAAGCATATGGTTTCTCTCCAGTGTGTGTTCGTATATGTTGTTTCAAGTTTGACTTAAATGAAAAGGAAGAGTCACACTCCTCACAAGAATATGGTCTTTCACCAGTATGTTTTCGCTTATGCCGTGTCAAAGCAGACTTTTCAGAAAAGGCAGAACCACACACTTCACAAAAATATGGCTTTTCTCCAGTGTGAGTTCTCATATGATTTACCAAATGTGATTTTGTTGAAAAGGAATAATCGCAAACTTCACAAGTATATCGTTTCGCTCCTGCATGCTTTCGCATGTGCCTAACCAAATAAGATTTTTTTGCATAAGAAGATCCACACACTTTACACAAATAGATTTTCTCTGTAGAATGTGTTTTCTTGTGTCGCCTCAAAGTTGATTTCTGTGAGAAAGATGAGCCACACATTTCACAAGAATATGGTTTCTCTCCAGTATGTGTCCGCATATGTCCCACTAAATTTGATTTCTGCTTGAAGGAAGAGCTACACACAGTACAAGAATATGGTTTCTCCCCAGTATGTGTTCGCTTATGTACTCTCAAAATTGACTCATCTGAAAAGGAAGAACCACACCCTTCACAAGAGTATGGTTTCTCTCCAGTGTGTGTTCGCACATGTACCACCAAACTAGATTCCTGTGCATAGGAAGAACCACACACCTCACATGAATATGGTTTCTCGCCAGTATGTTTTCTCTTATGAACTATCAATGTTGACTTATCTGAAAAGGAAGTGTGACATACTTCACAAGAGTATGGTTTCTCACCAGTGTGTGTTCGAATATGTCTGTCCAGCTTTGATTTACAGGAAAAAGAAAATCCACACACTTCACAAGAATATGGTTTCTCTCCAGTGTTGATTTTTGAGTGTTCTGTTATATTGGAATTTCCAGACAATTTCCTCACATTTTTTTCAGGAGGATCTTTTTTTTCTTGGTAGTCTTCCATATTTGTATATTTTAAGTTGGAACATCTGTGAAAAATAAAAATTAGATGTAAAATATGACATAGTAATCCAAAAAATTATATTTACTCACTTTATATTTTAATAGGACTGAGTGTCTGTCTATATTTCTGAGATGAGGTATTATGTACAGTATTTACATTAGTCGGACTATTGTCCTCATCTTTGTTGCCATATTTGTCACAACGTTTCGGTGATGGAACTAGAACAGTCTACCCCAGTGATCGAAATAAAGGGTTCAGTTCGAAATTCCAACCACCTGAAGAAGGCCTGAGCGTACAATGGCCGAAACGTTGTGACAAATATGGCGACAAAGATGAGGACAATAGTCCGACTAATATAAATACAGGACTGAGTGTGTACAACTTTTTTTTATATATACCAATTTATTTTATATAAATAATAATGATATTCAATAAATAATTTCTCTTACTTTCAGATGTTAAATATTGTGAAAGTCATTAAAAAGTAATTAAAAAAGAATTTAAAAAATAATTAAAGTCATTAAAAAGTAATTTAAAAATAATTAAAACATCATTAAAAATAATTAAAAAGTCATTAAAAAAGTAATTAACAATGGCTGGATCTCAACGCTAGTTATTGCTTTTATTTACATTTGGACTACTGTCCTCAAGTTTGTTGCTTTTATCAAAACGTTTTGGCCATTGTGTCCTACAACCTTCATAAAAAGCTTGCCAATATGGGTAACCTTTAGGAAATTTTGAAGTGAATCCTTTATGTCATCTAGGGGATAGATTATTCTCATTCTGCTGATCATGTCCAGCCAATTTGGGACTAAAGAGAGTTGAGTAGATATTAAAACCTACTCAAACTCTATTTATTTCTAACTTTATGCAATCATTTGCTTGTTGAATCTTGATATGGTCCTCCCTGAAGGGTTTGCGATTCTCTTAGGATGCTTTGAAAAATGGCAACAGCATTGGAATAACATCATCTGCAACAGGTACTTCAAGAGAACTCTACCTGAAGATTCAAACAAGGATGTAGGAAGACCCTAAAAGAATAAATCACCTCATCCCAATAAGTCAACTTATCCTAATAGTAAGACACCGTATCCCAATAAGTCACCTCAACTTAGAAATAAGTCACCTCATCCTAAACGGCTCATCTCAATAAGTCGCCTCATCCTAGTAGTAAGTCACGTCATCTTAATAAGTCACCTTTCCTAATAAGTCACCTCTACCCAATAATGACACCTTATCCCAATAAGTCATGTCATCCTAAAAATAAGTAATAAGATATCTTATCCCAATAAGTCACCTCATCCTAATAGTAAGACACCTTATCCTAAAAATATCACCTCATCTTAGTAATAAGTCACCTTATACTAACAGTAAGACACCTTATCCCAATAAGTTACCACATCTTAAAAATAAGTCACTTCATCCCAATAAGTCACCTGATGCTAATAAGTCACTGCATCCTAATAAGTCAGCTCATCTCAATAAGTCACCTTATCCTAATAATAAGTCACCTTATCCTAATAATGTATGAGCAGCATAAAAATCATGCATTATTTATATTCAGACTATTGTCCTCATCTTTGTTGTTGTTATCACAATGTTTTGGCTTTTGTACCTTCAGGTTTTCCTCAGGTGTATCAAACTGGGTAACAGAGAATTCTAAACTGAAACCTCTACTTAATCTATGGGGGGTAGACTGTTCTTGTTACACAGCTCTAGGAGTACATCGTCTAGTTTTTATTTTCTAACACTTCGTCCCCAGCCCCTCAACCTCCGGTGTCTTCCTCTTTGGGTTGAGGTGTCCACTCAGTCCAAACCAAACTCAGGGGTAACTAGCCGTACGCTCCCTGTTACTCGTAGATTATTTTGACCGGTCAAGTCCTGCTCGCTGCCCACGCTGTGTTAGTTTATAGATCCAGTAAGCGGGGTGTTGTCCATACGCTCATGGCTGACTGGGAATGTGGACAAGGCTGTGAGATTTGGCACTAGGAAGATTAGAATGTGGCAAAATAAAACAAGAAATAATATCTGCAGAAGCTAGACAACAATGGGGGCATATATTGATGTCTTTTATATAAGGAAATAACATCACAACAGAGGTTACAGGGAGAATAAAAACATTTAACATAAATGAGGAGAAAAAAAAAGAAAACGACAAAATGCATCCAGCGAATTCCCAACAGAGAGAGGGTTTGTGTGTGGTAAACGTGTATTGAATCGCCTGGGGTAGGTTTATGACTAATAGTCCAGTCTCATACAGACTTCTCAGAACAGGGGTCAGTCTTCTTTCTCTCCTCCAAATCTCGCAACACAATGCGACGACAGTCTCATGTCTCTCTCAACAACAGTCTCTTTCACAGACTCTTGATGGCAGTCAAGCCAACCACTCTGTCAACAGATTTCTGTGCACGTTTATATAGAGAAACCTAGATGATCATAAATCGACCCTTGGTCCGCATATGATTATCACGAGTGCTTCCTACAGCCCAAAACCATGTGAGCTTCAAAGTTCCTCATAAATTTATTAAGCTCTATTTCAAATTTTAACCGATAAAAATTACTCCAATTATTTTCATTTGTCTTTGTAATGACCCAATTCCAAATGGGCAAGATCAGATTTCCCATCCGTAAACAAAATTGCTCTGATCTAATTTCACTACCTAGATTCACTCTAATTATTTACCTTATCTCAATCACGAGTTCTTCTCGCTTCACCAAAATTATACTTTGGGATATCTAAACATTGATTCAACCTTTTAATCAAAACAAATACTGTTAAACAAAACCAAGTATCCCGCCCATCCCCATTGTTTACTAGTGACCCAGGTTTAAAACATCGCCTCCTGCCCTGAGATCGTGTTTCTCATTGGTAAACAAACATCTTAACCCAAATTGTACTTTGATATATAAACCTATTTCCAGTCGATAAAAGTTATATTTGCGTGTGTACATTCATGTGTGTGTGTGTGTGTGTGTATACCTCTCTCTGTTACAATTTAGCACTGCTCAGTTATTGCTTGCCCTCTTTGCACCAAGTCTAAATCTGCACTGCCCAGCCCAGGAATTGAACTCACAATTAATGTCACCAAATTCACACAGCAATGCTTTAATTCACAAAACCATTGTTCTATGTTAACAATGTATTTACACTGACTGCAAAAGATTATTTTAAAGACAACAGAGTTACCTGGAGATTTCAATTGTTTTTTTAACTCAAAATTATGTTAAAATATTTAATAAGGAATGAAAAGGAAATTAAAGCTTTTAAAAGTTGAAAGAAATATCAATTCTCTGTAAAATGAAGAACCGAATTCGCTTTCTTTACACTGTTTAGATTGTTTGCACTATTGTCCCCATCTTCGTTGCTATATTATTGACGTTTCGGCCAGTGTATGCTCTAGCCTTTATCAGATAATTATAGTGTTTAAATGCTGACTTAAAAACAAATTCAAATTTCCATAAGATAGTTTTGCCTAAATTAGCTACTCAAAAATCACTCCCCAACACTTCAAATGTTGACATAATAAACCAAAATTTAATTCTAATTCCCATCATGGAATTATCCCCCTCTAAAACCGTTTATACTATATTAATTATATATATATATATATATATATATATATATATATATATATACACAGTGTAACCTGGATATAAGAGAGTTGTCGGGACTGGAGAAGAAATCTCTTATATCTGGGTTTGGTCTATTATATATACATTAACACAGGCTCTAATTTTGGACCATAGAAAATCTCTCTTATATCCGGGTTACACTGTGTGTGTGTGTGTGTGTGTATATATATATATATATATATATATATATATATATATATATCTTAAAATGAAGAATTGAATTTGTTTCTTTACACTATTTAGATTGTTTGCACTTTTTGAACTTTGTTGCCATATTCATAATGTTTTGACTATTGTATACTCTGGCCTTCGTCAGGTGATTAGAATTTCAAACTTGGGAGTTAATAGGGAATTAACTCAACTCCTAAGTTTTTGTTCACCTCTGCTGTAGGCAGGTATTGAACTCACAACTCTTTGGGTCAAGTCGGTAGATTACTTAAACCAATGCGTTTATTTACTGGGCACATGGGCCAGACGAAGGCTGGAGTGTACAACAGCCGAAACGTCGTGGATATGACAACGACGATGAGGACGATATTTTGAACAATGTAAATAATTATGATACCTCATCTCAGGAATATAGACAGATATTGAATTTGCTTTCTTTTTAAAACATATACAGCAGTATTGTCAATTTGAAACCAGAGGAATTATATGCTTTCAACAACTTCAACTGAATTTACTAAGACATTATGTGCCCCTTTATTATTCTGAATTTCATTCAAATTCTTATTGTTCCTTTGTTTTAATGTAGCTAACATCCAATATCTGAAGTTCCTTTTTATTAAAAATTTAATTATTTAAAGTTCTCCACTGCCTTAACCGGGTATTGAACTCACACTCTTTGGATCCTGTCACTGGATCTAACCAACGCCTTTATCCACTGTGCCATGTGTGGAGAACTTTCAGAGGGAAAAATTAACGAGAGATAACTGATAACTGACATCCATTAAACATGGCACGTGGAACTAGAACAGTCTACCCCAGTGAGCGAAATAAAAGGTTCAGTCCGACATTCCAACCACCTGAAGAAGGCCGGAGCATACAATGGCCGAAACGTTGTAATAAATATGGCGACAAAGATGAGGACAATAGTCCGAATAATGTAAATATTGTACATAATACCTCATCTCAGAAATATAGACAGATATAACAAAAGCTGGACAATTATTTAAGACATTTTTTATGTCTAAATAATTGTTGGACTTTGTTCATTTCATAATGTATGACGTCATTTGTTTACATTTGGATACGCATTGAGCAGATATGGATGAATGAGAGAGAATCATGGAGAATTGTGTTTAAAAACAGTAAAATCGACTTTGCTAACCGAACGCACTTCTGTGCCACCAATCAGTTAAAGGCATGTCTGGCAATATGATGGTTCCGTATAGGATACAGGTTCGAATCCTGTCGGAGGCCGCATATTTTCTATGAAAATTTCTCGGACATTCAGACCAGTAAATGTTATTAATACTGTTTATTATAAACAGAGCATTTACTTAAATATTTGTATCTATAAAAAGAATGTATAAACATAAAAAAATGTCTTAAATAATTGTCAGACTTTGTCCATTTCATAATGTGTGTATATATATATATATATGCATGTTTCATTAAAAACGACAGACAAGGTACTACGGTTAAGCTTTTTATTTAATTTTTCTTGTGTTCGAACAAGATCTTTCTTTTCTGGACAAAGAGTGTGTAAAAACTGTCCAAATGTTTTATAGTTCTGAGTGCTTTCGGCTATACCTTTAGCCATTATCAAGGATGATTCGATTTTTCAGCTTAATTGAGTGTGTGCATTATGTGTATGTCTTAGTGTGTTGTAGAGATGTTTTTAATTTCTGAATATGGTTAGCATATTGTGGCCTTGTTCATAGTTAGCTTCAAAATTGAATCATCCTTGATAATAGCTAAAGATATAGCCGAAAGCATGTGTAACTATAAAAGATTTGGACAGTTTTCACACACTCTTTGTCCATAAAAGAAAGCTCTTGTTCAAACACAAAAAAAATTAAAAAGCTTAATCATAGTACCTTGTCTGTCATTTTTAATGAAACATGCATAAACAAAGGATTCCTGCCTAAATATACAACTATATATATATATGTATGTATGTACATATATATATCCAGTGTAGTTGTAAAGAAAAGAAAAAGAAGAAAAAAAACTGTCAACTTATAGTAGCAACAAACGTCTGCAATAGATTTCTTCTGTCTCTCGACGGCAAAACTTGTAGCCAAACCACAGTTCAAATGATAGTCCATCGTAACAGTCCAATAGGCAATGTAGAAATGACAAAATGGTGTCACATATCTAACCTTCACTTCTCACCAGCAAAAATGCGTGTTTGTCCACCAAGCCCATAAAATCCAAATCTCTTACATAAGCAAAAAAACAATGGTTTTTGTTGACTGAGAGTTCTTTCTGATTGGTCACACCATTCAGGGGAGGGAAGAACATTAGCATAGATTCTGGTCCTTAAAGTAGATTTTTGCTAACTACTTTTTGGTAATTTTTCTTCAGCAGATCGCACACAAAACATGAACTCTTTTTCGAGGTAGCTGATTATCTCTTTCATTACACCAGGCAAGATCGGAAGAAATGGAGTATAATTCTACTGTCTGTAACATTTAATTTAGATGAGAGCTCAATACAGAGTATAGCTAAATATTATTTATTTTAGGATACAAACAAAAATGTTAAAAATCGCGACACAACAGCAATCGTGTTTTGATACTACAAATGTGTAAACGGAGTTAATTATGGGATAACTATATAATTATGGGATAACGATATATAAATTTTTATATATCAAGAACAGTTTTGGATAAACATGTATGACAAAGTAGAAAAAGTTTTTGTGTGATGCGTTTCGTCACTTGGGATTTCACTGGACTGGTAATTTTAAATTTAGAAAATCTTCTGTTTTTTTTGTGCTTTTCTTTTTGCATTGGAGTCCATACTCCCTGGGCCTTCCCTCATTCTGTCCCCACATCAGTTTTGTTATTTTTACAATAAGTTATGAATGTTATATCCAAATCAAGCAAAATACATTTAAGAAAAAAACGCTTTTATATAAAGTCTATTCACTGAATCTTGTCAAATATTTACATTGTAAATTGCACATCGGAAGACACAAAGAATGGGTTGAGTTTCACATTATACATATACTGCAAATCAATCCCCCACTTCAAGCAATTTGTTTGCTCCCACCACTCAAACTGGCCGAAGTGAAATTAAAGAGAAAAATTTGGCTAATAATAAACAATTTTTTGGTACGGTGCTGTGTCTACCCGCATAAACAATTAACAATGAAAAAATAATTGCTGGATCTTCTTTTCTGTTAATACGCCCCAAAATAAAAAGAATTTATATGTGTGCTATTTATAAGTGTGGGGTCTGCATTTGCGCTCACCCCGATAAACAAGCCAAAGACAGATTTAAAAAAAATTTTTTTTTTTTATTGTAAAAAAAATTCCTATGTAAATTGAATATCATCTAAAAATATGAGTATCTGATTTTTGGTAATTTTTCATTCTCAATGTTGGAGTCTTTCCGAGGGAAGTTAAATAAATTTTGATTTAAAATTTATAATTTCAAAAGAGTGCCAAACATTTAATAAGAAAACAAACAAGCTTTGATTTAAAATTTATAATTTCTTCCGGTGAATTTAGTTAACTCCACGAAATGTAAACAAAGGAGCATAGCATGATGAAAAAGACGCCAAACTTGACAAAAACAAAATTTTATCGTCTAATGTTCATATTATTAAAGAGGAAAGATCAAAGTATTTTGGGGGTATTTTTTTACATTTTTTAATCATTCCTAGCACGTCTGAAATTTTCGTTAAAAATCTTGTTTTTTTTTTTTTAAAAATGACAGATAATTCATCATTTTCAATCATTTTTTTCCATTTTATAAAAAAGATGAAAATCTCACTTTGAAATTCTTTTAGAAATCAATTATCATTTTTTCCAAACTTATTTTAAGAAAATCAGAAATTATGTTTGTTTAAAATATTTTGAACCAAGCTTAACTTAGCTTCTGCACCGAAAAGATGTAATTTGAAAATAAAACAAAGCAGGTCATAAACTTTCGCGTCACTTGACAGGTGATGAATGACACATTGACAGATTCCGTGAGGATAATTTGTTCTACGGAAGGAGAAAAGTGAAATATTTTACAGTTAAGTGAACAAATTATTTACCTTGTTATTTTTAAGGAAAACTCTCAGCGCTCTAATTTTTTTGTTTTTTGTACTTAGCTTTCACCTTTACGTTTACGATGCTTTATGGAAAATAAAGAAATTAAAATATAATTTTATGTACATTTATTACATTTTACTGTGTTATTTGTATTTCCATTCATTTTATTATTAATTTTGATATTTCATTTATGGGAAAATGTCATAACTGAGATTAATATAAAAATAAGATCATATAAATTTCATAAGATGATACTGAGACTTGTAGGTACCCTTCTCAGTTGAAATTGAAAAATCAAATTAACTTCTCCATACGTGTTTCGCAAAAGTAAAGGCCTTTACAGCGGAGAACAATGCTGAACTCAAATAACACAACTTAATTGTATTCTGGTTGGTCTTCCGTACTTTATAATTACCGCCCGATTATAAACACAAAATTACATTTCTTAATTACTGCAGATCTTCTGATTGGTCGAAATTAAACAATTTACGATGCGCTAAAAAACGATCTATCTCATAAGGACACTTAGAAAACCCGATGCGGCTTTTAACTAATTTTATAATATTTTAACAACTTAAATATAAAAATCTATTATAATTAAAGAAATAAATAGTTGTATTAAAAATTCATTTTTCATTGAAAAAATCTTTTGCTTTCAGAAAATATTGTTCATATTCATAAAAACAACTAAAACCAAATAAAAACATTTGAAATTAAATAATATCTTTGTTTTATTGAGTTTTGTATGTTACAATTCAGAGCTGATTTTCGGGGGGGGGGGCAATTAAAAAAAAAACAACGTTTTGCATTACTCAAAGTTTTGTGCTTTTAACTATTGTAATCACTAAACCCGATGCGATCGAATTTCTAGTTTTCATAAAATTAGTTGGGAGGGGGGGTAATAAATATAAAAAAAATATTTCTGCTATGACTTTAATAAAAACAAAACATATTTATAATAATTTCCATCATCTGTGAATAGTTTCTGAAAGTTTCATTAACTTCCGACAATTATTTTTATTTTTGCAAAATTTTCCAAATTAATGTGTGTAATACAAAAAAAAACTTGCTAAAAA
This sequence comes from Acanthosepion esculentum, assembly GCA_964036315.1. Lineage (NCBI taxonomy): Eukaryota > Metazoa > Mollusca > Cephalopoda > Sepiida > Sepiidae > Acanthosepion > Acanthosepion esculentum. Next base: position 5,817,815 of record OZ038479.1, on the reverse strand, counting down.
TTGTATATGTTATTTTACTAGTTCCGGTGATACAAAGAGAAACAAGGTTTTTTTAATCAAAATTTAAAATGTTCTAAGAAAGAAGTAAAAATTTTTAAAAATAATTAAAAAAAACTTTGGTCTTTCGTCTTCATAATAACATAAGCATTTAGACGATAAAATTTTGTTTTCGTCAAGTTTGGCGTCTTTTTTATCATGCTATATATATAATTTTTTTAGCGATTTCGTGGAGTTACCTAGATGAATTATTTGTGATAAGTAACATTATTATTTGGCTGTGAATTAAAATTTACGAACTGAATTATTAGTTATTAAACTATCTTCAACTAAACATATTCGTTAACATTTAACAATAAAATGGTTAAATGAAGATATAAAAAACTAGTTAAATAATTACGATCGAATATGAAGCGGTCTTCGGAATGCAATGACAATCGTTCATTTAAATTAATTATTTGTAATTTGTTCAATTTAATTAGTAAAATAAAGCTTTATAAACTTACAAGATGATCCAATGTGTAAACTTTGACGGTTTAAGTATTTGTAAAAGATAGATTTTTAACTTATTTACAACGAAAATCTATTATTTGGGGCCTTGTTTTCGTCTCATTCGTCGAGGAAGTGGTCTTTTCGTACCTCACTACTTGAAGAGCGACATGATAAAAACTAAAAAGAAAGTTAAATCAGCCACCAACTCTGAACAAAGTTTTCATGATTTACTTTCTAAAATAAATAATGCATAAAAAATAAATAATATATCTTCTAATGAATAAATAAAATATCCTAAAAAGAATATGAACTTTTATTTTCATTTCATAAATCCACAGTGATTATCTCCGGGTGGTCCGAAAGTCTTGTCACACCCTAAATGAGAATAAGAAGTAATACAAAAATACAAAACACATGTACTGGATTCAGTTTATTTAGATTTATTGATGCTGTCATACATCGAGAAGTTTTGCCATCTGAAAAATGCACTCCATCATTTTTAAAGCAATATACAGTGTAACCCGGATATAAGAGACCCGGATATAAGAGAAAACCGGATATAAGAGAGATTTTCTCTGTTCCCAAATTAGAGCCTGTGTTAATAAAACAAAATAGACCAAACCCAGATATAAGAGAAACCCGGATATAAGAGAAACCCGGATATAAGATATTTCTTATCCGGTCCCGACAACTCTCTTATATCCGGGTTACACTGTATATGAAGAAATATAGTTTTAAGGTGTGCTATGGGATAAAGTGCTCAATATCAGAGATAGAACGTATGTAAAAATATAAATATAAATAAAAGTAAACATTGAAATCAATACTCAGAGGTGACAGCCTGTTTCATTCTAGAGACGCAATCGTCAGGCCGCCTGACGATTGCGTCTAGCATGAAACAGCCTGTCACTTCTGAGCGTTGACTTCAATGTTCACTTTTATTGAACAATAAAAAATATTAAAAAATTAAAATCTTCAGGCACACTGGGTTGTATATTAATATTCCTTCGTTTTTATTATTATTTCATTTAGATTCCTCGACTAGTTTCGGCCCACATGGCCATCATCAGGAGAAAAATAATTTTCTGCTTGCTGGTAGAAGTGAACTACAGAAATGAATGTCTTGATGGAGAAAATGAACTTTTGTCTGTAGTTTCCATTTATTTTTTTGTTTTTTTAACATGAATTTTGGTCAGTCTTTGTGTTGGTCAGTTTCTTTAAGTTGTTATTTGAGATAAGAGCTGGATATATATATATATATATATATATATATATATATATATATATATATATATATATATATATATATATATATATACATATATATATATATATTTCTTTTTTTTCTCTTTCTTCCCTGCCCATTTATTCATGTCATCCATTACAGATATTTTCTTCATAATTTCTATTCCCTGTTAACAGATCTGATGAGAGGGGACGAAACCGGTTAACTGGTGTTTTTATTTTAAATCTATCATGGCCTTTAAGAAAAAATTTGTTTTTTATGCCTTGATACGCTTCTGTACCGTTGCAAATATATTTATATATACAGTATAACCCGGATATAAGAGAGTTGTCGGGACCGGATAAGAAGTCTCTTATATCCGGGTTTATCTTATATCAGGGTTTGGTCTATTTTGTTTTATTAACACAGGCTCTAATTTGGGACCAGAGAAAATCTATCTTATATCCGGGTTTCTCTTATATCCGAGTTTCTCTTATATCCGGGTCCCTTATATCCGGGTTACACTGTGTGTATATATACACACACACACACACACACACACACACACAAATACACAATATATATATATATATATATATAATTTCATTGAAAATGACAGACAAGGAAGGTGCTTTTATTTAGTTTTTTTATACAATTTCTCATGCGATCTAATAATTTTTTTCTTTTCGGATGATAAATTATACAAAAACTGTCCGAATGTTCTTTTTATCCGAGCACTTTCGGCTATACATTTAGCCATTTTAAAGGATTATATTTTAACTGTTAAAATAAGAAATAGTTTGTTGTATGTATGTTTTAATAAAATGTTTTCATTTTTCAAAACATACATACATCATTTTTTTAAATATTCATGGTGATCTTCCGGACACTATTCGGAACATACTTGTTGACAACACTAGCTGCTAGCATCATAAAAATAATGGACGCCTTATTAATAAAAACAAAAAACCAACACTAAACTTTGAACATGGACACAATATATTGACCGTGTTTTGAAGGAAAAAATATTACCAGCAATATATTTTTGAAGGAAATTACCAGCAATACATGTTTGAAAAAATAAATATTGCCAGCAATATATTTTTGAGGGAAAAAAATACCAACAATATATTTTTGAAAAAAATATTACCAACAATAAAAATCTTGTCGGCATTAAATAGCCCATTGAGGTATTGATATGCCGTAAAATAAAAAAATAAGACAACGGTCAATTTTTACGCAGGGGACAGAATAATTTTCATCACCGCTTAACGATTTCTTTTTATTTCTGCTTTGTCAGCGGGCGGTAAGTTTTTTTTCCTGAAGTTGATTTAAAGTTTTTAATCGTGGTTTAAATACATTTTTTTTTTTTACTGTCAGTTTTTTTTCAACTTTCACATCATGAATGAAAAGAACAATGCAAAAATTATGTAGATTAATTCAAGTCTTCTTAAACAAACGGAACTTTTAAAGGTAAAATTATTTCACAATTTTTATCGCTTATTTTATTTTTTCATTGTTTTGTCTTTTTTTAATTACAATTCCACATAAGTCAGACAAATACGACTGATTTCTTTACAAAATTTGTTACCTACAGGATTTTTTTTTAATCAACCCAACCTGTAACCACATTTTGTTATTAAGAATCTAAGAAAAAAGTTTTAAATTTTTTTCAAATTCCTTTCTATCATTTTTAAATTTTATAAATTATAGAAGAAAAGATTAAATTAGATTATAAATTACAATCCAATCTAACTTGATTTTGCTAACATCAACCGTCCTGGCTATGACGATAAACTACATCCGTGTCCTGGGTATGACGATAAACTACGTCCAACAGCAGGGCCTCTGATCGGGAGGTTTTGAGGCCTGTGGAACCGCCTCTTGATTGCTGGTAGCACCTGTTAGGGTTCCCAACTATGGGCAAATGGTTGGCCCCCGAACTGGGGTCAGAACACTATGGAAGTGTAAAAATAGCTTTTAATACCAGGAATACATTTTTGTAAAAAATTATTACAAGCAATAAATTTTTCATGAAAAATTATTACCAGCAATACAGTTTTGAAGAAAAATATTACCAGCAATAGAGTTTTGAAGAAAAAAAAATATTACTAGTAATATAGTTTTAAGAAAAAAAAATATTACTAGTAATATAGTTTTAAGAAAAAAAATATTACTAGTAATATAGTTTTAAGAAAAAAAATATTACTAGTAATATAGTTTTGGAAAAAAAAATATTACTAGCAATATAGTTTTGGAAAAAAAAATATTACCAGCAATATAGTTTTGGAAAAAAAATATTACTAGTAATATAGTTTTGGAAAAAAAATATTACCAGCAATACAGTTTTTGAAAAAAAAAAAGTATTACCAGCAATACAGTTTTTGAAAAAAAAGTATTACCAGCAATACAGTTTTGGGGAAAAAAAAAATTGTCAGCAATACAGTTTTTTTGCGGGGGGGAATTGCCAGCAATACAGTTTTTTGGGGAAAAAAAATTACCAGCAATACAGTTTTGTGAAAAAAATATTATCAGCAATAAAAATATTTTTGGCATTAAATAACCAATTTAAGTTGACATGCTGTAAAACAAACCAAACCAAACCTAACATGAACTTTAAAAAAAAAAGAAATATTTCTTGTCAAGTGTTCCAAGCCTAAATAACATTGTTTTCTAATGTATTCAGTTTTATTTTTAAGTTTTTAGTCAGTACATCATGGCTTATGGGGGTTCTTTTTCTTTTTTTACACTAACGTTTTCTCAATACAAGGCCCAAGAGCCAAACGTGGTAGAGTTCTACTGAAGGAGGTGTGTGATATGTCGAATCTAGATATCTCCACTAATGGCTGAAAAAGAGCATACCATGATGAAAAAATGTCCCAAACTTGATGAAAAAATTTTTTGATCATCTAAACGTTCATGTTATTATTAAGAGGAAAGGCCAAAGTATTTTTGGATTATTTTATTAAATTTTTTCATCTTTTTTTAAACTTGGAAATTTTGATTAAAAATCTTGTTTTTTGTTGCATCAGTGGAATACCATTAAAAACCATGTTTTAACTGCAGTGACTTGTTTTGGAGGTGTTAACTGATAGTTAAATTGACGTAAGTAGTGGTTAGAAAATTCAACACATGTTGACAGCAGTATATTGCCATCAGGGAAACAACTCTTACAACACTTGTACAGATGATTCATGTCATGTATGGCCATCCATATATTTGGGAGGGGAAAAAATGATGTTATTTTGCACACTCAAAAATAGTGTAAAATTCTTTTTTAAAATATAGGGATGGGGTCGCAGATTGTAATAAGCTTTCAAATTTATGGTTTTAATATCTGGAGCATTTTTTCATCACGGTGTGCTGCTTTTTGGAAGTCAAAACTATGAGAAGAAATTAAAACCTTCATTTTTTTACATTCAGAATCGAAATGTGGTTACAGATCGCTTTAACATATTATGAAATGCCTTTTAACCGATTCGGCCACAGAGGATCGTTCGGTTGGCAAGGTCGAATTTACTGCTTATAAACTTCAATCTTCCATGAATCTTTCACGTACATTCATGTCTGCTCATGGCGTATCAAATGTAAACAAATGACGTCACACATTATGAAATGCATGTCAGGCTATATGACGGTTCCGTATAGGATGCAGGTTTGAATCCTGTCAGTGGACGAATATTTTCTATGAAAATTTCTCAGACATTCAGGCCGGTAAATGTTGTTTAATACTGTTTATTATAAAACAGAGCATTTACTTAAATATTTGTATCTATAAAAAGAATGTTAAACATAAAAATGTCTTAAAATGAATAGATTGCTTTAACTAAAATCATGTCGGCAATAAATTTTGTAAAGAATAATGGTTAATTTGCAGTATAAGCGCCAAAAGCCTATGGTAATGAAAATGTTTCATTATGGTGTGAAATTGCCTGATTATCATGAAAATGATGTTTATACAGACCTCGTCGATATGTGACAGCATCAATAAAAAAACAAAAGTGAATAGCTATATATTTCTGAGATGAGGTATTATGTACACTATTTACATTATTTGGACTATTGTCCTCATCTTTGTCGCCATATTTATTACAACATTTCGGCCTTTCAGTATCTGTCTATATTTCTGAGATGACGTATTATGTACACGATTTACATTATTCAGACTATTGTCTTCATCTTTGTTGCCATATTTATTACAATGTTTCGGCTGTTGTACGCTCCGGCCTTCTTCAGATGGTTGAAATGACAAACTGAACCCTTTATTTTGCTCACTGGGGTAGACTGTTCTAGTTCCAGGTGCCATGTCTAATGGATGTCAGTTATCAGTTATCTCCTGTTAATTTCCCCTCTGAAAGTTCTCCACTGCCTTAGCCAGGTATTGAACTCACACTCTTTGGGTCCTGTCACTGGATCTAACTAACACCTGAAGAACACATGGCACAGTGGATAAAGGCGTTATTTAGATTCAGCTGGAGTGTACAATGGCCAAAACGTTGAAATAAATATGGCGACAAACATGAGGACAGTAGTCTGAATAATGTAAATAATGTACATAATACCTCATCTCAGAAATATAGACAGTCGGTTAATCTGTTTAAATCTGTTGTAGCTTCACTTGTCTTGATTACTGCACAAGGTGCAAAGTTTAAAATGAATGTGCAATTCCAAATATAGCAGGAAAAATGAAAAATAAAATCAAAATTACATGACTGAAAGGATAAAACAAAAATGAAGTTTTTTTCTTAATGACCTTTTTTTTGTAAAAAAGGTTCACCCATGATATTATTTATTTAGAAAAGCTTTCAATTGTTTCTATAACAAATTTAAACAAACTTAATAAAAAAAAAAAGAATTCATTATTTAATAAAGCTTAACTTCTACAAAGAAACAATACTTTTAATTGGAAAAAAGGAATTTATACTAATTAAATAAAAACTATTCATTTAAAACTTCTTTTTTAAAAAAAAGAAAGTGTATTTTAAAATAACTTTCACAAAAATTGTACAGACATCAAGATGAGTAAGAAGATAAAAAAAAAAAGCAGTAAAAAGCCTGTTAATTAAGTTAGCTTCCACACATTACTATTTGAGGTAAATGTAATGGTTTGGCTTGGTTTACGGCATATCAACCTCAATGGGTTATTTAATGCCAACAAAATTTTTATTGCTGGTAATATTTTGTTTTGTCAAAAATCTATTTCTGGTAATATTTTTTCTTCAAAAATGTATTGCTGGTAATAATATTTTCAAAAAACTATTGATAGTAATATTTTTTTTTCTCAAAAAAACTATTGCTGGTAATGTTTTTTTCCTCAAAAATGTATTGGTGGTAATATTTTTTTTTTAAATGTATTTGTGGTACTAATTTTTTTTCTTCAAAAATTTATTGCTGGAAATAACTTTTTACAAAGTATTTCTGGTATTAAAACCTATTTTTACACTTTCATAGTGTTTTTACCCCAGTTTGGGTGTTAACTATTTGCCCATAGCTGGGACCCTAACAGGTGCTACCACCCTGGGTCAGGGTGGACCTAGGAACACCAGCAATTAAGAGGTGGTTCCATGCTCCTCAAAGCCTCCTGATCAGAGGCCTTGCTGTTGGACGTAGTTTATCGTCATACCCAGGACAGGCAAATGTAATGGCAGTCGGACAACATGAAAGAGATCGTACTTACATTGTCGATAAATCCTAAACTGTAATAGAGTGCAAACTTTTATTGTCATTTTCGAAATAATCAGACAATTTTGTGCCATAATGGATCATTACTGTGGGATTTTGATGCTTATACTGCAAATTAACTAGATTAACAGTTCTCCAGAAAAGTTAAGTGAAACTTCCTCCTTACAAATGGAATAGTTTTAATTAAATCTTTAGTCAACTTTGTATTTTGTTTGTTTAGTTAAAAAAATACAAGATGAGTAAAGATAATAATTTTGGAAACAATTAGAACTTCATTAAAAAATTATCAAGAATAACAAAATATTTACACTGTTTACATATGGACTATTGTCCTCATCTTTGTTGTTATCATATTTCAGCCATTGTGCCCTCTCACCTTCATATGTTGATCTTGGGAATTCTGAGCCGAACCCTTTATTTAATCTACTAGCAGGGATACCCGGCATTGCTTGGAAGATCTTTGAATATTAGTTTATTTTTGAGAACTTCTTTGTTTTTCAGCCATCTTATGGAAAATAATTGTTTATTCAGTCTTTAAAAAACAAACTTTATTGTTTTCTTTTTGGTTTGTTACAAGATAACTAAAAATTAGTTAAATACCACATTGCCAATACCACGCTTGGGCAGGGGCGGGGCTGAGCATCCCCATACTTTTATTAAAAAAAACACTTTAATTTAAATAAAATATAGTTAAATTCGTAAGACAAATATTCAACATGACTAATGTTGACTAAATAGTAATTAAATTCATTTACGAAGAAATGCTTCTTTAATGTAATCTGTAAAAATTTAACTTTATTCATTTTAAAAAAATTAAAATTCCCCACCAAATAAATAGTAAATAATTATTTTTCAAAGAAGGCTCACTATGAAAAAATGATTAAATTAATAAATATGTCTAAATATATCTTAATTTAAGTTAATGTAGAATTATTGTAGACTCTACATGTGCTACATGTGGCTAGAGGTTCTATGAACTTCCATTGGCATTTCGCTTTTGACTCAACTTCAGATATTTAAATGCAATGTCAATTGTTAATCTTTGGTCTTTTTAATTCCAGTTCTTTTATTGTTCTCCCTCCTTAATAATGTTTTACCCCCTCCTATCCTCTCACACCCAACCTGGGTATGACAAACTACGTCCAACAGCAAGGCCTCTGATCAAGATGTTTTGAGGAGCATGGAACAACCTCTTAATTGCTGGTGTTCCCAGGTCCACCCTGACCTGGAGTGGTAGCACCTTTTAGGGTCCCAGCTATAGGTAAATTGTTAACCCCCAAACTGGGGTTCAAAACACTATGAAATTTAAAAAATAGGTTTTAATACCAGAAATACTTTGTAAAAAAATTTATTACCAGCAATACATTTTTGAAAAAAATATTACCAGCAAAGGAAAATCCATGTTTGATTATAAGATTCTATTTAAGAGCACGCAGCATTTGCAGTATTTAAGAGCACTCAGAATTGGCAATATTTACACGGTGAGGATTTTAATTTCGAAGTGACAGATTGACTCATAGTTTTAATAATAAACGAGACAGAATAAAATTTGGAAGAGAAAATATATACACGTGTGCTTCACCCGACTTTATTTTCCGGAACTAAATGTACAAAAAAAAAATCAAGATTTAAGAACATTTCTAGATTGGCGGCAAAGTCTCATCATTTTACAGGTGAAATAACTAGAAGTAACTAGAAGTTCAATGCTGGCACTTTTTCCTTTTGGAACTTTCTTCCGGCTTCATGCCTTCCAGTCAACATTGATTTTCAACAATTTAAAGGCAATATCAATCGTTATCAACTGTTTTTTATTCTTGTTCTCTTTAATAGTGTTTTCTCATATTCCCTTATGCTCCTTAGCCCCCTCCTTGCATCTTAGTGGCTTTATTACCTTGCTTTAAGTAAAATGATTACAACAAACTAAAATGCAATATCTTACAAAAAAAATTTACCTGTCAGCATTTCCATTTATAGCAATAACTTTTCTCGTGATTTTGCCGATCTCGCGACAAAACGAGAAAAACAGACAAGAATAAAACCATACATTGTTTTTAAGGTTTACGTTTTTAGCATAACAAACATTTTCTGCATATTTCATGAAATAATTGCAAATGACAATTGGAAACATTAAGACTGTAAATAGGATAAGAATTTTTTACTTTGGTCGTTCCAACTCGGCGCAAAGCTGACTTGAGTGCAACTATTATAAACATTCTTCAGTATCTGTCTATATTTCTGAGTTGAGGTATTATGTAGATGTTTTGTCCTCAAGGACACATGGCACAGTGGATAAAGGCGTTAGTTAGATCCAATGACAGTATGCAAAGTGTGTGAGTTCAATACCCGGTTAAAGCAGTGGAGAACTTTCAGAGGGAAATTAACAGCAGATAACTGATAACCATTAAAACATGGCATGTGGAACTAGAACAGTCTACCCCAGTGAGTGAAATAAAGGGTTCAGTTCAACATTCCAACCACCTGAAGAAGGCCAGAGCGTACAAAGGCCGAAACGTTGTAATAAATATGGTGACAAAGATGAGGACAATAGTCTAAATAATGTAAATAATATAAACATTCTTATAATTAATTACCCTAATATACTCAGGGCTGGCACTAGGATATGAGGCACCGACTATCTACTACATGTCGAGTTCAAAGTTACCCAATTTTAAAAAGAAACTCCCGAAAAATTTCTGTTCATATTGAAATGATGCATTTTGAAATCTAACATCAAGATATTTATTAAAGGCTTTGTGCAAGCCTTTAATTTAATAACTATTAAAAGTAGCACCTGTAAATTAGAGTTGTTATTCTCTTCAGTCATTGATGTGTGTATTCTATGCTATCAATGCCATCATCTTCATCATCAGGTCGAGAATTCTCGGATTTTTCTGACTCATTTCCTCCAACCATCTCTGTCAGACATCCACTGTCAGCAGGTTCTCCAGATGACATCTACAAGTTGGTCAATGTAGGTTTGATGAGGTCTTCCAACTGATCTTTTGCTGTGCAGTGGGTTCAATAGTAGGGTGTCACTCACAAGTTCTGACTTACTTCTCCGGGAGCAACCAGCTAGCTGAAACCTCTCTCTTAGCAAAACTCTGATAGGACGAAGATGCTTTACCGCCCTGAAAGAAAAATCAGAAAATATGCATTGTTTGGTTGTTTTGTTTTATGGCATATCAACATCTCAGTGTGTCATTTAATGCCAACAAATTTTTTTTAAATAGATTCATAGTGATAGTTTGGTAAAAAAGGTGTGTATACATACATATATATTTGAACTATTTTTCAATTAGTCATTTTTTTTAGTACAATCCAACTTCTTTTATGAAATTTACAATCTTGGATGGTTTTATTTTCGTAAAAAGTTGTTTTTTTTTTAAATTACTCACTTGGTAATAATTTGTTCACACTAGATCAAAATCTACAAACTCTAACACTATATGTTTCACTGTAAATTTCTTGTGGCATGTCGTGCATATTGGGGATTCTGTGCCCTCTAGTAAATAATGGTGGGTGATGTAGGTGTGGCCTATGTGAAGGCGGGTCAGCACGTAAATTTCTCGTGGCATGTCGTGCATATTGGGGATTCTGTGCCCTCCAGCATTAAGTATTGCCGATAATAATTTTCCCTTCAAAAATTATTGTTGGTAATAATTTCTTTTTTAATACAAAGTATTTTTGGTATTAAAACCTATTTTTACACAAGTTTGGGTGTTAACTATTTGCCCATAGTTGGGACCCTAACAGGTACTACTGCCTTGGTCAGGGTGGACCTGGGAACACCAGCAATTAAGGTGTTTCCATGCTCCTCAAAACCACCTGATCAGAGGCCTTGCTGTTGGACGTAGTTTATTATCTTACCCAGGATGTGGATGTAGTTTATCGTCATACCCAGGACGGACACGTTGTTTAGGTGGGAAGAAAAGTACAATTTCAATTTGGAGGATCATGGGAAATACCACGGGAAAAATAATATTATCATCACAATGAATATCTATGTATTGTTTGTTTCCTTTCATTTTCTAAAAAGATAAACGGCAAATTCTGTCTGTCCGTCTGTGTGTCTGAAACCTCTCTAATTCTGTTAAAGGTGCTATCCTTTTCGGGAGTGGGGGTTATAAAATTGTACAGATGTCCAAAACCAAAAACCCTTTCCGGTTCCTTTAGTATTAGCATCACAGGAAAATTATTTCTTTTTTTTCATTCTTTATTATTTTTATTTTTATTTCATTTATCCACAGTTACAAGAAGAGAAAAATAAATAACGAGACTCTGAAGAACAATTTCTATAATATTCAAGAGAAAGAATTCTTCTCCTATTTTCAGTTTTAATGTTTCCAATCGTCATTTGCAATTATTTCATGAAATATGCAGAAAATGTTTATCGTGCTAAAAACTTAAACCTTAAAAACAATGGATTGTTTGCCTTTTTAATTAATCAATAATTAAAAATGTAAATATATGACTATTAAAAGTAGAACCTGGAAACTGGAGTTGTTATTCCCTTCAATCATTGATGTGCGTATTTCATGCTATCAATTATTTCTGGCTGTCCTATCATATAACTCCACTGAACATTATTATCTATAATTTATCAATAACAATTTCCCATTAAAAAAATCACCTTGGAATGTATTTTTGTTAATTACTATATCATTTCTAATACACTTTTATTTTTACAGATGTTCCAGCCAAAAAGAAAATCCAGCTACAATAAATAACCAGGCTGTTGGAGCTTTTCAACCTTGTCATAGTCCATCATGGGTATTGGGATAGCCACCTATCTCGGTAAAAATTCACTTGGAACTGAAATTAAGGCAGTAACACATGGCATGGTTGCAGCTTTGTCCGTTGTCTGATATAACAGCCTAAAAATTCTTTGATGCACTTAAATATCTGTCTTCATATAGTGAATTTGATGAATTCATGATTTTCTTGATGACTTCAAAACATGGAAAGCTACTCGGAAAAAATATTCTGTTGTGAAACTTGTGGGTGTAAGTTATCTAATAGTTCGAATTTAAAAAGACACATGAAAACACACACTAGAGAAGAATCGGCATCTTGTGGGGATCTTGACTCTTTTTCACATACGTCACAAACGCACGTTAGAAAAAAACCATATTCTTGCGAATTATGTGGCTCACAATTTTCACAGAAGTCACATATGGTGGAACATATACGAATACATACTGGCGAGAAGCCTTACACGTGTGACGTGTGTGACTACTCCTTTTCACGGAAATCAGATCTGAGGCGTCATATGCAAACGCACTCTGAAGAGAAACCATATTCGTGTGAAGTGTGTAAATCTTCATTTAAACGAAAGTCAGATCTGAAACCGCATTTGCAAACACACACTGGAGAGAAACCCTATTCGTGTGAAGTGTGTGGCTCTTCCTTTTTACGAAAGTCACATTTGGTGCGGCATATACAAACACACACAGGAGAGAAACCATATTCCTGTGAAGTATGTGAGTCGTCTTTTTCTGAAAGATCTCATTTAAGGCGACATATGCAAACACATACTGGAAAGAAACGATATTCTTGTGAAGTGTGTGAATCTGCTTTTTCATGGAAGTCGCATTTGCAACAACATATGCAAGCGCACACTGGAGAGAAACCATTTTCTTGTGAAGTATGTGGATCTTGCTTCTTACAGAACTCTCATTTGAGACAACATATGCAAACACACACTGGTGAAAAGCCTTATACTTGTGAAGTTTGTAATTCTTCTTTTTTACGAAAATCAGATTTGAGGAGGCATGCGCAAATGCACACCGGAGAGAAACCCTATACTTGTGAAGTGTGCGGGTTTTCTTTTTCACAGAATTCTCATCTGGTGCAGCACATACGAACTCACACTGGAGAAAGGCCTTACACTTGTGAGGTCTGTGATTCTTCTTTTTCACGTAAATCAGATTTGAGGCGACATATGCAAACACATGCGGGAGAAAAAAATATATTCATCTGTAATAAGACATAATGGTACTCGCTTGAAAGCAACCATTTATAAGATTGTCACCCTCCGTTTTAAACATTTCAGCTACAAAAACAGATTTGAACAGAATAACTATCTGTCTATATTTCTGATATGAGGTATTATGTACATTATTTACATTATTCAGACTATTGTCCTCATCTTTGTCACCATATTTATTACAACGTTTCAGCCGTTGTATTGCTCTGGCCTTCTTCAGGTGGTTGGAATGTCAAACTGAACCCTTTATTTCGCTCACTGGGGTAGACTGTTCTAGTTCCACGTGCCATGTTTAATGGATGTCAGTTATCAGTTATCTCCTGTTAATTCCCCTCTCCAAGTTCTCCACTGCCTTAACCAGGTATTGAACTCACACTCTTTGGGTCCTGTCACTGGATCTAACTAACACCTTTATCCACTGTGGCCATGTGTTCTCAAGCTAACTAATGCCTCAAAGACACATGGCACAGTGGATAAACGCATTAGTTAGATCCAGTGACAGGACCCAAAGTGTGTGAGTTCAATACCTGGCAGTGGAGAACTTTCAGAGGGGAATTAACAGGAGATAACTGATAACTGACATCCATTAAACATGGCACGTGGAACTAGAACAGTCTACCCAAGTGAGCGAAATAAAGGGTTCAGTTCAACATTCCAACCACCTGAAGACTGGAGTGTACAACAGCCGAAACGTTGTAATAAATATGGCGACAACAATGAGGACAATAGTCTGAATAATGTAAATAACTGATTTTTTTTGCTGAGAATTACATTTAACTTTACACTAATTTCTTTCTAGAGTTGTCTCCCCTCCCACCGCATTTTTTTTTTTTTTTTTTTGAGGGTGCAAAAACATGAACACCTGTTTTAAAATTGCTATAACTTTCTTTGTATTGTGCATATAGATTTTAATTTTTGTACACTAATAAAAGAAAGAGTGAGTAATATTTTGATGTAATGCATTACGTTTTGCATGCATGTTTTGACGTTGAAAACAAAAAATTGAAATGCAAAATAAAAAGACAAATACATTAAAAAATACATAAATAATTCAACGTACTTTAACTTTTATTACTCCTTGTGTAGTTCTGAGGTGCAATAAGAAGCAAATTTCCTAAAAAGGCTTTCATTTCATCCAAAAAAAATGAATGATGTTTTGTCCTTCAATTTTTTTTCAACATCAAAACATGCATGCAAAACATAATGCATTACATATTATTCATTATTTTATTAGTGTACAAAAATTAAAATCTATACGCACAATACAAAGGAAGTTATAACAATTTTAAAACAGTAGGTGTTCATGTTTTTGTGTCCTCAAAAAAAATGCAGTGGCATGTGGAACAATTCTTGTCACCTGCAGCATGGTAAAGGTTAATTTGCCTTCATCTGAGACAATTATTTTGTCTATTTATAAACGACAGAATAAGAACTTCATTTATCAACGAGACAAATAAATATGAGTCAGGTGAAAAAAAGAGCAAACAAATTTTAGTGTCTTCTCATATGTAAATATGAGGAAACATATCACTTTTTTGACAAAATGAAAGCCTTCTTAGCAATTTTGCTTCTTATTGCACCCCCAGAACTCTACAAGCAGTAATAAAAGTTAAAGATGTTGAATTATGTATTTTTTAATATATTTGTTTTTTATTTTGCGTTTCAATTTTTTGTTTTTCAACATCAAAACATGCATGCAAAATGTAATGCATTACATGAAAATATTACTCATTCATTCTTTTATTAGTGTACACAAATTAAAATCTATACGCACAATACAAAGAAAACAATTTTAACAATAATTAACAATTTTAAAACAGTAGGTGTTCATGTTTTTACACCCCCCCCCCCAAAAAAATTAAGTGACAGGGGAGACAACTCTAGAAAGAAATAAACTGGTAAAGGTTAATTTGTAAATGGGGAAATAATAATTTTATTTGTCAACAAGACAAATAAATATGAGTCAGGTGAAAGAAAGTGCAAACAAATGCTAGTGTCTTCTCGTATGTAAACACGAAGAAACACATGATATTTTTAACTGAAAATGAAAGCCATCTTAGGAATTTTACTTCTTATTGCACCCCCAGAACTCCACATGGAATAATAAAAGTTAAAGTACGGTGAATTATTTATGTATTTTTTAATGTATCTGTGTTTCATTTCGGCTTTTTTATTTTTATGTTTTTTATTTCACGTTTCAATTTTTTTTTTGTTTTCAACGTCAAAACATGCATACAAAACAATACATTCCATTAAAATATTACTTGTCCATTCTTTTACTAGTATACAAAAATTAAAATCTATATGCACAATACAAAGAAAGTTATAACAATTTTAAAACAATAGGTGTTCATGTTTTTGCACCCTCAAAAAATGCAGTGGCAGGGGAGACAACTCTAGAAAGAAATTAAATGTTAAAGTGATAGCTTTATGCAAATTGCAGAAGAAACATATATACATCTGTTTTGTTAACATAAAAACATTTACACAATACACGTTTTTAAATTTTCAAAACTTGTTGCCTTGTAACATTGACTATTTTGTTGTATTTCGATATTTATTAATCATAAAAATGCATTCTGATAATTTTTAACAGTCTTTATTTTGAATTCTGTTGACGAATCAAATTTCAGCAAAATTTAACCTGATGTTTTAATGGTGTGTCAAAAGGGTGGTTATTTCCTTGGCACGGCAATTACTGTATACACTTTTTACTTCCTCAACAATGTTTGCTTACAAGATTATAAAAATACGTGAGCTGATTACAGGGAGTCCTCGAATTACAATACAGTCCCATTCCTATGATGTAATTCAATATTCCATGTAAGTCAGAATGTACCGATAATTTCACTTTCATGGTGATGGATTTCGTTTTCTTCAAAGTACCACCAATCAAAAGAGGCTACACTATGCATGGGAGCCATTGTGAAGGGCAATTTTTCAGAAATGAGAGAGAGTGAATGCACAACAATCCAATATGACATACAACCAGGCAACAAGATTAATGGAGGGGGCGTCATGTCCATGAATTTCTTAGATGAAGTATGTGTAATTATTTACAATGTTTGTACTATTATCCTCATTTTTGTTGGCATATTCACAATGTTTCGGCCATTGTACTGTCCAGCCTTCTTCAGGATCTGTCTATATTTCTAAGATGATGTAATGTAACTATTTACATATTTTGGACTGTTATTCTTATCTTTGTTGCCATATTCACAATGTTTTGTCCACTGTATGCTCCTGTCTTCATCAGCTGATTGGAATTTCAAATCAAACCCTTTATTTCATCCACTATTCTAATTCTACTTACCATGCCTCTTCTACATATCAGTCATTTCCCTTTAACTCAACTCCAAGTTTTTGCCCACCTCTGCTATAGCCAGTATTGGAATCCACTGGGCCTTAAGAATATCAGTGGATGAATTTTTGAAGTCTTATAAACCTACTGTCTTGGAAACCAGGATTATTGTAACCCAGGAACTTACTGTACAGTGGAATATTTATTATGTACCGTTTATAAAGATTTATTATTTAACATTTCAAAAAGAAACCTTTTGTTCTGCCCCCCAAGAGTATGCATCCGTAATCTCGAAGACGGCCAGATAAATACTTTGAGGCAATTAAAATGTTGAAGATGTCCCGTACATCAGTAGGTTTATTGATAACCAAGAGTAAAACACAGAATATGACAAAAGTAGACGGAAGCTGAACAGAGAAGCAACACCATTTGTTGAAATGGGTAAAGGAAGCTAGCGACTACTTCGTTTATATGAATATGTATAAAGTTTGCTGCAGGGATACATTTCAATGATGCAGTGAGTTTCCAAAAGGAAGTTAGAAGGTGGTTACATTTTGCATCAGTGTATGTAGACAGTGGACATGTGTTGAAAGGATTCTACACGGAGAGATACAAATGTAAAATATACTTATGAAATATGACGACAAATGTTTAAATAATGTGATAACAAAACAAGTAAATATAAGGAGAAAATGTGAAAAAAAAAGTTACAAATGGTGATGGGAACATTGAGGGTGAGATTAGGATGATGAAATTACCGACTATGTTCTTGGTATTTATGCGTGGGGTTCCAATGAAGGGCTAACTGGAATTAGTCAAAAATGGTGACAGTCTAGAAGGTAACTAAATAAACTACCGACTATATGCTTAGTGTTTATGCACGGGGGTTCCAATGAAGGGTTAACTGGAAGTGGTCAAAAATGGTGACAGTCTAGTAGATAACTAAATAAAACTAAAACTCCTGACTATATGCTTGGTGTTTATGTGTGGGGTTTCAATGAGTGGTTAACTTGAAGTGGCCAAACTGCCATAATGCAAAGAGATACAAGAAAAAAAAACACATTCTTGCAAAGTATGTAGTTCTTCCTTTACGGAGAAATCAAAACTGAGTCAGCATATGCAAACACATGCAAGAAAGAAACCACATCCTTGTGAAGTTTGTGGTTCTTCCTTTTCACAAAAGATACATTTAATTGTGCATATGCAAGTACATACTGGGGAAAAAACATTTTCTTGTGAAGTGTGTGGATGTTCCTTTTCAGATAAATCATCTTTGAGAAGACAGGCGGACACATACAGGAGAGAAACCATATTCTTGCAAAGTGTGTGGCTCTTCTTTTTCTGTGAAATCAGTTTTGATAGTGTATATGCGTATACATGCAGGAGAGAAACCACATAGGTGTGATGTTTGTGGCTCATTGTTTTCTCAAAAACCAAATTTGGTGACACATATGAGGACACACACTGGAGAGAAACCATATTCTTGTGAAATTTGTAGCTCTTCTTTTTCCTTAAAGTCAGTCTTGGTAGTGCACATGCGAATACATACAGGAGAGAAGCCACATAGGTGTGATGTGTGTGGGGCATCGTTTTCTCATAAACCACATTTGGTAAAGCATGTGCAAATACACACTGGAGAGAAACTGTTTTCTTGTGAAGTTTGTGATACTTCTTTTAACTGCAAGTTGGTATTTCATATGCGAATACACTGGAGAGAAACCATTTTCTTGTCAAATTTGTGGATTTTCCGTTTCAAAGAAGTCAAGTTTGGACAGACATATTCAAACAGACACTGGAAAGAAGCCATATTCTTGCACAGAAAGTGACTCTTCCTTTGCAGAGGAATCAAAATGGAGGCGGCATATGCAAACACACTCAAGAAAAAAAGAACATTCTTGCAAAGTATGTGGTTTTTCATTTTCAAAAAAGATATGTTTAGTTGTGCATATGCAAGTACATACTGGAGAAAAACCATTTTCTTGTGAAGTGTGTGGTCATTCGTTTTCAGCAAAATCATCTTTGAAAAGACATGAGAACCTACACGGGGAAAAAGCATATTCTTGTGAGGTGTGTGGCTTTTTTCAGATAAGTTAAATCTGGTAGTGCATAAGCGAATACATACTGGAGAAAAACCATGTTCTTGTGAGGTGTGTGGCTCTTTCTTTTCAGATAAGTCAAATTTGGTAGTGCATAAGCGAATACATACTGGAGAAAAAGCATTTTCTTGTGAAGTGTTTGGTTCTTTTTCAGGTAAATATTATTTGGTTATGCATAACTGAAAACATACTAAATAGGAACAACATTATTGTGAAGATGATAGTTACTTACAGTATGTACATTGTACTATTGTCTTCAACTTCATTGGCCTTCTTCATGTGTTATACACATGGCTCAGTGGATAAAGTGTTGGCTAAAGTAATCTAGTGGCTTAACAGAAAGTGTTGTGAGTTCAATAACTGGCTACAGCAGAAGTGAACAAAAACTTGTAGAGTTGAATTACTAAATGAAAATAACTGAAACAGAGATATTCAGAAAAGGCATGGAATGTGGAATTAGATCAATCTACCCCAGTGGACTAAATAAAGGGTTCGGTTCAAAATTCCAACAGATATCACCTGAAGAAGGCCGAGGCATACAAACTCGGAAACATTGTGAATATGACAATAAAGATGAGGACAATAGTCCGAATAATGTAAATAGCGTACATAATACCTCATTTCAGAAATATAGACAGATACTGAAGGGCCAAAACGTTGTAATAAATATGGCGAAAAAGATGAGGACAATAGTCTGAACAATGTAAATAGTGTACATAATACCTCATCTCAGAAATATAGACAGATATGGTAGCGTCTTTATTTTAAAAAATAAACTTGAAGTGCAAGGCAATATTAAAGGGAAAGTGATATTCTTGTGAAATTTGGCACAAGAGTGAACTTGATTTCATCTTATGCAATCACACAAAAGAATATGAAAAAAAGAAAATCTGAAATAAATTCTGTATTTTGTTACTTTTGTTTTTATTCAGTTGAATCTGATGCAGGTTTGTTCTTGAAAAAAGGAGTTGTTATAGGGGTAACTGCTATTGTTTGACCTATGAACCTTCTGACAGGTGGTATATGCCTTGTGTTAAAATTTCTTTTTATTTAAATATAAAGTAATATTTTTCAAAAATTCTGTTAACTCTTAGTTGTACTAATTTTCTTCGAAGCAAATATCTATGACATTTTATTTTTAGGAGATTTTTAAAAGGTCTTAAATTTCTTTCCCATCATTTTTCAATTAAATTGGTAGATCAATAACAAATCTATCTTAAGAATTCTGTAAAAATGTATTAAAATCTTATTGAAATTCATAAAGTTTATGTTTCTTTTTTTTTATATATAGATTAGCTTTAGGGCTGCTATTGAACTCACAACTCTTTGGGTCTAGTCACTGGATCTAACCAATGTCTTTATCCACTGGTCCACAGCAATGGTGAACCAAAACTTGGAGAGTTGAGTTAAAAGGGAAATAACTGAGACATCCAGAAGAGGCATGGTACATGGAACTAGACCAATCTACCCCCGTGGATGAAATTCCAATGAGCATAGAACAATTAAACTACTAGGTTTAAAAATCACAATATTATTTGACATCTTAACTGATTGTAAACCATTTGCAGAAAACAAATGTACAAGTAGATATTTTAGTCTATCAAGAAAAAAAAAACATCTGACTTCGACAAGACATGTTGTATGTGAGTGTGTGGTTGTACGAAAGAATAATATTTCGGAACACCTAATGTTGTACAAGTATTAGAAATGAAGAAAAAAAGCAATGTACTTGCCTGGTTTATACTTGAGCCAAAGAGAGGCTTATCAAAACTACATACACTGCTTGCCTTTTGTTATATTAAGCGTCTGGTGGCAGAACGAAGAAGAAGAAGAAACGATGGAGGTTTTAAGAAATAAACAATTGTATTAACATAAAAATACGACAAATGGTAAATTAGTGTAAATGTCACTTGTTGAAAGAAAGAAATAAGAATTGTTAAAGTCATTTGAAGAGGTGTACAGTTGGAGAGGGAGGGTGAGTTGTGACTTAGTGTGGTGATGGCCTTTGGTGAGTTGTGTTTGGAGATGGGATGTTGTGTTCCGACGAGCGTTGTGAATCTTGGCTGTTGTGCCGTCTGACTGACGACGACGTTCCTTTAATGGGCTTTTATATCCTTTTCTTAGGCTCAGATCGGCTCCAATTTTTATTGTTTTTTTAAGACCTGAATGGGTGCTATTGGGTAGAAATCTGAATTGCATTTTTCTTTGAGCATGTAAGTAAAACGAAAGCTATGTGCGGAGACAATGAGCAGATGATAGAATGATAGAATATGATGATAGAATTTTTAGTCCAGTCTTAGGTTTCAGAGCATTCACATCCAGCTAGTGGTGGAAATTTGTGTAACATGAATCAGAAGATCTGTTTTAGGAAGATTATAACAAGGTCATTCGTTTGAGGCTAACCAGAGGGGCATTTACTACTGGCTTCAGTATCTGTCTATATTTCCTCAAGGACACATGGGACAGTGGATAAAGGTGTTAGTTAGATCCAGTGACAGGACCCAAAGAGTGTGAGTTCAATACCCGGTTAAGGCAGTGGAGAGCTTGGAGAGGGGGATTAACAGGAGATAACTGACATCCATTAATCATGGCACATGGAAGTAGAACAGTCTACCCCAGTGAGCAAAATAAAGGGTTCAGTTTGACATTCCAACCACCTGAAGAAGGCCAGAGAATACAAAGGCCGAAACGTTGTAATAAATATGGTGACAAAGATGAGGACAATAGTCCAAATAATGTACATAATACCTCATCTCAGAAATATAGACAGATACTGAAAGGCTGAAACATTGTAATAAATAAGTTCTCCACTGCCATAGCCAGGTATTGAACTCACACTCTTTGGGTCCTGTCACTGGATCTAACTAACGCCTCAAGGACACATGGCACAGTGGATAAAGGTGTTAGTTAAATCCAGCTGGAGTGTACAATGGCCGAAACGTTGAAATAAATATGGTGACAAAGATGAAGACAATAGTCTGAATAATGTAAATAATGTACATAATACCTCATCTCAGAAATATAGACAGATAGTTATTCTGTTCAAATCTGTTGTCGTAGCTGAAATGTTTAAAAAAAAATGGAGGGTGGGTGACAATCTTATAAATAGATGCTTTCAAATGAGTACCTTCATGTTTTACTACAGCTTTGAGCAGGTATTGAACTCATTCGACATTCCAACCAACTGAAGAAGGCCGTAGCGTACAATGGCTGAAACGTTGTAATAAATATGGCGACAAAGATGAAGACAATAGTCCGAATAATGTAAATAGTGTACTACTGACTTGTCCTTGTACAGTATTTGCGATGGATTCGTTTGTGGAAATGTGCAGTTCCATGCACAATCGGATGGTATGTATTTTCCGGTGATGGTGTGCGTTCAATAAGTAAACTAAGAAGATAGAAGTACAAAAACTTTAATCTCTGCCACAGTGTGGGAAATTTTACGACTCCCCAAATTGAGTAGTGGCTGATAAATAAAAATGAGACAATTAAAATTTTGAAAAACATACTTTATATAAGAAAAACATTATACAATGAGAATAAGAATAGAGGATTGCTAAAAACTTCTTTTAGCAGTTAAAAGTCATGGCGTCTGTCTATATTTCTGAGATGAAGTATTATGTACACCATTTACATTATTCGGACTATTGTCCTCATCTTTGTCGCCACATTTATTACAACGTTTCGGCCCTTCAGTATCTGTCTATATTTCTGAGATGAGGTATTATGTACATTATTTATATTATTCGAACTATTGTCGCCATATTTATTACAATGTTTCGGCCATTGTACGCTCCAGCCTTCTTTAAGTGGTTGGAATGTCAAATTAAACCCTTTATTTTGCTCACTGGGGTAGACTGTTCTATTTCCACGTGCCATGTTTAATGGATGTCAGTTATCTCCTGTTAATTCCCCTCTCCAAGTTCTCCGCAATTTTTTGCTGTTATCAATACATGTTTTTACCAGAGCTCATATTGCAATTTTTGTTGTTATTATCGCTTTTCTCTGGCACTCCTTATTACTGGTTCCCATATTGTATTCATTTCTATGCTTGGTTGGCTCAGGAGATTTTTGTGGCCTAGCATATGTGCTGATTCCTTAAGTTTATGAATTTTCCAATGGTGTTCCCAGTGTATGATCTCATCCTGATCCCACATAATAAATATGGCGACAAAGATGAGGACAATAGTCCGAATAATGTAAATAGTGTTTGTTGAAATAGTCAAAACACTTATCTGGTGCTGCTCAGATCTTCTTCCGAAAGTTGTTTATATTTGCTCATGGCCAGTGTTGCCTGTTCGTGAAGTAGACTAAAACATGTCTATTTTGTTCGTGGTCATCTCAGCCGCTCAGCTTTAGCACCTGAATTCCACTGATTAAAATATTCAAAAGAACAAATGATAAACAGGTAAATAAAGATAGTTTAATGTTTCTTTTTCCCGGAATGATACAGCGCAATCTCGGTTCTTGAATGTCTAACATGTCGAACAAATCGGTTTTCGAACAGAATATTCAAGATGAAAATACCTTGGTTATCAAACAAGATTTTGGCTCTTGAACACCATTGCTGAACCGAGTTAACCCTGTCGCAGTTAGCTCCTCCTCATTTCCTTAATCCTTCAACAGGGGTCTCTCTCTCCCATGAGTATAAATACTGGCTGACCTTTTGCCTCTTCCTCTTTTTACAGCTTACGCACACGTGCGGCCAGCTGCCTTGACTCAGGCCGCAACCTCGTGCGTGAGGCAAGGTAAAAAAAACTTTCTCTTCTTTTTTTTGCTTATTCCAATACGTGACCTCTCACAGAGACAGCGTTTCCCATATCATGGGAACACGCTAAAAACAAAATACGCGTTCGTACGGACACTCAACACACACATAACTTTCCATACAAACACTCTGTAACTTTTCATGTCTTCGTGTATTAATGTTTGTTATTAATATATATTTGTTTGCATACATGTATATCGGTCTTGTTTGTTTCTTTATCTTCTTTGGACTCCATTAAAGTCCAACATTCCTATCTAGCTGGACCGGCCAGCGGGAAAGTTTAACCCGGAGATATCTCCTCATCTCTCACATTCACACCACGCACAGTCCTCTATAACCCAAACGGAATCATTTCTTAGTCCCACCCTATTGAGTCAAGTTGTGACACAAGGTCGGTTTTTAATGTGGGGAACTGAGTGTTTCCACTCAGGCCGCTGGTCTAAGCTGGTCAGAGCTTGTCTTAGTCATAGTTTGTCCAAGCTGGTCAGAGCTCGTCTAAGCTAGTCATAGCTGTGATACCACCTGTGCCGGATAAGAAGATTTACTTGACCACTAAATCCTACGCTCAACCCCTGAATCAGTTTGTGACACAAGGTCAGTTTTTAACGTGGGGTCCCGAGTGTTTCCACTAGGGGTGCTGGTCTAATCTGGTCAGAGCTTGTCTAAGTAAGCTATTCATAGCTGTGACACTAGTGAACAAAATAAGCTAGATTTAAAATTCAAATGCTAAGCACTGACTTTGTTAGAAATTAAAAATAGACTTGAATTTACAAACTTTGCTTAACAGTAACACACACGCAAAACTAAAGTGAATCTAAAACAAAACTCGTGAAATTCGAGTTTTTTAATTTCTAACAAAATCAATGAGTCATTAGTATTTTAATTTTAAATAAGATCTTGTTTTGTTCACTACAACACTACATGTGCCAGCTAAGTATCCATTTGATTAAAGTACTGAAATTTTCGTTTCATTTTATTTTCTACAATTTTTTTAAAACTAAGTGTTCCGTATTTGGGGTGGGGGTTGCTTGCATTTCAGAATAAAAGCATTAATTATCAATTACCTAAAATTAAAAATAATGCAACTATTCGTGGTTGATAATCATTTTCTTTTTGCAATTCTTTTAACGAAGCTCTTCACGAAAAGAGGCACGAAAGTTCGTTTCTCTAAAATGCCATGTGAAGCAAACAATATATCGTCAAGCACTAAAATCTTAAACTATCCTATGTTATTTAAATATAGAATCAGTAAAAAATGTATGCATTACATCATCTTATAAGTAAGTATCTTATATTGTATATAAGTAAGCTTTATTTCACTAATTAAATTGAACTCTTTTTCGATGACAGTTTCAGATTTGATTGTACTTTTTAAATATTACGCGACCGTTGATGTCAAAACAAAGATTTTTAACCAAAATTTCAAACGTGTTAGGATGAAAATTTAAAAAAAAAAAATTAACAAATACTTACATCTTTCCTCTTACTAATAACAAACTTTTTCTTTTTAATAAGTTTGGGGCCTTTTTTTCATCATGGTGGTTTTTTTTGGCGAATTATTGTACATCTTGCTTGAGTAAAAGTTAAGTGGGTGGTAACAATTACGTAATATATATATATATATATATATATATATATATATATATATATATATATATTTTTACCATGACTTTCTAAATAATAAACATATTTAAAATAGTTTCCATAATTTGTGAATAAATCCTGAGAGTTTCATTAAAATCCGACAGTTTTTTAAATTTTTTTTTGCAAGATTTTCTAAATTAACGTCTGTCACAGCAAAAAAAAAAAAAAAGCTGCTAAAATTTGCAGTATTATTTATTTAGTAATGACACTTTTTGCAAAGAAAAACAATTTTTTTTTCCAGAAATCCTCTTCAAATGTAGAGCTTAAAAACGTAAACCTAAAAAAAAAAAATCAATAAAATATTAGATTGAAAAAGTATTTAAATTTTAAAAATTAGTGTAGTTAAATAAATTGGTTCACTTAAAATTTAAAAAAGAAAATGTCACTTCTGTCCTTCCGTCTAATAAATTCCACTGACGTTCGCTGTCAGTATTTGATGTAACCATCAATTCACACCTTTAAAAACAAGTCGCTACGATTAAGACGTCATGCTTCTATTATTTCCAACAAAATTTTTTCTGCTAAAAAAATAAGTAATGTTTGTTTCTAATTACGTTAAGTAAACTTTAAATTTTCTAATTCTACTCAAATAACTTTTGAAAAAGGTATAATTGATTTTTACAAGATTTTTAAACGGAGAATTTAACTTTTGTTTACAAATTTCTCAGAAATGGTAATCATCGATTTTTATAGCAATTTAGCTGACTCAAAAAAAAAAAAGAAATTAACTAAAATTTCCGACGTGCTAGGAACGATTAAAAAATGTAGACAAATAATCTAAAAATACTTTGGACTTTCTTTTTAGTAATAACATAAACATT
This sequence comes from Acanthosepion esculentum, assembly GCA_964036315.1. Lineage (NCBI taxonomy): Eukaryota > Metazoa > Mollusca > Cephalopoda > Sepiida > Sepiidae > Acanthosepion > Acanthosepion esculentum. The sequence goes on along the minus strand of OZ038479.1, from coordinate 5,791,800 downwards.
TAGATGATCAAAAATTGTTTTCATCAAGTTTGGAGCTTTTTTCATCAGGGTATGCTCTTTTTAGTGAATTAGTGCAGATTTTAAAGTTTAAAAAAACGTAACTCTGATTCAGCTACTATAATTAAATCCATGTTGAATAACTGAATAGCATCTTTTGGGTGATATACGTTAATAATTTGATCTTTAATCATCTATTTAGTTTCCATTTAATTCAAGTGAAAAAACTTCTCATTAAAAATACAAGAGTAAGTAAAAACATAGCAGATGAAGTCTCACCATGAAATAAACACATTTTAAATAATTTAAAATGAAATGTTTTCTTGAAATTTTGAGATTAATTGAAAGATTATGGTTTAATGTTAATCCGGATTAAAAGAAAAATGGATTTCTATATATAAAGTTTTTAGGCATTTTTAAAAATTTGGCATGTTCACTCATCACTCATTGAACCACTATAGTAGATGAAAAACGTGAACAACAAATTAAAAAAATCTAGCAGTGCAATATTGAAGAATATTATATAGGTTTAATTATTTTTGTCCAATCTGAAAGAAAACAATGTTTTATTAAACTATGGAAGCACCAACTTTCAGAAAAAATTTACTTTTGGTAAAGTTAAGGATGAATTTTCATAACATTCACACTGAATTGCATCATTTTACTGAAACATCTTTAGGGATTTTTCTTAATAAAAAAATGTTTTAATTATTAAAGTTCAGAACGAAAATTTATTTTTCATTAACGTTATTTCTGGAAAGGTTTGATATTGCATAAATGTTTTGCTGGAACATCCTCAGGGATTATTTACATTGTTTGGACTGTTGTCCTCATCTTTATTGCCATATTCATGATGTTTCATTGTATGTGCTGGTCTTCCTCAGGTGATTGGAATTTCGAACTGAATCCTCTATTTCATCCACCTACCCCAGTGGACGAAATAAAGGGTTTGTTCTAGTTCCACGTGCCATGCCTCTTTCAGATGTCCTAGTTAAAGACAACTCTCCAAGTTTTTGTTCACCACTGCCTCACAGCTATTTGGTTCAAGTCATTGGATCCAACCAACGCTTTTATCCACTGGGCCAAGTGTCCTTGAGGACATCAGTGTATGAATTTTGGGGAGATTTAAACTTAATCCCTCAGTAACCATTTTTGTTTTACCAGATTTTTATTGCAATTTTTGTTGTTACTATTGTATTTCTATAGTACTCTGTATTACTGGTTCCCATATTGTATTCATTTCTATGCTTGGTTGGCTCAGGAGATTATTGTGGCTCAGCATATGTGCTGATTCCTTAAGTATCTGTCTGAACTGTCAGATTACACTGCATCCCGACTGCCACCTTAGGAAGTCTCGCAGGTTAGTATTTATGAAGGAGGAAGAGTTCATTCTAATGTAGATAGGTCACCATAACACTTTCAAAGGGAGGTAATTCATAGGCGAAAATAGTTTTGGATGCAAAATTGGAGATACCTGTAAATTCTGAGATGAGGTCTTATGATTATTTACATTATTTAGACTGTTATCCTCATCTTAATTGCCATGTTCACAATGTTTCAGCCGTTGTACGCTCTTTACCAGAGCTTATTTTGCAATTGTTGTTGTTATTGCTTTTCTCTAGCACTCCTTATTACTGGTTCCCATATTGTATTCATTTCTATGCTTGGTTGGCTCAGGAGATTTTTGTGGCTCAGCATATGTGCCGATTCCTTATTTTTTCATATTTTCCAGTGATATTCTGTATCTATTATTTCAACCTCTTCCTGAAGGGGATGGTGATCTCCCTTTTCCCTCCATATGTGGTCAGCTATGCCTGATTTCTCTTTTTCCCCCTCAATGTTCTTGCAGTCTTACCTTAAGGGAGCAGCCTGTTTCTCTTTTATATTTCTTACCACAGCTGCATGGGATGGAATACACACAGTCATGTTAAATTCTATGGGAGGTCTTACTCAGAAGAGGTGTCTGCAAAGTGTCAAACCACTTTTGAAGGTCATTCTGATGTTATATGAACCACAGATCTTGTGTATTTTCTTCGATAATCCCTTCACATAGGGTAGGCAGACCAAAGCTGTTTTCTGAATGTTGTTATCCTCTTGTATCCTTCTATCCCAGTTTGTTGGAGCTGCTGTCATGTATCTAGGGTAGTTGTTACTATGTAGGGTACTGCTTATACTGACCATTTCTTGTTCATATGTGTCTGGGTCACCACTTATGGCATTTGCTTGATGTTGTAAGCGGCAGATGATCACTTTCTTTACACTGTATGGGTGGTGGGATTTCAAGTTGAGGTATTGTCCAGTGAATGTTGGCTTGTGTCATACATATGTCTTGCACCCATACTTTTTTCATGATATTAGTACATCCAGGAATGTGAGTTGTTTTCTCTCTTTGTTGTGAACTATATTGATCTTATTGAGTTCAAATGGTCCAGTAGTAGCAGGACCTCTTCTTGGTGTGGTCAGACTATGACGGTGTCATCTATGTATCTCAGCCATAGGGTTAGCTTTAGTAATGTGGATTCTATGCCAATTCTATAAAGTACTCCATGTATGTTTGCCATTGCTGGTAATAATGGCAAGCCCATTGCTAAACCTTCATTCTGTCTATATGTCTGATACCATTCGAAAGTGTGTTGTTTGTGTATCTCAACATCTCTATCTGGTTATGACTGCCTTAATATTCTGAAATTACTAAATCATTAAAATTTACATATTTCTTTTTTACTTTTTGCAGATATTTTGAATGGATTATAATTTTACTTTATGATGACATGAAACAGGAAATATGGAAATGTACTCAGAAAAAAAGTTTTCCTGAAATATATGGATGTAAATTGTTTAAAAAAATGTTTTATACTAAAGAAACCCTATTCTAGTGTCATATGTTGAGGTTCAACTACCATAATGCAAACACATACAAAAGAGAAACCATATTCTTGTGAAGTGTGTAGCTTTTGCTTTTCACAAAAGAAAAAATTAGCAGTGCATATGCGAATACACACTGGAGAGAAACCATATTCCTGTCAAATTTGTGGCTCTTCCTTCTCAGATAAGTCAAATTTGCACAGACATATACGAACACATACAGGGGAGAAAGCACACTTTTGTGATCTGTGTAGTTCATCTTTTTCTCGGAAAGCAAATTTGATAGAGCATATGCGAATACACACTGGAGAGAAACCATATTCTTGTCAAATTTGTGGCTCTTCTTTTTCCTGGAAGTCAAATTTGGTAGTTCACATGCGAATACATACTGGAGAGAAACCATATTCTTGTCAAATTTGTGGCTGTTCTTTTTCAGACAAGTCAACTTTGTGCAGACATATTCAAACACACACTGGGGAGAAACAATATTCTTGCAAAATCTGTGGCTCTTCCTTTACAGAGCAGCCAAAACTGAGGCAGCATATGCAAACGCATACTGGTGAGAAACCATTTTCTTGCGAAGTGTGTGGTTGTTCCTGTTTAGAAAAATCAGCTTTGAGAAAACATATGAGAACCCATACAGGTGAGAAACCCTATTTCTGTGAAGTATGTGGCTCTTGTTTTTCACAGAAGTCAAGTTTGGTAGTGCATATGCGAATACATACGGGAGAAAAACCATTTTCTTGTGAAGTGTGTGGTTATTCCTTTTCAGAGAAATCACCTTTAAGCAAACATATGAGAACCCATACTGGAGATAAACCATATTCATGTGAAGTGTGTGGTTCTTCTTTCTCACAGAAATCAAATTTGGTACTGCATATGCGAATACATACGGGTGAAAAACCATTTTCTTGTGAAGTGTGCAGTTGTTCCTTTTCGCGGAAGTCACATTTGGTTAGACATAACAGAAAACATATGAAATGAAACCATATTCTTGTGGAGCTTGAAACTAAGAAACTATATATGTAAACACATATTAAAGGGAAATCTATACTCTTGTGAATTTTGTAATTTGTGTCCTGGGTATGACAGTAAACTACATCCAGCACCACTGAATTGCTGTTGTTCCTGGTCCCAGTTATGGGTAAATAGATGACCCATGAGGTGTTGATATGCCCTTTAACAACAAAAAGAGTTTGTAATTCATCCTTTGAACATGAATTAAGTTTCATACATTATAGACAGTCACACATCTTTGTGTTTCACCTTCATAAATGAAAATACAAATGGAGCAAATTTCTGTCAGTCTCAAATACTTGAAGAATAATTATAATTAGAAATTATGTAACTTCGAACCATCATTGGGTTAGTCATCTTTAATTTTGGAATTTAATTTTGGGATGAGTAATTAAGCTAACATGTTCTTTTCAGAATCCATTCTATACAGCATTCTTCAGGCAGTCAATCCATAATCCAAAATATGGAAGCAAATAGACTGATCGCCTGCGATGATTCCAAGAATGATTCTTCAATTCTTAGCAAACATAAATGATTCCTTATTGTTATAGTCAAAACGTCATGAAAATATAAAAATATATTTTTATACTAAAAATACCAGCAATACATCTTCATGTTAAAAAAAAAAACTCATTTACATTTCAGCATTGGAGGTAGATACGTTGCTAAAAAAAAATCAAGCAACCAAACAACATGAAAGAATTCTTTCATGGTATTAATCCATATAATATCCTACAAATTCTTAAAGAAATCCAATTGTATTCCAAAATATAACTACAATATAAAACACACATATCTCCACCTCTAGTAATTATGCTCACACAAACATGTATATGCGCAAAAGCTGAGTATCATCTACCATGTATTCTACTGTGAAAGCAGAATAACATATATCTTTATTACTTCAAAGCTCCCTAGAAAATTAAATTCTGACATTAGATGACCCATAAGGAGTTGATATGCCTTTAACAACAAGAAGAGTTTGTAATTCATCCTTTGAACATGAATTAAGTTTCATACATTATAGACAATCACACATCTTTGTGTTTCACCTTCATGAATGAAAATACAAATGGAGCAGATTTATGTCAAATACTTGAAGAATAATTATAATTAGAAATTATATAACTTCGAACCATCATTGCATTACTCATCTTTAATTTTGGGAAGATTAATTAAGCTTACATATGTTTTTCAGAATCCACTCTATACAGCATTCTTCAAGCAGTCAATCCATAAACCAAAATATGGAAGCAAATAGACTGATTGCCTGCGATGATTCCAAGAATGATTCTTTGATTCTTAGCAAACAATGATTCCTTATTGTAATATTCAAACATGTCCTTTTTTTTAGCCAATAAAGAAACAGACTTCGTCCTAAAATATGGTAAATGTCTCACTTCATTGCTAGGCCTATGTGCCACACATTCAGCTTCATTCTCAGCAACCTCTATAACTGGCAGCTTGCAGATGTTATCATATTCTTTGATCTACTAAGCAAAGAAATCTATATTAAGCTGACTATTATTATTTGGACATCATTCCATTGACGATAATGCAAACATTTCTACGTTGAGAAATTTCTCTAACAGGAATTCAGTATCTGTTTATATTTCTGAAATGAGCTATTATGTACACTATTTACATTATTCGGACTATTGTCCTCATCTTTGTTGCCATATTTATTACAACGTTTCAGCCGTTGTACGCTCCGGCCTTCTTCAGGTGGTTGGAATCTTGAACTGAACCCTTTATTATGCTCACTGGGGTAGACAGTTCTAGTTCCACATGCCATCTCTAATGGATGCCAGTTATCAGTTATCTCCTGTAAATTCACCTCTGAAAGTTCTCCACTGCCTTAGCCGAGTATTGAATTCACATTCTTTGGATCTCCTGTCAGTGGATCTAACTAATGCCTTTATCTACTGTGCCATATGTCCTTGAGGTATTAGTTAGATCCAGTGACAGGACCCAAAGAGTGTGAGTTCAATACCCAGTTAAACATGGAACTAGAACAGTCTACCCCAGTGAGCGAAATATAAGGTTCAGTTCGACATTCCAACCACCTGAAGAAGGCCGGAGTATACAACGGCCAAAATGTAATAAATATGGCAACAAAGTTGAGGACAATAGTGTAAATAATCAAACAGGAATTGTTGATATTTCGAATGTTTCCTTAAATTTATTAGGAAAAGCAAGTTTTGTAAACACTTGAAATGAAACTTTATTTTTTGACTGTGTTTATTTGTATACAATTCATCTGCAAAAAGGCTTCTAAAAACATTAAATAACAAACAAAGGACCACATATAAAGATATAAAACTTGGGTGAATGAATAGAATTTAAAATATTTGCATTCTCCATTGGGCATATCCGTGCTGATGAAAAAGATATTGTCCATTCTTTTTAGTCAATAAGGAAACAGGCTTCTTCCCAAAATATGGTAAATGGCTCAGTTCATTCCAAGTTCATGTGCCACACATTCAGCTCCATTCCCAGCAACCTCTATAACTGGCAATTCCCTATTTTTTATGCTTGCAGATGTTCTCACATTCTTTGATCTACTAAGCAAAGAGATCTATACTAACCTGACTGTTATGATTTGGAAGCCATCCCTATCAGGGCAAAATGCATTTATGTTTTGCCGTATTTAAGATTTTGTTATATCAAGCGATAAAGAATCCTCGTCAAAAATCTGTGACACTTTCTAGTGTTTTATTAATGGATTCACTTTAAAAATATGGAAGGAAATATACTGACGTCATTCCAACAATCATTTTGCTTGTCTCAGCAAACAAACGATTCCTTAGTTTTATATTCAAGAATGCTGTTCCTGTTTTTAGTCTGGGGAAACAGATTTCTTCTTACGAAAATACAGCAAATGGCTCAGTTTAAAAAAATTTATAACTTTATTTGTATTTGCGATAGAAATAATTTGTAAAAAAGGATTAGAAAGAAGTAAATCTATATTTTTTAAGGTTTTATTGAAATTTTATTTAACTTTCCACATGTCCTCCATCATTAGCAATACAAAGGGTAATACGATTTTGCAGTTCACGGAAAACATTTGCCAACTGATTTACAGTAATGCCTGAAATCACATTAGTTATTTTAGCTATACTTAAAACTAGGTACATTAAACTTTATAACATTTTTTACAGATTATTTCTATCACAAATACAAATAAAGTTATAAATTTCTTTAAGTGCACACAAACTTTATGGACACCCTGTACAGGGTTTGTCAACCTTTCAAATCAACAGCACATGTAGGAGCAAATGAAAATATCATGGCATACTTAGAGATTTTGTTAAAGGCTATGAGTTTCTCAGCAACCTGTATAACAGGCAAATCCATATTTGTTATACTGGAGGATATTCTCCAATTCTTTGCTTTGCATTAACCTGATTTTTATTATTTGGACATCATCTCATTGGCAGTAATGTATCCGTTTCTCCTTTGAGAAATTTCTCTTACAAGAATTGTTGATATTTTGAATGTCTACTTAAATTTATCAAGAAAAACAATCTTTGTAAACATTTGCTTGAAATCAACCATTGTCTTATGTTTGTTTACAGTTGAATTGTTTACAAATAATGTTTCCAAATAAATGTTGAATAAAACACATAAAAGATTTAAAATTTGGTGAATGAATAGAATTAAAAATATCGGCATTGTCTATTGACCATATCAATGCCAATAAACATATGGCATCTTTCCTTACCTGTTTTAAGATATTGTTATTTCAAATAATAAAGAATATTCATTAAAAATCTGTGACAGATTTGGAAGGGCTTCATCAAATGAATGCGATGGTGGCAGACTTTGGCTTCGGTGCAAATACAAATGTTCTCGCTTTGCAGATAAGGGAAACTTGTGGAATAGTATTAAAAAATCCCTTTACTCAATTTTGGCAGAGATTCTTCCTAACAAAACCATCTACATTACTATACTCTAATATATATATATATATATGTATATATATATATATATATATATATATAACTATATATATATATATATATATATTAGAGTATATATATATATAACTATATATATATATATATATATATATATATTAGAGTATATATATATATAACTATATATATATATATAACTATATATATATATTAGAGTATATATATATATAACTATATATATATATATAACTATATATATATATTAGAGTATATATATATATAACTATATATATATATATATATATATATATTAGAGTATATATATATATAACTATATATATATATAACTATATATATATATTAGAGTATATATATATATAACTATATATATATATATATATATATATATTAGAGTATATATATATATAACTATATATATATATAACTATATATATATATATAACTATATATATATATATATATATTAGAGTATATATATATATAACTATATATATATATATATATATATATATATATATATATATATATTAGAGTATATATATATATATATAACTATATTATTTAATGAAACATGCATTAATATATATATATATATATATATATATATATATATATATTAATGCATGTTTCATTAAATAATATAGTTTTGTCTATTTATTTGAAATGCCTTTCATATTGTCTGATAAGCTTAATCACATTATCATTGAAAGACGAAAGGAAAACACCATATTGATACATGTTTAAATCCAATCTAAGGAATATATACAGGAAATGTCAAAACGATCTTTTACTTCTCAACATGAATATTAATTAGTAATTTCTTATAGATAAAAATATTTTCATGATTAATTTTTGTTGCCTAGCATTCTGAAGAACTTCCTCTACTCAGGCAATTTGTCAGAATCAAAAAACATTAATTTTTTATTATCTTAATAGGGGTCCTGTTTACAATATAAAAACAATGTCAAACTGATCCCCGACTTTTTGACATACATGTATTTTTCTTTCCTTTTTGAGGGGACCAGTCTATTGCTGTTTTAAAATGAAATGTATTATTTTCAAAGAAAACAGGTCCATGAAAGGCATCTCAACAAATATTTACAAGTTTATTTCAATTTTGCAAAATTTATGTCTACCGCAAATGAAAATCATCTCTATACAACACACACACACACACACACGTCCCCACGACTACCTTATTGAGAAAAATGTAACAGTTTTCATTCTTAATTAAAAAAAATAAAAAATTTAGTTTGAAGGCAAAAATTTCTATGGATGTGGTTTATTGATAAAAATATTTTCGCGACTAATTTTTGTTGCCTATCATTCAGAACTTCTACTCAGACAATTTGTCAGAATTGAAAAACATTAATTTTCTGTTATTTTAAATGGGGGTCCTGTTTACAATATAAAAACAACATCAAACTGATCCCTGACTTTTGACGTGGCTTATTTTGAATTTTTGACGGTGTTGGCTTTCTGAAGGCTGATGGGAAGAACTCGATGAAGGCTCAGGTACCTCAGAGGCCTTTGACCCCTCTGCTTCAGCAGAAGTGCTTTAAACAGGTCTGTGGAGAAAATATAAATTTATATTTTATGTGTCATGGTTGTATCTTTTTTTCACATTGGAAGTTCATTTAATAAAAGCATCAACACCTTTGGTAAAGCAGCTTTGGACTTTGTTTAGCCTGTACCTTTCTGCAAATAGTGTAAAACACTGAATCAACTTTATTTTGAATTGTATGAGGGTGTTGACTTTCTGAAGGTGGGAAGAACTTTATGAAGGCTCAGGTTGAACCTCAGAGGCCTTTGACCCCTCTGATTCAGCAGAAGTGCTTTTAACTGATCTGTGGAAAAAATATAATAAGACAAAATTAAGAATTTAATGAATTGGCAGAATATTTTCCAAATAGTAATTATGTTTTTCTTCATTTGAGACTTTGAATAAAGGAACTGTACTCTGTCAGGATCGACTCAAATCTTTATCACAGTGAAACATTATAGAAATAGAAATACTAAAAAGAATAGAATAACGAAATATTTTTCTTTGTGTTTAGACTTGTTTACATTACAATATGTACCGTAAATGTCAAAACAATCCTTACTTTCCAATATAAATATTAATTAGTCATTTCTTATAGATAAAAATATTTTCATCTACTCGGGTAATTTGTCAGAATCGAAAAACATTAATTTTTTATTATTTTAGTTGGGGGTCCTGTTTACAATATAAAAACAACGTCAAACTGGTCCCTGACTTTTTGGCATACATGTAGTTTTCTTTCCTTTTTTAGGGGACCAGTCTATTTAAGTATTACTGTTTTAAAATGAAATGTGTTATTACTATGGAATGTGTGTGTGTACATATGATGTTCATTTCATTTCCGGTAGACATAAATGTTGCAAGATTGAAATAAACTTGCAAGCATTTGTTGAAAGTCCTTTCAGCTACCTCTTTTCTTTGAAAATATATCTGCATAAGGTTCTAGTCAAATTTTTTATTGGAAAATCCCCACTAACACCTTATTAAGAAAAATGTAACATTTATCATCTCTATATATAAAAGGCAGGATGTGTGTGTGTGTGTGTGTGTGTGTAATGAATGCACAGCCACAATTTTCGACGGATTTGCACCAAAATTTACATGCACATGCTGCAAGTTAGCGGGAAGGCATTTCCCAACTCCCATCAATAGTGGAAATAATCAATTTTTTCATGCTTCTATGGCAGTTTTCATGTAGTTTGCAGCCATTTTCTACTGGCCAGAGTGAGAGCCTGTAGCTGGCTTCCACGAATAGGCAGGAAGATTCTATTGGCCAGCGTGAGAGCCAACAGCTGACTGACACGAATGTTAACTAGCATGCAAAAAAAATCGATAGCTGCATTCGTCACAAATGGGAAAAATTTAAATCTGCATGGCACTTTACTCCAATTGGCTCATTCGCTTGCTTAAACTCAACGTTGATTCTGTTTCCGCAGAACTTGGTTGGGTGTGAAAAAGTATTTGTTGTTAACATTCTTTTTTCATTCGGTTTTTCCAGTTACGAGTCCTTTTTTAAAGCTGATCGTTTTGTGTTCATTTTGTTTAGTTCTTTTTTCGTAACAGATTTAATGTTTAGTATAGAGCTTAGAAAAAATTCAGTGTGAGATAGGCAAAAAGTAAGGGATGTAGCAACATCAATATGGCAAAGGGCACTCCTTTAAAGGCAAGGAAGGGCAAAAATATTTTAAGTCAAGTGATAGCAATTGCTGTATGAGTTGTATGATTTTTGAATCAAGCATGGGCAACGTTCTAAATAAAAAAAAAAAATTTTTTTTAGATTGAAGGCAAAAATTTCGGTGGACATGGCTTGTTTATTAAGTGCACCACAGCATTGAATACGGGCACTGCAACATTTTGGTTAAATGCACTTAGCAGAAATGTGCAACAAACAATTGACCAAGTTTTCAATAAAAATTAACAGAAAAGAGCAAGGTAGATATGATATTGAACAAGCAATAGATGTAAGGCAAGACAACAGCAATGAGGCAAAAATGTTCACAAACTAAGAATAGTGTTAAGACACAAAAGGGGATACAAACAAGTGATCACAGCATTCTGGCTTCATTTACAGGGGTTGGACAAAAGAATTGAAACACTTGTTAAATTCAAAGAAAATTTATTTAATATGGAGTTGGTCCTCCTTTAGCCTCACAGACAGCTTTAATACGTCTAGGAATGGAATCATACAGCTTCCTGACTTCATCCAGAGGAATTTTCAGCCATTCTTCCATTAACACCTGCTCCAGCTCTTTAAGACACGACGGTGGAGGATAGCGGCTCCTAACTTGTCACTCCAAAATGCACCACAAATGTTCAATAATATTGATATCTGGAGATTGGGGAGGCCACTCCATGTGTTCTAGCTCACTTTCATGCTCTTCATACCAATTCTTAAGCACTCGAGCAGTATCGTCTTGGAAGATGCAGTAACCATCAGGGAATAAAGTCTGGGCCATTGGATGAACATGATCTCCTAAAATGTTCAGGTAATCTTTGCTGTTGATTCTACCATGCAGGGCAACTATTGGACCGAGACATTTCCATGATATGGCGGCCCAAACTATCACTGATCCACCTCCATGCTTCACTGTTGGAAGAAGGCAGTCAGGGTTGTAAGCTTCTTTGGGCTGCCTCCACACATAAACTCACCCTGAAGTTGGGAAAAGAGAAAAACTGGACTCGTCTGAGAATATGACTTGCTTCCATTGGTCTGCAGACCAGGCATTGGGATCTCTGCACCACTTCAACCTCTTCTGAATGTTGCGAGTGGCTTCATTTATGTTCAAAATCTTTTAAAATTCTCTATAAATTTCAACCATTTTAGATAATAAAAAATAAATAAAAACTACATTTGGAAAAGCTTAGTACAAATCATCAAACACCAACATTTTTAAAAGAATTTTAAATTTTTTTGTATATGTATAGATGAGTCAATATTTGTAGATATGTCAGTAAGTTTGCAAATCTGGCCCGAATTGCTATGGTTGCTAGAGGTTTCGCCCTTTTTCTCAAATTGCGTCATAGTCCTTGATATGGTAGCTCTTGAAAAACCAAACAGTTCGGCAACATTAGTGATCGAGGCTCCTGCCATGCGAGCTCCAACAATTTGCCCTTTTTCGAACTCGAAGAGGTCACTCATTTAGCTTAAATTTGACTAAATTCTAAAAATAAATAAAACAAAGACAGTAAATTAGATAAATAAACGTATTTACAATAGATATAACCTGCAATTACAAAGTTTTAGTTAAAGTTCTTAATAGGTCTTTGAAATATAGGAATGGATTTTGCACCTGTTCCAATTATTTTGTCCAACCCCTGTATGTTCAAAATCTTTTAAAATTCTCTATTAATTTCAACCATTTTAGATGATAAAAAATAAGTAAAAACTACATTTGGAAAAGCAGCTTAGTACAAATCATTAAACACCAACATTTTTAAAAGAATTAAAAATTTTTTTGTATATGTATAGATGTGCCAATATTTGTAGATATGGATGCTCATACATGACATTATCAGAAAATAAGAGCAATAACTATAGTAAATTTAAAGCCAGAAATTATCTAAAATTCAATAAAGCATTATATTACAGAGAATATTTTCTTAAATTTTTAAGATTATTAAGTAGGTAAAAGTTTTATATAAAAACAACTCATTTTATATTTAAATATTTTTTTATGGATAAATAAAGTTTCAGAAAAGTATATTTTATTTTTGGAAGATTTTTAATGAAGAGAATTACATTATGATGAAAGACTGTGGGAAGTTTGGAATGTATTTTGCACTAAAAATACATTGCTTTGGAAATTCTTGCAAAAATCAAATAATTATCAGATTTTAATGGAATTTTCAGGACTTATTCCCAGATGAATGAAATATATTTTTTATTTTGTTTAGAAAATGTTGGTAAATTTTTTTTTTTTTTACATCTGTCACCCCCATGAAATTTTATGAAATTAAAATTCCACCCTCTTTGTATTTATATTAATTAAAAGCATTACACCTTCAGGAATTTAAATCATCAATTTGTTTTTGTCTACAGTAACACCATTTACCGAATATCTACTTTGAATTGTAAAATAAAAATGCAATAAAATTATGATATTATTTAATTAGAAAAGCTTTTAATTGGTTTTATAAATAACATATATTATGGTCTTAAAAAATGTTTTTTTTGATGAATAATGAATTTTTACAAGAATTGTTTTCATTTAATCAAGGATAAAAATATGGCAGATGAGAACAAGAAGTGGCCTATCTTATTGGCTAGGAAAAAATCCCAGCATGCATCTGTATGTTTTATTGATGGATTTGGGGAGAAAGATGTTTTTGCATTAATTCCACATAGATTGGAACCACCAGATTGACTTCATCTATTTAAATACATTTCTCATGTTGAAGGGGAGGGCATGATGTTGGATTCCTTGTTTTGCATGATTTTAAAAGCTTAAACTTGAGAAATCTCAATTAGCTTATCAGTCTGAAGGCAGACAATTCCTTCTGTTGCTCCAACAGTCAATTGGAAATCAAGTGTACTTCTGGTATGCTAGTAAAATCCAAATTAACTAGCTAGAACATTTTGGCTTATCTCAAAAGTCTACCTTAGTAACATTTACAATCTATCCCTCCATCACTGCAGTTGGTAAATTACAGCCGGCCACCTGGTGTACATTCATTTAATTGTAAAATCCATATGAGTCACACTTTTCTGCTGATATGAAGTGGAAAGCATATATTGAATCAACTGCTAAGTCTGCTGCTAGGACAGTTGGTTCACTGTGTCAAGCTAGATCATTTTTCTCGCCAGAATCTATTTTACATATCTATAAGACTACCATTTTTTTCCTTGCTTTGAATATAGCTGCCACATCTGTTCTGGTGCTCTTGCTATAGAGATTCTTGATGAAATCTAAAGAAGATTCTGCAATATTACTGGTCTTGACCTGGCCTCTTGGCTCCAGTCACTTTCCCACCAATATAACATAGATTCCCTGTACGTTTTCCATAAATTCTTTCATGGTAATTGCTCTGATGAGCTTTCCTTAATGGCATTTCGTTTAGTTTCTTGGATATAAAATTGTAATCATTGTAAATATTTCTTAGGGTTTCATTTTTAAAATGTTGTTATTTTTATCCCTCACCAACAGACAAATTGTACATACGGGAACTAGTTAGGACTTCATAGAGACTCAGAGGTATTATGGTGACTGTAGTAAGAATGTGTTGTTTTGATGTAAGGAATACTGTAGTATGCGTGGGTCAGTAATCTTGGATAGCTAATTTTAAGATTAAACAGATTTTCTCTATTACCTTTTCACCTTGTGCCACACTTTTGTATTTGCAAAATAAATATTAATTTCCTTTATGGTATTTTGTTGTCATGAATTTAAGCCCAGTACTAGATTGGCAGCTAGGTCTCATCAATTTGCAGTTGAAATGGTTAGATGTAACCATAAGTTCTATGCTAACAATTTCTTCTGTTGCACTTCTAGAACTCTCTTCCAGCTGCTAGCTTCCCAGCCAACTTTGATCTTCAATAATCTAAATGAAATATCAATTGATATCTATTGTCTTTTGTCATCATGAATTTGAGCCCAGTACTAGATTGGCAGCTAGGTCTCACCAATTTACAGTTGAAATGGTTAGATGTAACCATAAGTTCTATGCTAACAATTTCTTGAATCACATTTCTGGAACTCTCTTCCAGCTGCTTGCTTCCCAGCTGACTTTGATCTTCAATAATCTAAATGAAATATCAATTGTTATCTATTGCAATGGTCTTTTGTCATCATGAATTTAAGCCCAGTACTAGATTGGCAGCTAGGTCTCATCAATTTACAGTTGAAATGGTTAGATGTAACCATAAGCTCTATATCAATTGTTATCTATTGCAAGTAAAAAAAATGTACTTGTATTTGGTGCTCAGAACGTCACAGTGGAATGGTGAAGCACTGGAGGGGATATTTTATTTAGTTAATAAATTTAAGTTATTTCTTTACCACCATGGACTTAAAAAAGAAATTTTAAATAATTTGAATTTCATCTTTGAAGTTTAGTTTCTGTTTTATTTGAAAGGTAATAGTCTGAATCTAATTCGTATTAAAAGAAAAATTAATTTCTATATGTAATCAAAATTTTTTTGACATGTTCAAAACATTGGCATGTTCACTTGTTACTCATCAAACCTGTCAAAAAACACCTTCAACCTTGAGGGATTGGTGAGGGGGACAAAAGGTTGATTAAGGTTAATGGTGGTGATTACCGAGTGTAGTCTTGAGTTGAAAAACATTGCCGGTTTTCTGTGTTTTCATGAACCCCTGGCACTTCCAAGGGGTTGATTAACAATATTGTCCTGAGGGATGTTACTCAGGTCCCTGCTTGCACAGATGTAAGTGGTTCTTGACAATTAAATTGGGGAAATAGGGTCTCGTTAGAAGGAATGAACCAATTGGGTGACTACTCTCCAATTGGAAAGAAAAAGGGAGTTAAACTTCTTGTGTAGAACGTTAACGATGCAAGATGGCTGGTCTCAGTAATGAAGAGTAGATCACCTCATTCTAGTATCCATTTAACTCAAGGAAGAAAGGATGTAGGAAACCTTTTAGAGTGGGAAATGCCAAAGGATAAATACGGCAGGTCAAGGGTAACAAAAGGTAGACAAGCATGTTCTGTGATTGGGCAATTACCACAAAGAACTAGAGCAATAATCCTCAGAGTAAATTTCATATTACATGAACCTTAACCTCTGTGTAGATAATGCCCGCTTCCTCATCATCATCCTGAAAGTTTCTGGTTGTTGCCTAGCTGAAGGAAGAAGGCAAGTTTTATTTACAATGAGAGGTGAGTCTGCACACATCTCCTTCTGGTTAAAAAAAATGGCATAAATTCTGGTTATGTGCAGGCCTTTGATGCTTTTGTCCACCGTGACTCCGAAGTTACCCCCTCCTCCCCCCGCAAACGTCGTCCACCCTCAAATAATTTTTGTTTCCACAAACCCCCATTATAGACGAAAAATGTACACATTTTAAAATGTCTTAAAAATCCAGTATTTGTCCGAGAGGTACATTTCGAAATCATTTAAAAGATTTAAGGATTAAAAATAAATTGGATTAACTCAATTTTTAGTCGGACTTCTAATTAAATTTAAATTTGTTAGTGACAACGAATCCAGCAGTTTGAGAATGAACGCCTTTTTGTACAGTAGACTAAGGTAAAAAAAAATGTCTGCCTTTAGGATAAAAGACTTTTACTCGTCTCTCGTCCACTTGAAGACAGTTTTCCTCCTCAAAACACTGGCGACAGTCTGTTTTAACTTAGAAACCAAATAATAAAGGGAACAACATCGCTATTGGGTGAGTGAGGTTTCTTCTTTCCCTTATGGCGCTCTTCAGGCTGTGAGGAAGGAAGTTGAGTTCTTCAAAATGAAACGTGCGACAGACAATTATTACGACGTCGTCAAGCATTTAGTAAGTCTTTTCTTCAATATTGAAATCATCAAAGTTTACGTATTCGATCCTCTTGTAAGTGCCTGGGACTTTATTATTCTAATTAAATTAAACAAATAATAATAGATTCATTATTATTATTGATGACTGCTTCAGATTTCCATTGAAGTGAAGTGAACTAAAAAAGAATATAGTTTCACTTAGTGACAGCGTTTCTTTCCTAACAAGAGTTTGTTTAATACTGAATTTTAAAATATAATTATTTTAATTAAAAATGTAAAAATTCATTTTTCATCGAAATTTTGGGGCTTAAAAAGCAAATTATCCTTTGATTTTTTCTTTCTTTTTTTTTGTCGATAACTCTAAAATTAAAATTTCTTAGTTATTTACGAATTAAGCATGTTTAACTTTTAAAATTATTTGGGAAATTTTTATTACATATTTAGTGCTGGGCTTAAAAAAGAAAATTACCCCCCTTTTTTCTTTTTTTTTGTCGATAAAGACAATATTATCCTTTTAAAACTAAAAGCAATTAAAAATTACAATAAAAAAATAAATAAATGTTTTTTCCCATTCAGAACAGATTTTCTGGTGTCGGATTTTACAAAAAAATAAACAAATAAATAATAATCATTTAAATTCTCCAAAAAATCCCGCCTTTAATTAATATTGTCAGTAAAAAATAAAAATTATCTCATTGAATTTCTCTAGTTTTCATAAAATTAAATGGGGTGAAACACATACCAAATATTTTTACCAAAACTTTCTAAAAGAAACATTTCTAAAATAATTTCATTCATTTGTGAATAAGTCCTGAAAATTTAATTAAAATCCGACAATTATTTGATTTTTACAAGAATTTCCAAATTAATGTGTCTGTCAGCGCAAAAAAAAAAAAAAAAAAAGAGGCCGAAATTTGCTAAAAGTTAAACAACCGCTGACGCAAGAAAAACAAGTTTTTTAATCAAAATTTTGAATATTCTAAAGGAGTCAAAAATTTAATTAAATAATAAAAAAATACTCTTATCCTTCCTCTTAATAATAACAAAAATTTTGACGATAAAACTTTGTTTTCATTACGTTTGGTTGGTGTATGTTTTCATCCGGGTATGTTTGAATTTTTTCTCCATTTTGTGGACGTACAAACATTGTACTTTTTATTCTTCATCTTAAATTAAGAATCTTAACTAATATTTTAAATGTACACATAATGATAAACGGAGTCTATCAATATTGAATATTGAAGAACTGAATAAACTATTTTGACAATATACAGAATGCGATAGGTAAATTGTCGCCATTTTATAGTTTTAATTTCGCGCATGCGCGTTGTTTTGTATTTGCTTTTGTCAACTGCACGATTTAGTAGGGTCAGTTGGGCACCGTCTGTGAGAAAAAAACGCAATTCACTCCACCAGAAATTTGGAAACTGCATGCAGTACTGCTTGGAATTTGTGCTGGAAGCTCCTATACGAACATTTCAGAATCTTTGGGTGTCAATCTGAGGACATTGCAGAGGAATTGGAAAGAGTTGGATGATATATCCAGTCAACATCATGGTGTTTTGGAGTGATCACTAGAAATACCCAGAAATTCATACCCAGATGTCCCCAAGGACACATGGCACAGTGGATAAAGGCGTTGGTTAGATCCAAGTGACAGGACCCAAAGAGTGGGACTTCAATACCCGGTTAAGGCAGTGGTGAACTTTCAGAGGGAAAAATTAACAGGAGATAACTGATAACTGACATCCACTAAACATGGCACGTGGAACTAGATCAGTCTACCCCAGTGACCAAAATAAAGGGTTCAGTTCGACATTCCAACCACCTGAAGAAGGCCGAAGCGTACAATGGCCGAAACATAATAAATATGGCGACAAAGATGAGGACTATATTCCGAATAATGTAAATAGTGTGAATTATAAACCAATTTAAATTTTGGTTAAAAATCTTGTTTTTCTATCATCTATGGCGTCCGAAGATTAGTAGAGGAAATTTTAATGTTTTTCTTTGCAGTGAAAAACACATTGATTTGTAAATTCTTGCAAAAATCAAATAATTAAGGGATTTTAATGAAACTTATTCACAAATGAATAAAGTTATTTTAGAAATGTTTCTTTTTTTTTTTTTAAATCTTTATAAAAACATTTTTTCATATTTCTTACCTCCCCTAATTTAATTTTATGAAACTTTAAGAAATTTATTTTTGTAGTTTTTAATATTTATACATGAAGACAAGTTGTAGGAAAATTTAAATAAACAAATCCTTTTAGTCAACCGGCTTCTTTTTCTTTTGTACTGCTTAATGTTTATATTAATTATATGCAAAACTCCTTGTTTTGTAAAACGGGAACCCCACTTACTGAAAATCTTTTGAATCACAAAATAAAAAAATGCATACAAAACTAAGACATTTTTTAATAAGAAAAGCTTTTGATTGCTTTTATGAATAAAATAATCTCATGGACAGTTTTGTCTTAAGAAAAAAGAAATATTTGATGAATAATTGATTTTTACAAGAATTGTTTTCATTTTAAAAAATTTTAATTAGAATAATTTATAGTTTTAAATGTTTTAAAATTCTTTATCAGTTTGGATTGGCTAGGTGATATTGTTACTAAAACACATTGATTTAGAAATTCTTGCTAAAATCAGATAATTGTTAAATTTTAATGAAATTTTCAGAATTTATTAAAAAATGAATGAAATTATTTTTGAAACATTTTTAAGAACATTTTGGTAAAATATTTTTTTATGCCTGTTACTTTCGTATTTATATTAAAAGCAGGATTCATTGGCAAATTTATATCATGAATTTGTTTTTGTCAAACACAAACACCATTTACCAACAATCTGTGGATTGTAAAATAAAAAAATTAATAAAACTAATATATTATTTAATTAGAGAAGCTTTTAATTACTTTTATAAATAAGATGTATTATGATCACTACCATCTTAAGAGAATAAAATTTTTGATGAATAATGAATTTAATTTGTGTAAATAAATCAAATCTAAATACTTTTACTGACTGCAGCATGAAATATGGTCTTTAGAATCCCCATCTGTTTTAGAAAAAAGACGTCATTTTCATGAAATTGTTTCAATAATTTTAATGTACTGAAGTAATTTAATAATTTTTATTTGCAAACACTAAAAAAGCCTGTGAAAAATTTATTTTTACAAATTTCATATTGGATTTGTGCTACTTTTAGTTTAATTCTTAATTATTATTTTGATTTCACAATGATTGATGTCTGTTAGAAAAATATTCTTTTTATCTCTAATGTGAGTCAAATATGTTTAAATTTCAAACCATTTGCCCATATGGATGACTAAAAATGATAAAAAACACTTATTTTGAGCAAATGACTTGTGAGAACATGGCCAATGCATGCTGAAAAATCAAACTACGAAATCGATAGGCATTATAAGACTTTTCATAGCCATACTAATTCACTTACAGGGTACCACTCGATTTGATCCAGAAAAAAAAATCATGTTTACGTCAAAATGTTCAGTGATAATACATTAATGCAATGATCTTTGAAAGAAGCTGACATGTTTATTGGAAAAAATAGACTATTAAAAACTTTAAGCAGAAAAAGATTTATTTTCATGATTTGGCTTCAAGAAAAAATGTATAAATTCACTTTCATCATGTGTTTAAGTTATATTCCAATTCTAATCATTGTTTTTTAAAACCATAAACATTGCCGAACTGAGAAGGTAGTTAAAAAAACGGTATTATAGGAAAAACTGCTTTTTTAGCACTAGATCTTATTCGGGGCGTGTAAGTCCATGTTTGCCAGTAAAATTTCTTATTCTCATCAGATTTGAAAATTTATGTCTTTAGGAATTTCTCTTCAAATTTCACTTCTAATTGAGTGTTCATGAAATTGGAAAGTGGATAAAAGTATTTGAAGTATATTTTGTTTTGCAAGTTAAACATTTAATAAAGAAATCCCATTTCAATTAAAGAGTAAGTGTTATATATATATATATATATATATATATATATATATATATATATATATATATATATAATAAAGAAGAGAGAAACTGTAAAGGTTTTTTGGTTATAATGTGGATTTTAAAAAAAAATATATATGATGCTTTATTTTCCATATTTTTGCTACACCGGTTTCCAGTCTTGTGACCTTCATCAGGCAAAGTAGTTATTTCCACATATTATAAAAAGGAATTAATTTTTCTTATGTTTTCAATGTTTAACCATTGTTTTTTGTCTGTAGTAGTAACCCAGATGTTTTTTTTTTATTGACTGGTGGTGAAAGTATTCTTCTGCTTGAGGGGTAATAAAACAATTAGGATTTGTCAGAGGAAGGTGAAGGAAGGAGGTCTTCATTCTTATCTTTTTATGACCCCTGTATCTTCTTAGACCTATCTCCATTTTTGTGTAGTGTGTGTACATATGTGATAGACATCATAGCACTTTTCGCAGCCATACTCATCGACTTGATGTACGAATGACCACTCAATTTGATCCAGAAAAAAAAATCTGTTTTAGGTCAAAATGTTCATTGATGCAATGATCTTTGAAAGAAGCCGACATGTTTGTTGGAAAAAAAATAGACTATTAAAAATTTTCAGCAGAAGATTTATTTTCATGGATTTTTTTTTAATCTCAAGAAATAAATAAATTCACTTTCGTCATATAGTTAGGTTTTATTCCAATTCTAATCATTGCTTTTTAAAATCATAAACATTGCCAAAGAGATAAGTTAGGTAAAAAAGTAGCGTCATAAGAAAAACTGCCCTTTTAGCAGTAGATCTAATTGCGAGCATGTAAGTCCATGTTTGCTAGTAAAATTTCTTTTTCTCACCAATGTTGAAAATAAATTACAAAATTTATGTCTTTAAAAATTTAAATCTTCTAATTTCACTTCTTATTGAGTGTTCATGAAATTAGAAAGTGGATATTTATTTAAAAGTATTTGAAGTATATTTTATTTTGCAAATTAAACGTTTAATAAAGAAATTCCATTTCAATTAAAGAGTAAGTGTGTATATATATATATATATATATATATATACACACACACAACTATGAACTTAAAGAGCCAGGTAAACCTATGTAAGTTTACCTGGCTCTTTAGGTTCATACATAGGTTTGCTCTACTTAGTGTATTGAGCACTTTGCTTAGTTACGTTTGCTTTACTCGTGTTGGAGGTTTTTTCGACTTTGACCTTGGATTCTGGATGATTGTTTTCACCTCAATTACATGTTCTTAGTTCTTTTTTTTTTTTGTCCCTTATTTTTCCTTGGGTATGGGTTTGTTCAAAAACACCTAAGGTTTTTCCAGACGAGTATAATTATTTATATATATATATATATATATATATATATATATTTTTGTCATCCACAGACAGACTGTTTCGCTGTTTCACAGCTCATCAGTGTGGCTAGACGTCCGGTTGCCTCCAGCTAGGATTGAAACCCGACTTAATTGGCGTCAGTCGGAACTTCTACCACTAAGCCGGCTCAGGGATGAAGGTGAATTTTAGCGTGTTTATTTTTAGATTTAGATGACTGACAGTGACTCAATTCTGTCGAAGAGTCGTGCAATATTAGCTTAAATAGTCACTGTTTACAAACTCACACCTCAAACCAAAGAGCTCAACCGAAAATCTTCTTTTTTTTAAAAAGAAGAGAGAAACTGCAAACGTTTTTTGGTTATAATGTGTAATTTTTTAAGTATATGTTATGCTTTATTTTCATGTTTTTGCTACACCGGTTTCCAGTTTCATCCTTCATCAGGCAAAGAGTGGTTATTTCCACATATTATTAAAAGGAATTAATTTTCCTTATGTTTTCAATGTTTAACCATTGTCTTTTGTCTGTAGTAGTAGCCCAAATGGTTTTCATTGACTGGTGGCAAAAGTATTCCTCTACTTGAGGGGTAATAAAAAATTTTACTTCTAAGCTGAAGAGTGGATATTTAGTTAAAAGTTTTTGAAGTATTTTTTGTTTTACAAATTAAACATTTGATAAATAATGAAATTCCATTTCAATTAAAGAGGAAGTTTGTGTGTGTGTGTGTATATATATATATATATATATATATATATATATATATTCTTAAGGTGCGCTACATTTATGGGAGAAAGTACTCAATATCAGATAGTGCATGTGTAAATATGAAAGTGAACATAGAAGTTAATACTTAGCGGTGACAGTCTGTTCCATGCTAGACACAATCGTCATATATATATATATATAACTCCAGGTAAAATGAGAACAAATAGAGTATGATTTCACTGTATGCAACATTTAATTGAAAAGAAGGGTCAGTACATAGTATAGCTAAACAATATTTTTGGATATTAAAACATGTTACAAAAATCACTACACAACTACTACTGTGTAGCAATTTTTTATAACGTTTTAATATACTAATATATATATATATATATATATATATATATAAAAAAGTGAACATAGAAGTCAACACTTAGAGGCAACAGTCTGTTTCATGCTAGATGCAATCATCATGCCATGTGTGCTGTTATTTTTCTTGGCTATTTATATATATGGGTCAGTGGTGCATTGTGGGGAGGCTATTTTGGCGGTTATTTTACCGCAAGTTGTTTATTTGTTTGTTTATTTATTTATTTGGGTCAAATTATTTTGCTTGTTTTTATTTATTTTTATTTTTTATCTTATATGTTTATTTATTTATTTTTTTTATTTTGATCGGTGTTTTTATTAACGTAATAAAAATTTGTTTATATAGCTTATTTAATAGTTTTGTTTTTGTATTTGTTCAATTTTGGGGTTGATTGTTGTGGTTTGTCCTGACTATTATTTTGGTGGGAACAGTTTTTAATTTATATATAAATATATATATAAATAGCCGAGAAAAATATAAATATATATATAAATGTCCGAGAAAAATAACAGCACTTGTGGCCTGACGATTGCATCTAGCATGAAACAGACTGTCGCCATAAGTGTTGACTTCTATGTTGACTTTTATATTTACACAGGCTCTACCTCTGATATTGAGCACTTTATCCCATAAATATAGCACACTTTAAGACTATATTTCTTCATATATATATATATATATATATATATATATATATATATATATATAACTTGAATTACAGATTTGTATATAATATTACATGCATCTACATCTGTTGAAATATGAGTTTATAAAACTGATTTAATTTCTGGAATGACTATAACCTTACAATTTATATTTTCCTTTTTTTTTCAGATATTTTGAAAGGATCATCATTTTTTTCATAACGTGAAACTGGATATATGGAAATATTCTCAGAAAAAAAAATTGTCCTGAAATATCTGGATATAAATTCACTTTTATAATATTTCACATTTAAAATGAAAAATATCCACACTAAATAGGAACTGTATTCTTATAGTATATCTAGAACTTGAACTGCCATAATGCAAGCACACTCAAAGGAGAAACCATATTCTTGCGAAGTGTGTGGTTCTTCCTTTTTGAAAAAATCATATTTGAAAAAACATATGAGAACACACACGGGTGAGAAACCATATTCCTGTGAAGTGTGTGGCTCCTCTTTTTCACAGACTTCATATTTGGTCGTACATAAGCGAATACATACTGGCAAAAAACCATATTCTTGTGAAGTGTGTGGTTGTTCTTTTTCAGAAAAGTCAACTTTGAGCAAACACATAAGAACACACACAGGGGAGAAACCATATACCTGTGAAGTGTGTGGCTCTTCTTTCTCACGGAGTTCTTATTTGGTCGTACATAGGCGAATACATACGGGCGAGAAACCATTTTCTTGTGAAGTGTGTGGTTGTTCGTTTTCAGGAAAGGCAACTTTAAGCGAACATATGAGAACACACACTGGGGAGAAGCCATATACCTGTGAAGTATGTGGTTCTTCCTTCTCACAGAGGTCAAACTTGGTAGTCCATAAGCGAATACATACTGGAGAAAAACCATTTACTTGTGATGTGTGTGACTCTTCCTTTTCCTGGCAGTCATGTTTGATAGCCCACATAGGAATACACACAGGCGAAAAACCATATTCTTGTGAAGCCTGTGGTTGTTCCTTTTTCATGAAATCATCTTTGAAAAAACATATGAGAACCCACACAGGTGAGAAACCATATTCCTGTGAAGTATGTGGCTCGTCCTTTTCACAGACATCAGATTTGTTAGTACATATGCGAATACATACTGGAGAAAAACCATTTTCTTGTGAAGTGTGTGGTTATTCCTTTTCAACAAAATCGCCTTTGAGCAAACACATGAGAACCCATACTGGAGAAAAACCATATTCATGTGAAGTGTGTAGTTCTTCTTTCTCACAGAAATCAAATTTGGTAGTGCATATGCGAATACATACTGGAGAAAAACCATATTCTTGTGAAGTGTGTGGCTGTTGCTTTTCACAGAAGTCAAATTTGGTTATACATAACAAAAAACATATGAAATAGAAACCATACTCTTGTGGCATTTGTAGCTCCTCTTCTTCAAGGAACTATATATTTAAACATATTAAAAGAAAAAGTGAAAAGAAGTTTGTAATTTTTGTCCTGGGTATGACAAGCATTTAATTGCTGTTATTTCCATGTCCACCCTAACATGTTAGGGACCCATCTAAGGTTAAATAGTTAACCCCCTAACTAGGATCAAAACAATTTGCTTTGATGACTATGGATGATTCAAAATGTTTCTATATTTTTCCAGTAAGAATAACAAAACTTTCAAATTTGGAATTTATTTTGATTAAATCTCCAATACTTGTATCTTAATCAGCCTCAATGTTTCTGGCTATACAATGAAAATCAGTTCAGCTTTGAAAATCCTTCAAAACCTTTTGATCAGAAAAGAAATTTTACACTGGTCTTAGATTTGCATTTGCTATCTGACTGGATCCATCAGTAATCTCAGAATTTATTTATTTTTAATGATGGAAAATTCTTTTACACGCATATAATTATCGCAAATGCCATTCCAGTTTTCAAAAAGCAGACGACATCCCTGTTACAAAAAGTTGAAAGAGAACGGCAGAAAATGATTAACAATATTTCCCTCTTAAAAAGAGATTTTAAAAAAAATTGGGAAATATATTTATTAACCAATAAGTATCTGAGTTCATTAAATCTAACTTTTAACTCCCTGTTGTCCATTTTCAGTAAACCACTGATGAGGACTGCAGCCATACTGACTACTCAGCTTGTCATTTAGTTTATTGAGTTTAAGTCTCTTCTCACTTTTACATTATTACAACATGAAAAACATACGAGCGAGAATATGTAAACAAAGCAAATCTTAGTAGGACAAAAAAGGTCAACTGGAAGCTATGCTTTATGCTGTAATCACACAAACATTAAGACGTATACATAAAACACCTTAATGTGTGATTATCTCATATTAACACAATTCTTTTCTGTTATTTTCTATAAAAAGAAAACAAAATATTTTCCGTTCAACTTTGTTTGCAGGGAACTTTGTAAATTGTTTCTTTCAGCTTCAAAGAAAACAAAGATAACTTTCATACCCAAGAATAAAATTATTTAAATTTGTAAAACTGAGTTTGAAGATTATTTCTTTGCTTTTCACACACTTTACTGCTAAATTCAAAGAGCTTTCAAAGCTTCTTCTTCGGATTTTAGATCACTTATCTTCTGAATTTAGCTCAACTTTTGTTTCATCGGAGAAGAGAACATTTAGTAAAAAAAATCAAAAAAGTTTGAAGATTATTTCTTTGCTTTTCACACACTTTTTCCTTGATATAAAACTTTCTACTCCTATTCAAAAACCAGGGAGGGCTGTGAACCGGATGATATGTGACCCTAACAGAAGTTGTACATTTAAATTTCAATGTTGAAATATTTGTAAGCTTTATTACAAATATTTCAACATTATTTATATTATTCGGACTATTGTCCTCATCTTTGTTGCCATATTTATTACAACGTTTCAGCCATTGTACGTTCCCGCCTTCTTCAGGAGGTTGGAATGTTGAACTGAACCCTTTATTTTGCTCACTGGGGTAGACTGTTCTAGTTCCACGTGCCATGTTTAATGGATGTCAGTTATCAGTTATCTCCTGTTAATTTTTTTCTCTGAAAGTTTTCCACTGCCTTAACCAGGTATTGAACTCATCCTCTTTGGGTCCTGTCACTGGATCTAATTAATGCTTTATTCACTGTGCCATGTGTCCTTGAGGACATCTCTGTATGAATTTCTGGGTATTATAAACCTAATGTCTTCAGCAAGCAATTTTTACCAGTGCTCATATTGAACTTCTAAAAATGCGCATTTTAAATAATTTGACTGCCTTCTTTAAACTTAAATTTTGGTTCTATTTGAAAGATAATGGCCCAAAGCTAGTCGGAATTAAAAGAAAAATTAATTTCTGTATATAAATAAACTTTTTAGACATTTTAAAAACCTTGGCAGGTTCACTTATCACTCATCGAATTGTCATTTAAGAAATCTTAACAAATTTTTAAAAAATTCTTTAAAATTCAATATTTATCTGCCAGATGAGTTTTGAGGTCTGTTAGTAAATTTAAGGATTAATTAACAGAATTTTCACAATAAGCAAAATGCTTTGGAACGAAATCAAAATTGATTGCTCAAATCATTCATATTGATAAACACAATATAATTCACTTTATTAAAAATCTTTGAAAACTAAAATTAGATACTATCACAGATTTGCAATGCCTAAGATTTAAAATGAACTTCGAAAAATGAAAAATCTTTCTTGAACCTTTATTTTAGTTTAAATGTAATTAAATTTAATATTTCCAATAAGTATAATAATTTGTTGTCTTTAAAAATTTGCCTAACTTTTCTTTCTTGGTACCACCACGGGTTTTATAAAAAAAAAAAATTAAAAATGCGCATTTTAAATAATTTGAATGCCTTCTTTAAACTTAAATTTCGGTTCTATTTGAAAGATAATGGCCCAAAGCTAGTCTGAATTAAAAGAAAACTTAATTTCTGTATAGAAATAAACTTTTTAGGAATTTTCAAAACGTCAGTTTTGCTCAATTTTACTGAATCTTGTCTAGTTATTTCTGTGATCAATTATCTTTGGGAACATTCTGAAATTAATTTTATTTTTTAAAACCTGACTATTAACTAGTTTCTTCTTCTATGTTTTTTTTCTCTCCCATTCAGTCTACTTTTCTTAGAATTTTAACAATTATTATCCAATTAATAGTACCTCCGCAATTTCATGCAATTCAACATTTGAACAGGGTCAGTTGACATTTTTCCTATTTTTTATGTCCATACTGTAGATATGTCTGTTCTTAATAGCCTTATGTAGGCACATCTACTTGTTCACTGAAAAAGCAGAATAGCATGATGAAAAAACAATATTTTATCGTCAAAATGTTTGTTATTATTAAGAGGAAAAACCAAAGTATTTTTTTAATTATTTAAAATTTGAAAGATAATGGCCCAAAAATCTAGCCTGAATGAAAAAAAACTTAATTTCTGTATATAAATAAACTTTTTAGGCATTTTTAAAAAATCTTGGCAGGTTCCCACTTCAATCATTGAATCGTCATTTTAAAAATCTAAACAAATTTTTAAAAATCTCTTTAAAATTCAATATTTATCCGCCAGATGAGTTTTGAGGTCTGTTAGTAAATTTAAGGATTAATTAACAGGATTTTCTCAAAATAGGTACCTAAAATAATTGGTAAGAATTCCAAGAATATTTCCAATAAGCAAAATGCTTTGGACTGAAATAAAAATTGATTACTCAAATCATTCATATTGATAAACACAATATAATTCACTTTATTAAAAATCTTACAAAAATTTGTACCATCACAGATTTGCAATACCTAAGATTTAAAATAAACTTCTAAAAATGAAAAATCTTTTTTGAACCTTTATTTTAGTTTAAATTTAATTAAATTTAATATTTCCAATAAGTATAATAATTTATCTTTAAAAATTGGCCCAATTTTCTTTCTTGGTCCCACCACGGGTTTTCTAAAAAAAAAAAACTTAAATTAAAAATGTGCATTTTAAATAATTTGAATGCCTTCTTTAAACTTAAATTTTGGTTCTGTTTGAAAGATAATGACCCAAAGGTAGACTGAATTAAAAAAAGAAAACTTAATTTCTGTATATAAATAAACTTTGTAGGCATTTTCAAAACCTCAGTTTGATAAACATGGCGACAAAGATGAGGACAATAGTCCGAATAATGTAAATTAAGTAGCATTTATTTTGTTAAAAATTATATTCATATAAAAAGAGGAAAAATTGCCAGCTGTTGAATATGGTAGTTTTTGGAACTGGGGAATGTTGTTCATGGCCCAAAACTGCTGCACAAGCCATGGTCACTGATGGAACTACTGTTGTGATGTTAGATAACTACACTCTACACACTTTCCTTCCAAGCACAGCTACAAAGGAAATGAGTGAAAATATTATAGTTTAGTGTGTCTGCATGACAGATTTTAAGGTCAATCTATGTCAAAAGGCTTCAATTGTCATACTTTAACTCCGTTATCATAGCCACATAATTTTTGATCAGATTTTGTATCATGATAGTACTTTGGCTTTCATCTAGGCGTTCCTGGTTTGATTCTCAGCACAACTAAATAACTTACTCTATATATATGTTTCAAAATTCTAGGCATTAAGTAGCATTTATTTTGATAAAAATATTTTCATATAATAGAAATATTTAAAATTTTCTCCATTTAAAAATTCTCAAAGTCCTAACATATGAGGTCGGATGAAAAAGTATCGGAATTGCTGTTATAATAAGAAAAATACAACACATAGCAATTCTGCATTTAATCTCCTTTGAAGTAGTTTATTTATAGAGCAACAGACTTTATCCAGCGTTGTTTTTCTTAATAGAAGCCCTTCAGGAATTCACTTTTTTGAATAATGAGCAGCTGCCTCATTGATTTTCTTTTGGATTTCCTCAATGTCTTCAAATCTTCTTCCTTTCAAGGATTTGAGGGAGAAAGTTGGAAGGGGTGATTATGGACCTGGGTAATGTTTCTTGGCCATGCACAAGCCATGGTCACTGAATGAACCAATGTGGTGTGGTGAGATGACCACACTCTACACACTTTCCCTCCAAGCACAGCCACAAAAGAAATGAGTGAGAAGCAACACACTTTATCCAGCATCCTTTTAATTAATGGAAGCCTTCCTGGAATTCACCTTTTTGAATAATGAGCAGCTGCCTCATTGATTTTCTTTTGGATTTCCTCAATATCTTGAAATCTTCTTCCTTTCAAGGATTTGAGGGTCAAGTTGGAAGGGGTGAGATCTGGACCTGGGTAATGTTTCTTGGCCATGCACAAGCCATGGTCACTGAATGAACCAATGTTGTGTGGTGAGATGACCACACTCTTCACACTTTCCTTCCAAGCACAGCTACAAAAGAAATGAGTGAGAAGTCACACACTCTATCCAGCATTGTTTTTATTAATGGAAGCCTTCCTGGAATTCACTTTTTTGAATAATGAGCAGCTGCCTCATTGATTTTCTTTTGGATTTCCTCAATGTCTTCAAATCTTCTTCCTTTCAAGGATTTGAGGGAGAAAGTTGGAAGGGGTGATTATGGACCTGGGTAATGTTTCTTGGCCATGCACAAGCCATGGTCACTGAATGAACCAATGTGGTGTGGTGAGATGACCACACTCTACACACTTTCCCTCCAAGCACAGCCACAAAAGAAATGAGTGAGAAGCAACACACTTTATCCAGCATCCTTTTAATTAATGGAAGCCTTCCTGGAATTCACCTTTTTGAATAATGAGCAGCTGCCTCATTGATTTTCTTTTGGATTTCCTCAATATCTTGAAATCTTCTTCCTTTCAAGGATTTGAGGGTCAAGTTGGAAGGGGTGAGATCTGGACCTGGGTAATGTTTCTTGGCCTTGCTCAAGCCATGGTCACTGAATTAACCAATGTGGTGTGGTGAGATGACCACACTCTTCACACTTTCTTTCCAAGCACAGACCCAAAAGAAATGAGGGAGAAGCAACACACTTTATCCAGCATCCTTTTTATTACTGGAAGCCTTCCTGGAATTCACTTTTTTGAATAATGAGCAGCTGCCTCATTGATTTTCTTTTGGATTTCCTCAATGTCTTCAAATCTTCTTCCTTTCAAGGATTTGAGGGAAAAAGTTGGAAGGGTTGAGATCTGGACCTGGGTAATGTTTCTTGGCCATGCACAAGCCATGGTCACTGAATGAACCAATGTTGTGTGGTGAGATGACCACACTCTTCACACTTTCCTTCCAAGCACAGCTACAAAAGAAATGAGTGAGAAGTCACACACTCTATCCAGCATTGTTTTTATTAATGGAAGCCTTCCTGGAATTCACTTTTTTGAATAATGAGCAGCTGCCTCATTGATTTTCTTTTGGATTTCCTCAATATCTTGAAATCTTCTTCCTTTCAAGGATTTGAGGGAAAAAGCAGGAAGGGGTGAGATCTGGACCTGGGTAATGTTTCTTGGCCTTGCTCAAGCCATGGTGGTCATTGAATGAAGCAATGTGGTGTGGTGAGATGACCACACTCTACACACTTTCCTTCCAAACAAAGCCACAAAAGAAATGAGGGAGAAGCCACTCACTTTATCCAGCATCCTTTTTATTAATGGAAGGCTTCCTGGAATTCACTATTTGAATAATGAGCAGCTGCCTCATTGATTTTCTTTTGGATTTCTTCAATGTCTTGAAATCTTTTTCCTTTCAAGGATTTGAGGGAGAAAGTTGGAAGGGGTGAGATCTGGACCTGGGTAATGTTTCTTGGCCATGCACAAGCCATGGTGGTCATTGAATGAAGCAATGTGGTGTGGTGAGATGACCACACTCTTCACACTTTCCTTCCAAGCACAGCCCCAAAAGAAATGAGTGAGAAGCCACACACTTTATCCAGCATCCTTTTTATTAATGGAAGGCTTCCTGGAATTCACGTTTTTGAATAATGAGCAGCTGCCTCATTGATTTTCTTTTGGATTTCCTCAATGTCTTCAAATCTTCTTCCTTTCAAGGATTTGAGGGAAAAAGTTGGAAGGGTTTAGTTCTGGACCTGGGTAATGTTTCTTGGCCATGCACAAGCCATGGTCACTGAATGAACCAATCTGGTGTGGTGAGATGACCACACTCTTCACACTTTCCTTCCAAACACAGACACAAAAGAAATGAGTGAGAATCCACTCACTTTATCCAGCATCCTTTTTATTACTGGAAGCCTTCCTGGAATTCACTTTTTTGAATAATGAGCAGCTGCCTCATTGATTTTCTTTTGGATTTCCTCAATATCTTGAAATCTTCTTCCTTTCAAGGATTTGAGGGAAAAAGTTGAAAGGGTTAAGATCTGGACCTGGGTAATGTTTCTTGGCCATGCACAAGCCATGGTCACTGAATGAACCAATGTTGTGTGGTGAGATGACCACACTCTACACACTTCCCCTCCAAGCACAGCTACAAAAGAAATGAGTGAGAAGCCACACAATTTGAGATCTGGACCTGGGTAATGTTTCATTATGGTTTTAAATATTTACGTTGAAATTCTCCTTAATTTTTCATCCGGCACGCGACCCTCATCATAACACGATCCGGCCCGCGGAGTCGAATGAGTTGCTGACTCATGTTTTATTGAATTATATTCTTTCTGGCACTTACAACACACACACAAAATTTCTCCATACAAACTCTATGCAACAGTCCATGTCTTTGTTTAACTTGTTTTGTTATTAATATATATTTGTTTACCCATGTATATCGGTCTTGTTTGTTTTCTTTGTCTTCTTCGGACTTAGTATAATTTATTTATAATAGGTAATATAGTTCAAAATATTTAATAATCTATGGGTCCTTTATTTTGAATAACCTTTTCAACCCTTTTTGGCATTGACTTGATTAGGTTCTGGCAAATCTCATCTCCAAGCATTGAATTCCATTCGGATATGAAATTCAAAATCAAATTATAATGCTCCATAAGTTTTCTATGGGGTTGAGGTCAAGAGATTGGGGTGGCCATGTCATAACACTTACCTGCTTCTCATCAAAGTATTCCTTCATCAATTTTGATTTGTGACTGGGAGCATTATCCTGGATAAAAATGAGTTTGGTGGGGTCGATTTGCACACTTTCAGCAGAAGCTGAGCAGACAAGACTCTAAAATTCTCTTGTACTGCTCACTCTTGAGGGTCTTTTCAATAGGCTTTAAGAAACCAGTTCCATGAAAAGAAAAACATCCCCAGAACATTATACTGAACGG
Organism: Acanthosepion esculentum; assembly: GCA_964036315.1. NCBI lineage: Eukaryota > Metazoa > Mollusca > Cephalopoda > Sepiida > Sepiidae > Acanthosepion > Acanthosepion esculentum. The sequence continues at coordinate 5,758,731 of OZ038479.1, read as the reverse complement.
ATGCTTGACAGTACTTACTGCTAAATTCAAAGAGCTTTCAAAGCTTCTTCTGTGGATTTTAGATTGCTTATCCTTTGAATTTAGCTCAACTTTCGTTTTATCGGAGAAGAGAACATTTAGTAAAAATGATCAGTTAAGTCACTTTTATCGAACAGCTCTGCACATTCAACTTTGTATGAGCTCAGATAAAAAAGTATTCCTTTAGTACAAACTTTAAATCCAGTCAAAGGGAAGTAACCCCTAGGCTTTTACATCTTCATAAAAATATATAAAACCGTTTTGTGTTCTTTCTTGTTGCTTTTGCTTACACCTTTGTAAAGTAAAAAATGTACGGGTTGATTCAGGCTGCATTACTTTTTCTAAAACATTTGCTGCATCGCATTTAAAAAAACATACTAGTATTTGAATGTCACAGAAAAATGTTGAAACATGAATGGGAGATTTTATTTGTTGAATGTTCGTTTTAAATGCTAGAAAAATAAATAAACTTTTCTCCCCGGAATCGATCCTCCAAATCTATAAATCGACCATTCGTCCTTGCATGGAGTATTGCTGCCATATATGGTCTGGAGCCCCTGCTGTTTGCCTCAGGGTTCTTGATAAGTTCCAGAGACGGATATGCAATGTAATTGGCCCTGATCTGTCATCTCGTCTGCAGTCGCTCTCTCACAGACGCGACGTTGCCTCGCTCTGTCTTTTTTACAAATACTTTCACGGTAATTGCTCTGATGAGCTGCTTTCGCTGGTTCCTAGGCCTCATGAATTTAAACGTCCTACGAGGCTGGCATCCCGTTCCCACCCCTTCACTGTTGAAACTGTTAGATGTAGACGTCTCTTCTACTCCAATAGCTTCATGTCTTGCACATCTCGCCTGTGGAACTCTATTCCTTATTCCTGTTTCCCTGACAAATACAATCTCCAACTATTTAAGTGTAACGTCAATCGACATCTCCAGTTGCCTTGATCTATCCACTTCCCTTCTCCACATCCTTTCACCTTTCATTCCTATCTGCACTCGCTCCAAATCTTCTGTAATCCCCTTGCCTTGATCGATCCACTATCTTTCTCCACATCCTCTCCTTTACCACTCCTATCTGCTCTTCCTCCAACCCTTCTGTAACCCTTTGCATACTAGTGGCTTCCAGCCTTGCTTGGGGTGATAAGCTTAAAAAAAAAAATACATTCAGTGCGGAACATTTTGCACGTGGAAACTTAATTAACGGCCTTTTTACTGCTCTTAACTGAACTTAACTCGTCTAAATTTGCTGCGCATTTAAGTTATGTCATAAAGCGATGACAAGTTTAAAAAATTTTTTTTTTTTATAGTAAACCCCTTTTTCTGTGTAGAAAAGCAACTGTTGTAATGTTTTTATTTTAAATTAAAAAACAATGAATGAGGAAACTTTGTAAAGAGGATGAAGAATAACATTACAAAATAAAATGCTAGAGAGGAAAAAATAATTAATGACCAAAGTTTGCGCATTATTTATTTCGTTTCTAGCATTTTTATTTTATTTTGTAATTTTATTTTGTAGATAATCATGCTCTTTACACAACAAATTTAAAAATATCTTAAAATTCCAATATTTGTCCGAGAGGTACATTTCGAAGTCATTTAAAATATTTAAGGATTAATGAATTAGATTAACTCAATTTTGGTGGTACCTAAAATTTAAATTTGTTTATACAGTGTAACCCGGATATAAGACAGTTGTCGGGACCGGAAAAGAAGTATCTTATATCCGGGTTTCTCTTATATCCGGGTTTGGTCTATTATATATACATTAACTAACACAGGCTCTAATTTGGGACCAGAGAAAATCTCTCTTATATCCGGGTTACACTGTAATATAAACTTAATAGTGACAACGAATCCAGCAGTTAGGTGTGAAATTGTGAATGAATGCCTTTTATCGTAGACTAGAGTAAAAAAATGTCTGCCTTTAGGATAAAAGACTTTTACTCGTCTCTCGTCCACTTGAAGACAGTTTTCCTCCTCAAAACACTGGCGACAGTCTGTTTTAACTTAGAAACCAAATAATAAAGGGAACAACATCGCTATTGGGTGAGTGAGGTTTCTTCTTTCCCTTATGGCGCTCTTCAGGCTGTGAGGAAGGAAGTTGAGTTCTTCAAAATGAAACGTGCGACAGACAATTATTACGACGTCGTCAAGCATTTAGTAAGTCTTTTCTTCAATATTGAAATCATCAAAGTTTACGTATTCGATCCTCTTGTAAGTGCTTGGGACTTTATTATTCTAATTAAATTAAACAAATAATAATAGATTCATTATTATTATTGATGACTGCTTCAGATTTCCATTGAAGTGAAGTGAAGTGAACTAACTAAAAAAATATAGTTTCACTTAGTGACAGTCTTTCTTTTCTAACAAGTTTGTTTAATACTGAATTTTAAAAGATTTTAAAATATAATTATTCTAATTAAAATTGTAAAAATTCATTTTTCATTGAATTTTTTTTCTTAAGACAATATTATCCTTTTAAAAAAAAGCAATTAAAATTTTTTTTTTTTCGATTCAAAACAGATTTTCTGGTATACGATTTAAAAAAAAAAATGAATGATTTATTTTAAATTCTCCAAAGAATTCTGCTTTTATAGTCACTAAAAAATAAAAAAATGATTGAATTTCTCGAGTTTTCATAAAAAAAATTAAGTGGGGTAAAAAAAACCATTAAATAGTAAATACCAAATATTTTTTTTTACCAAGACTTTCTAAAAGAAAGATTTCTAAAATAATTTCATTCATTTGTGAATAAGTCCTGAAAATTTAACTAAAATCCGACAATTATTTGATTTTTACAAGAATTTCCAAATTAATGTGTGTCACCGCAAAAAAAGAAAAAAAAAAGAGGCCGAAATTGCTAAAAGTTAAACAACCGCTGACGCAAGAAAAACAAGTTTTTTAATGAAAATTTTGAATATTCTAAAAAGGAGTCAAAAATTTAATTAAATAATAAACAAATACTTTTATCCTTCCTCTTAATAATAACATAAAAATTTTGACGATAAAACTTTGTTTTCATTACGTTTGGTTGGTGTATGTTTTCATCCGGGTATGTTTGTATTTTTTCTCCATTTTGTGGACGTACAAAGTTTCAGGCTTTTTTGGCATTACTATTTTAGTTGTTTTTTTTCAGTTGAAAGACACATTGATTTGGAAATTCTTGTAAAAATTAACTACTTGTTGGATTTTAATGAAAACTTCAGAACTTATTCACAAATGAATGAACTTATTTTAGAAATGGTTGTCTCTTTGAAAGTCATGGTATAAATATTTTTTTTTTATATCTGTTACCCCCCTCGAACTTAATTTTATGAAAACTCCAAAAAATTTTATTTGCAACCTGAATTTTTTTTTTAATTAAATGCACAAAACTCTGAAAAATCTAAATCATCGATTTTTTTTTGTTAAAAAAATGTCCAAGATTGTCCAAACTTTTACCTCAATTGTAAAAATACAAAACCCAATAAAACTAAGACAATATTTAATTAAGAAAGTTTTTAATGGCTTTTCTGAATAATATATACAAAGGTAATTATTATCTGAAAGAAAAAACATTTTTTGATGAAAAATGAATTTTTACATTAATTTTTTTTTTTTTTCAATTTTAAATACACAATATGACAAAAGGTTGTTATATATTTATAAATTAAGTTCTTTATGCAACCTTATGGAAATGATATATTATGTTCCCTACTTTTTAAAGATCATAAATTTGAAAGCTTATTAAAATCTGACAACCATTGATATTTTTAAAATAATTTTTAATATTCCAAAATTGTATTTAAAATCGTCTCCAACGAAAGTATGGATGCACAGCTTTGAAATAATGTCACGTGAGTAGTTTCCCTTGATAGAAGCAAGTTGTTTTTACTTCAGAAATTGCTTTGCATTCGTTTAGTTAACGACACAACAACGCTTGTCAAGTTTTCTGACTGAATATCGTCGCATTTTCAATTTTTTCTTTTTCTTTTCCTTTTCAAATATAATCAAATAGTCGATATTTTCTTTTATCCCACTATTTACAATTACGAAAAAAAAAAACGCCCTTGGAAGTGCACCCAAATTTTCAAGTTTGAAATCGATTGCATAGCATTTCAGTGTTAATTTTATTAATAAATAAAATATGTATAAAACTCTCATGACTGCCATATCACAATTATTAATAAATAGAAAAAAAATCTGCCTTAATAAAAAGAAATAAAATCTCATTTCATTAAGTTAACCTGTTTCAATTAATGGTGTTTCATGTAATTTTTATATTCTCAGAAAAATATTTCATGACTGAAATAATAAACCTCAATTTAAAAAAGATGTTCTTACTGTTTTATTTTTACTTGTAAAATTTGATTTTCTTTCATAATTTAAATGTTATTTTCAGTGCAGAATTCTTCCTCAAACGTAAGGTAAAAAAAAAAATTTGAAAGTGAATTTAAAAAAAAAAAATTTACTAACCAGATTCACTTAAAATTAGAACGAATTATATCACTTCAGCGCTACTGTCCGATAAATTCCCCTGACGTAAGTTGTCAATTAACGCTGTCAAACACGCACGAAAGCAAGCACCACGGTTGGAAATATCTCTCTTAAAAAATTTTCTGCTAAAAAAGTAAGTAATGTTTCTTTCAAATTACATTAAGTATACTTTAATCATTCTAAATTTCCTAAGATAACAAAAGAAAAAGGTGTAATTGAATTTTATATGATTTTTGAACTAACTAACTATGATTTTGTTTACAAACTCAGATAGAAAGGCCGATAAGTTCGAATTTACAAAATTTTTTTTTGACTCGAAAAAACAAGATTTTTAAATAAAATTTTTAACATTTATAGGAAGGATTAAAAAATCTGAAAAAATATTCAGAAAATACTTTGGTCTTTCCTCTTTAATAACAACATAAACATTTAAACGTTAAAAATTGTTTTATCAATTTGGGGACCTTTTTTCGTCAAGGTATACCATTTTTTAGCGAAATATTGGACATACCTAGTACAAACATTGTACTTTTTATTCTTCATCTTAAAATTAAGAATCTTAACTAATATTTTAAATTTACACATAATGAGTCTATCAATATTGAATAATATAATATTGAAGAACTGAATAAACTATTTTGACAATAGTGCGATAGGTAAATTGTCGCCATTTTATAGTTTTAATTTCGTGCATGCGCGTTGTTTTGTATTTGATTTTGTCAACTGCACGATTTAGTAGGGTCAGTTGGGCACTGTCTGTGAGAAAAAAAAAGCAATTCACGCCACCAGAAATTTGGAAACTGCATGCAGTACTGCTTGGAATTTGTGCTGGAAGCTCCCATATGAACATTTCAGAATGTTTGGGTGTCAATCTGAGGACAGTGCATCGGAATGAGTTGGATGATATATTCAGTCAACATCATGGTGTTTTGGAGTGATCACTTGTGATGGTGACGTTATGCCTCCATTCATCTTCCTACAAGGCCTCAGACACAACACAGAGGCCTACATCAAGTGCCTTGAGGAGGTACTGCTGCCCTGGGTCAAGAGAGAGGCTGATAAAAGACCCTATTGTCTGGCAACAGGACTCTCTGAACTATATCTCTCACTAGCAGGAGAACCCAGTCATGGCTTTCTGACAATTTCTGCAACCACATCACCCCTTATATCTGGCTACCTAACTCCCCAGACTGCAACCCCCTTGATTATTATGTGTGGGGTGCACAGTTGAGCGAGAGACCAACAAAACTTCTTGTAATACTAATGATGAACTGAAGGCAAGGATTATGGCAGCATTCCCCAACTTAGAAAAGGTGACAATCTAGAAAAGTTGCAGAAGATTCTTAAATTCTCTGGAGGCTGTCGTTAAAGCCAATTTACTCTTCAGTATTTCAAGATATTTTTGTGTAATTTTGGTTAAAATGAGATGTCAGTTTTTTTTTTTCATTTTTAGATGACAATGTATCCCATTTTGAACCAACTTAAATTTTCATTAAAAATCTTGTTTTTCTTCCATGTGTGGGGTGAGGGAGTGTTATTTTTTTTTTTTTTTTTTTTTTTCAGCGAAAAACATTGATTTGTAAATTCTTGCAAAAATCAAATAATTAAGGGATTTTAATGAGACTTATCCACAAATGAATAAAATCATTTTAGAAATGTTCCTTCGTTTTAAAAATCTTTATAAAAACATTTTTTTCACATTTCTTACCTCCCCTAATTTAATTTTATGAAACTTTAAGAAATTCATTTTTGTAGTTTTTAATATTTATACATGAAGACAAGTTGTAGGAAAATTTAAATAAACAAATTCTTTTAGTCAACTCGCTTCTTTTTCATTTTTACTGCTTAATGTTTATATTAATTATATGCAGAACTCCTTGTTTTGTAAAATGGGAACCCCACTTACTGAAAATCTTTTGAATCACAAAATAAAAAATGTATACAAAACTAAGACATTTTTTAATAAGAAAAGCTTTTGATTTCTTTTATGAATAAAATTTCCCATGGACAATGTTGTCTTAAGAAAAAAGAAATATTTGATGAAGAATTACTTTTTACAAGAATTGTTTTCATTTTAATAAATTTTAATTAGAATAATTTATAAAGTTTTAAATGTTTTAAAATTCTTTATCAGTTTGCATTGGCTAGGTGATATTGTTACTAAAACACATTGATTTAGAAATTCTTGCTAAAATCAAATGTTGGATTTTAATGAAAGTTTCAGGACTTATTCACAAATGAATTAAATTATTTTTTTAAATTGTTTAAAAAAATTTTGGTACAAATATTTTTTATGTATGTTACTTTTGTATTTAGTTAAAAGCAGGACCCATTAGCACATTTAAACACCATTTACCAAAAACACAAAATTCTGTATGAATTTGCATTGGCTCGGTGATATTGTTACTAAGTAAAAAACACGATTTGGAAATTTTTGCTAAAATCAAGTAATTGTTAAATTTGAATGAAATTTTCAGGAAATATTAAAAAATGAATGAAATTATTTTTGAAACATTTTTAAGAACATTTTGGTAAAATATTTTTTCATGTCTGTTACTTTCGTATTTATATTAAAAGCAGGATTCATTGGCAAATTTATATCATGAATTTGTTTTTGTCAAACACAAACACCATTTACCAAAAATCTGGATTGTAAAATAAAAAAATCAATAAAACTAAGATATTATTAGGGAACCTTTTAATTATTTTTATAAATAAGATGTATTATGGTCACTACCATTTTAAGAGAATAAAATTTTTGATGAATAATGAATTTAATTTGTGTATATAAATCAAATCTAAATACTTTTACTGACTGCGGCATGAAATATGGAGTTTAGAATGCTCATTTTTTTAGGAAAAAGACGTTATTTTCAAGAAATTGTTTCAATAATTTTAATGTACTGAAGCAATTTAATAGCTTTTATTTGCAAACACTAAAAACCCTGTGAAAAATTTATTTTTACAAATTTCATATTGGATTTCTGCTACTTTTAATTTAATTCAGTCTGTTCTTAATTGTTATTTTGATTTCACAATGATTGATGTCTGTTAGTAGAAAACTATTCGTTTTATCTCTAATGTAAGGGAAATATTTTAAAATTTAAAACCATTTGCCCATATGGATGACTAAAAATGATAAAATACACTTTTTTGAGCAAATGACTTGTGAGAACCAAGCCAATGTATACATCAAAAAATCAAACTACAAAATGGCTAGCCACTATAAAACTTTTTGCAGTTATACTAAATTTTAATTTACAGCCTTCCTTATTCCTACAACCTTCCAATTTGCTCATATGGATGACTAAAAATGATAAAATACACTTACTTTGAGCAAATGATCTATGATAACCAGACTAATGTATCTTGAAAAATGGATAGACATCATAGCACTTTTCGCAGCCATACTAATTCACTTGATGTACGAATGATCACTCAATTTGATCCAGAAAACAAAATTAAATCTGTTTTAGGTCAAAATGTTCATTGATGTAATGATCTTTTAAAGAAGCTGACATGTTTGTTGGAAAAAAATAGACTATTAAAAATTTTAAGCAGATTTATTTTCATGGATTTTTTTTTTTAATCTTAAGAAATAAAGAAATTCACCTTTGTCATATATTTAGATTTTATTTCAATTCTAATCATTGTTTTTTAAAACCATAAACATTGCCTGAGAAGGTACTTAAAAAAGCAATGTCAGAGGAAAAACTAATTTCATATTGGATTTATGCCACTTTTAATTTAATTCAGTCTGCTTTGTTCTTAATTATTATTTTGATTTCGCAATGATTGATGTCTGTTAGAAAAATATTCTTTTTATCTCTAATGTGATGGAAATATGTTTAAATTTAAAACCTTCCGTAATACCCCATTTTCTCATATGGATGACTAAAAATGATAAAATACACTTATTTTGAGTAAATGACCTGACATGTTTATCGGAAAACAATAAAAATTTAAGCAGAAAAAGATTTACTTTCATGGAATTTTTTTTTGATCTCAAGAAATAAATAAATTTATTTTCGTCATATATTTAGATTTTATTCCAATGTTAAAGAGTAAAGGTCATTCCAGTTAAAAAGTAAATGTGTGTATGCACACACACACACACACACACACACACATATATATATATTTCGAACAATAAAAAGTATTAAAAAATTAAAATCTTCAGACACAATGGGTTGTATATTAATATTCCTTTGTTTTTATTATTATTCCATTTAGATTCCTCGACTAGTTTCGGCCAACATGGCCATCATCAGGAGAAAAATAATTTTGTGCTTGCTGGTAGCAGTGAACTACAGAAATGAATATATATATATATATATCTATATATAAAATGATCTACATTAAACTCTATTAGTTCTCATTATACCTGTGTATATATATATATATATATATATATATATATATATATATATATGTATGTATATATAGGTATAATGAGAACTAATAGTTTAATGTAGATCATTTTTTATTGGCTCATCTAAGCAAAGTCCACAAAACTTATAACCACCCCTTTTCTTTTTTTTCATAAATAGAGGCTGTATTTTGCTTTTAAATCTGATTAAATCATTTACTCGCCAGTAATTGATAATCACCTGATGAGATGCATCTGATACACGTTGAAACACAACTGCAATTGTGTAACGATTTTGACATGTTTTTTGATGTAATATCCGAAACTAAAGAATATTGTTCTACTTTGTATTGAGCCCTCTTTTAAATGAAATATTATTAATGTTGGAATTGTACTATATTTGTTCTCATCTTTCCTGGATATTTCACTCCCCTAAGGTTGGGCACTGTTTACATTTATTTAATACTCTAATATGGAAAAAACTGATTTTGGAATTTCGTTAAAAAACCTTCTCATCACAAAGAAACAGGAGTATTTAAAAAAATCTGGTTTTAAAGACTGTGGATGAAGAATGAGATTGAAAGCCAAATTCATTTGATTGATAAACATTTTCCTAAAAGTAACTTTCTTTGTAAAATATTTATCAGAAACATTAAAACTTGGTTATAGCTTGAGCAGATCATAAAGTTACACAACAATATAACTCCAAATGAATTTAATAGTCTGAATCATAATTAAGTTCCAAGAGGAATATTTTTAAGGATACTGGCCAATGTAATTGTAGGAATCCTGACCAATGCCCATTGCCATACAAATCTAAATCTCTTGTATATCGTTGTTCTATCTCTACAATGGAAAATCTGACAGTTGAAATGTTCTATATTGGTAGTACTAAGAATTCTTTCAAAACCTGGTGGTATCAACATATATTATCCTTCACAAATAATACTTCTAGAAGTAATACATCACTTTCTAAACATTTTTGGAGTTTGAAAGATGATAAGAAAACTCCTCTGAAAGATAAGAAAACTCCACTGAAATGAAAATTTTTTTAAATGGCAAGGACATGTAGATCCTTATATGAACCCTGTTTTCTGCAATATCTGTCTATATTTCTGAGATGAGATATTATGTACATTATTTAGACTATTGTCCTCATCTTTGTCGCCATATTTATTATAACGCCTTCTTCAGGTGGTTGGAATGTCGAACTGAACCCTTTATTTCATTCACTGGGGTAGACTGTTCTAGTTCCACGTGCCATGTTTAATGGATGTCAGTTATTAGTTATCTCCTGTTAATTTTTCTCTCTGAAAGTTCTCCATTGCTTTAACCATAACCGGGTATTGAACTCACACTCTTTGGGTCCTGTCACTGGATCTAACTAAAGCCTTTATCCACTGTGCCATGTGTCCTTGGGGACATCTGTATGAATATCTAAGTATTATAAACCTAATGTCTTCAGCAACCATTTTTACCAGTGCTCATATTGCAATTTTTTCTGTTATCATAGCAGTTTTTACCAGAGCTCATATTGCAACTTTGTTGTTATTATCGCTTTTCTCTGGCACTCCTTATTACTGATTCCCATATTGTATTCAATTCTATGCTTGGTCAGCTCAGGAGATTTTTGTGGCCTAGCATATGTGCTGATTCCTTAAGTTTACGAATTTTCCACTGGTGTTCCTTCTTTTTTGCATTTACATGAAAAATTGCAAAAGGTTCTTTGATAAGAATGCTTTATTTAATCAAAGATCCGAGTTAACCGTAAATTGTAAACACAGTCTAGTCTACCTTTTACCTTACAATTCAGTTAGATTTTCAATTTGACAATGCTTTTTCTTAGATTTTAGTTGAACGTTGTTGCACCATATATGGCTTATCTTTCTGTTGCTATTAATTTAGATTTAATATAATTTGGTATTTACCTCCTGGTAGTGTTTGTAACATCTTGTATGTATTGGTATTTGGCTTGTATTTTGACATATTGCATTCATTGGTTATTGTTATTAACACCTTGTATAAAGAATCTTTAGTCAATAGTTGCATATTAATTTACCAAGTAGTCTATAGATTAAACTATTGGTTTCTTAAAGAAGCTATTTATCAATTATAAAAATGGTTTTTATATCGGAAACTCACAAAGCATATAACTTGTCTAGCATTTTGTTAGATTATCACTTTATTTTTCTTGGGAAATGACATCGTCTAAATGCACAATATGTATCCATTCACATCCGCTCCTGTTTAATGTCTATTGCTGATTTCAAACCTACAGGTCATGACCCATTTATGGAAAATAATTTCTTAATTTATGCTTCTTCCCTTAGTTTAAATTTAACATTGGTCAGTTTTGATTGGTTGAAAAGCCCACAAAATTTATTACTCCCCCACCTCTTCTTTTTTTCTTTCTTCATAAAAGAGACTGTATTTTGCTTTTAAATCTAATTAAATCATTCGCTCCCCATTAATTTAAAATCGCCTGAGGAGATGCATTGTATGCACATCAAAACATAACTGTAGTTGTGTAGCGATTTTGACATATTTTCAATGTAATAAGTATATATATATATAAAAGTGAACATAGAATTCAACACTTAGAGGTGACAGTCTGTTTCATGCTAGATGTAATCGTCAGGCCTGCCGATTGCATCTAGCATGAAACAGACTGTCACCTCTAAGTGTTGACTTCTATGTTCACTTTTAAATGTACACACACTTTATCCCATAAATATAGCACACTTTAAGACTATATTTCTTCATATACATATATATATATATATATATATATATATATATATATATATATAAAACTCCAGGTAAAATGAGAACAAATGATTCCACTGTATGTAACATTTTATTTAAAAAGAGCGCTCAGTACATAGTAGACCTAAATATTATTTCTTTTAGGATGTTAAAATGTGTTATAAAAAATCGCTACACAATCGCTATTGAAATATATATATATATACACTATTTAAACTTGAATTACAGATTTGTATATAATATTACATGCATCTGCATCTATTGAAATGTGAGTTTATAAAACTGATTTAATTTCTGGAATGACTATAACCTTACAATTTATATTTTCCTTTTTTTTCAGATATTTTGAATGGATCTCACATTTTTTTTTTCATAACATGAAACCGGGTATATGGAAATATTCTCATAAAAAAATATTGTCCTGAGATATCTGGATATAAATTCACTTTTATAATATTTCACATTTAAAATGACAAATATCCGCACTAAATAGAAACTATATTCTTAAAGTATATCTAGAACTTGAACTGCCATAATGCAAGCATACTCAAAGGAGAAACCATATTCTTGCGAAGTGTGTGGTTCTTCATTTTTGAAGAAATCATATTTGAAAAAACATACGAGAACACACATGGGTGAGAAACCATATTCCTGTGAAGTGTGTGGCTCTTCTTTTTCACAGAATTCTTATTTGGTCGTACATAGGCGAATACATACTGGCAAGAAAACATTTTCTTGTGAAGTGTGTGGTTCTTCCTTTTCAGAAAAGTCAACTTTGAGTAAACATATGAGAACACACACAGGGGAGAAACCATATTCTTGTGAAGTATGTGGTTCATCCTTCTCACAGACATCAGATTTGGTAGTGCATATGCGAATACATACTGGAGAAAAACCATTTTCTTGTGAAGTATGTGGTTAATCCTTTTCAGTGAACTCACCTTTGAGCAAACATATGAAAACACATACTGGAGATAAACCATATTCATGTGAAGTGTGTGGTTCTTCTTTCTCACAGAAATCAAATTTGGTAGTGCATATGCGAATACATACTGGAGAAAAACCATTTTCTTGTGAAGTGTGCAGTTGTTCTTTTTCACAAAAGTCACATTTGATTATACATAACAAAAAACATATGAAATAGAAACCATACTCTTGTGGCATTTGTAGCTCCTCTTCTTCAAGGAACTATATATTTAAACATATTAAAAGGAAAAGCTATAGTTTTGTGAAGTTTGTAATTTTTGTTTTGGGTATGACAATAAACTACATCCAGCACCATTTAATTTCTGTTATTTCCATGTCCACCCTGATGTGTTAGGGACCCATCTATGGTTAAATAGTTACCCCTCCCCCTAACTATAGTCAAAACACTATGACAATATAAAAACACATTTTTATAGTTTAAATACCAGCAATACATTTTCATGTTAAAAAAAAATCATTTACATTTTGGCAATGGTGGTTGATATGTCACTAAAAAATCAACCAACCAAACAACCAACATGAAATTAAACTGTATAATATCCTACAATTAGTTAAAGAAATCCAATTGTATTCCAAAATATAACTTCAACAAAACTACAATATAAAACACACATATCACCACTTCCTAGTAATTATGCTCACACAAACATGTATATGTGCAAAAGCTGAGTATAATCTACCATGTATTCAATTGTGAAAGCAGAATAACATATCTTTATTACTTCAAAGCTCCATAGAAAATTAAATTTTGACATTAGATGACCCATAAGGAGTTGATATGCCATTAACAACAAGAAGAGTTTGTAATTCATCCTTTGAACATGAATTAAGTTTCATACATTATAGGCAGTCACACATCTTTGTGTTTCACCTTCATCAATGAAAATACAAATGGAGCAAATTTATGTCAGTCTCAAATACTTGAAGAATAATTATAATTAGAAATTATGTAACTTCGAACCATCATTGGGTTACTCATCTTTAATTTTGGAATTTAATTTTGGGAAGAGTAATTAAGCTAACCTGTTCTTTTCAGAATCCATTCTATACAGCATTCTTCAGGCAGTCAATCCATAATCCAAAATATGGAAGCAAATAGACTGATTGCCTGCGATGATTCCAAGAATGATTCTTCAACTCTTAGCAAACATAAATGATTCCTTATTGTTATATTCAAACATGTCCGTAAGATAACCGAGTACTTTTGAACAACATTGTTCATCTTCAGGGTCAAAATTTTTAACAATGTCTTATATATATGTAGAGTCAAATTTTTTAAAAACATTTGCAAATTGTCTTGTAGCAGAATCATGTTGCTACATTTTTTTTTTTTTTTTTACAAACTAAATAAATGTTACAAAATCATTTTAATTTCAAAAGACGTGATGATGTTATCATGTGCATGGCGAAGATTTTTAATCATGTGAAGGCGTGAAAAAGATTTTTATTATAGAAGCCAAAAGATTGAAGAAAAGTTATATATATATATATATATATATATATATATAAAAATAACTCCAGGTAAAATGAGAACAAATAGAGTATGATTTCATTGTATGTAACATTTAATTGAAAAGAAGGCTCAGTACATAGTATAGCTAAACAATATTTATTTTTGTATATTACAACTACTACTGTGTAGCAATTTTTTATAACGTTTTAATTTACTAATATATATATATATATATATATATACATATAAACTTGAATTACAGATTTGTATATAATATTACATGCATCTGTTGAAATATGAGTTTATAAAACTGATTTAATTTCTGGAATGACTATAACCTTACAATTTACATTTTCTTTTTTTTTTCAGATATTTTTCAATGGATCATCATTTTTTTCATAATGTGAAACCGGATATATGGAAATATTCTCAGAAAAAATATTGACAAATACCCACGCTAAATAGAATTTATATTCTTGTAGTATGTCTGTCACATGAACTGCCATAATGCAAACACACACAAGAGAGAAACCATATTCTTGTGAAATATGTGGCTCTTCCTTTTCTTTGAAATCAGGACTGGGAGTGCATATGCGAACACATGTCATAGAGAAAGCACATTTTTGTGAAGTTTGTGGCTCTTCATTTTCTCGGAAAGCAAATGTGGTAGAGCATATGCGAATACACACTGGAGAGAAACCCTTTTCTTGTGATGTGTGTAGCTCTTCATTTTCCTGGAAGTCAAGTTTGGTAATCCATATGCGAATGCACACTGGAGATGAACCATATTCTTGCCAAATTTGTGGTTGTTCCTTTTCAGATAAATCAGCTTTGCACAGGCATACTCAAGCACATGATGGTGAGAAACCATATTCTTGTAAAGTATGTGGCTCTTCATTTTCAGAGCAATCAAAATTGAGGCAACATATGCAAACACATCCTGGAGAGAAGCCACATTCTTGTGAAGTGTGTGGTTCTTCCTTTTCCTGGCAGTCATATTTGATAGCCCACATGCGAATACACACTGGAGAGAAACCCTATTCTTGTGAAGCATGTGGTTGTTCCTTTTTGGAGAGATCCTCTTTGAGAAAACATATGAGAACCCACACAGGTGAGAAACCATATTCCTGTGAAGTGTGTGGATCTTGTTTTTCACAGAATTCAAATTTAGTTGTACATAGGCGGATACATACGGGCGAGAAACCATTTTCTTGTGAAGTGTGTGGTTATTCCTTTTCAATAAAGTCAACTTTGAGCAAACATATGAGAACACACACAGGGGAGAAACCATATTCCTGTGATGTATGTGACTCTTCCTTCTCACAGAAATCAAATTTGGTACTGCATATGCGAATACATACAGGAGAAAAACCATTTTCTTGTGAAGTGTGTGGTTGTTCTTTTTCACGGAAGTCAGTTTTGGTTAGACATAACAGAAAACACAAGAAATAGAAACCAGATTCTTGTGGAGTTTGTGGCTCCTCTTCAAGAAACTAGAAGTTACACCATATTTAATCACGCACTGGAAAAATGTTATCATTCTGTGGTACCTTTTTCACCTTCCACAATGAAAAGACAAGCCTGTAGGAAATTCCTGACTACATATCACCAATAATGAAAAATGACCCGTTGTTCAGAATCCATTCTATACAAGGAGAAAATGGATCCACTTTCCAAAATATGGAAGCAAATACACTGATAGCCTGGAACATTCCAAGAATTGTGTTTTCATTCTCAGCACATATTAATGATTCTTTATTTTTATATTCAAGAATGCTATTTTTTTTTAGTCCTTATGGAAACAGACTGGTCCCTTCCCAAAATATGGCAAATAGCTCAATTCATTCCAAGGAACACAGGACACGCATTCAGCTCTATTCTCAGCAACCTGTATAACTGGCAATTCCCTATTTTTTATGCTTGAGGATATTCTCATATTCTGTGCCCTGCAAAGCAAAGAAATCTGTATTAACCTGACTTTGATTATTTGGATATCATCATATTGATGATAATGCAAACATTTCTTCTTACCAACATTGTTATAGTGAAAGACACCTTGTCTAGATAATAGACTCTCCCACCTATTATAAGTAGGAGTCAGTAGGTAGTCGAGGGGAGAGTAGTTATCAGCGACCACAACTTGATTACTCTGCATAACACTTATTTACAAGTTCCTAACGTTTCTGTACGTTTACCCCATTTAGGACGCATTTAGTCCGACTACAAGTTCTATTGTGGAAATAACTCCACAACAAACATACAGTTCATTCTTCGGACTATATGCCACACATTCAGCTCTATTCTCAGCAACCTGTATAACTAGCAATTCCCTATTTTTTATGCTTGAGGATGTTCTCATATTCTTTGATCTACTAAGCAAAGAAATCTATACTAACTTGACTTATAATTTGGAAGTCATCCCCATCAGTGAAATGCAAACATTTATCCTTTATGAAATTTCTCTAATAGGAATTGTTGATATTTTTAAAGTTTACTTAAATTTATTAAGAAAAGCAAGTTTTGTAAGCACTTGTTTGAAATCAGCCATGTGTTAATTTGTACACAATTCAATTCAACTGTAAACAATTTTTGAAAAACATAAAAGGTGACAAATAATGCAATAAATCTAAGACATTATTTAATTAGAAAACCTTTTAATTGCTTTTATGAATAAGATATATTAAGGACACTATTAAAACCTTTACAAGAACAGGTTTTATTTTTTAAATTAAAGTTTTTAAATTTCGGTATTACTCTGTGCTTTTAGGTAATATTTTTATTATGAAAAACTATAATTACTAATCATAATGGAAAAGCCTATTATAATTCAAACATCAGTTATTTTAAAAGAACTTTGAATTTATTTGTATGTGTATAAACTTGACGATATACACACACACACATATATATATATATATATATATATATATATATTTTCTCCTCAGTAATTCTATAATTTTAAACTTAATAGAGATTAGATTTAGATTTCTAAATGGGTAATTTTTTACTTTTAATTTCAAATTTTATCATATAATTTAATACTTATCAGTTAGGACATATTCTATTTTACTAGAACCCCAACTTTAAAGCTTTTAATATCTATGATAACCTTGCTTCGTTGTCAAATTTTTTGAATTCCCATATACTTGTATTTTGATTGGTCATTCTAGCTTATGTAACAACGTTTACCCCAGCAAACGATCGTTAATTAATTTGAAACTTTTAAAACCATTTATTTTACATTTAACATCATCACTTGATAAGACACCAGAGGTGTTGAAACAAAATGGCTATTTTTGTAGTGATCTTATAACATATTTATGTCATAATATTTAAATAAATATATATATATATATATATATATATATATATATATATATATATATATATATAGTTCATACATGACATTATCAGAAAATGAGCGATAGTAATTTTAAAGCAAAATTAAATTCAATAAAGCTTTAGATTATGTAGAACAGTTGTTCGTAACCAATTTTGGGCCATGCTCCACTTGGGAATTTCTAAAAATTCTAAAAGAATGCTATTTTTTTTTAGTCCTTATGGAAACAGACTGGTCCCTTCCCAAGTTATGGTAAATGGCTCAGTTCGTTTCAAAGAACACACGCCACACATTCAGCTCTATTCTCAACAACCTGTATTATATTTTTTATGCTTGAGGATATTTACATATTCTTTGCTCTTCGAAGCAAAGAAATCTGTATTAACCTGACTATTATTATTCGGACGTCATCCCAGTGAAGGCGATGCAAACAGAAAAGCAAGTTTTGTAAGCACTTGTTTGAAATCAGCCATGTGTTAATTTGTACACAATTCAATTCAACTGTAAACAGTTTTTGAAAAACATAAAAGGTGACAAATAATGCAATAAATCTAAGACATTATTTAATTAGAAAACCTTTTAATTGCTTTTATGAATAAGATATATTAAGGACACTATTAAAACCTTTACAAGAACAGGTTTTATTTTTTAAATTAAAGTTTTTAAATTTCGGTATTACTTTTAGGTAATATTTTTATTATGAAAAACTATAATTACTAATCATAATGGAAAAGCCTATTATAATTCAAACATCAGTTATTTTAAAAGAACTTTGATTTTTTTTGTATGTGTATAAACTTGCTGATTTATATATATATATATATATGTTGTTCATACATGAGATTATCAGAAAATTCGATAAAACTAGATTACGTAGTATATTTTCAAAAATTTTTAAGATTACTTAAATTTATTGGGAAAAGCAACTTTTTTGTAAATGGTGACTTAACCATATTTTTTTGTTTTTATTTATTTGTAATTAATTCAACTGTAAACAATGTTTGAAAGCCATAAAAAAAACAGAAATAAAGATTTAAAATACCTACCTTCTCCATTCACCATATCTGTGCAGATGAAAAAAAATCATTGCATTCAAGGGTGCCTAAATCAAAATTATTGTTATCTGAAACAATAAAGAATCTGTGACAGACTCTGAAAAGTTTTATCAAATATATGTTTTTGCAGCGATTTCAAGTTAACTGCATTAAATGCACTTTGCATTATAAACATTACTTTTCTTTCCACTGTATTCTTTTTCAAGGTCTCTCAATTGCAATATCCCTATTGATAATTTCACTCAAAGTTGTTTTCTGTTGCCCTAGCAGGATATGACAACACAACTATGAAATTCAAACACTATTGTTGAAAGATCAGAATTACCTTCAGTGGCAGGATAAAATTTTTGTACAGCAAATGATGTCATATACAGTGATAAAGATTATTATTTTTTGCAAGTGTTGTTCAGATTATTGAACACAATATTTATTTTTATTCGAAGTTCTATTACATTTATTTCCCATGAAATTGGTTTCTTTTTAGTCTATCGCCGATCTTTTCTGCAGCATTCTTCATGTTTCAAAGGGATGTAACTCTTTCCAAAATATGACAATTGATCAGCCCCGGTTGTTCCAAGAATGGTTCAATGAATTCATGTAACTTTCTTCAAGCTAATACATTGGGATTTTGGTTAATTGAAGAAGGTACTGCATGTATTTTGTCAAACACTCCACACTCTCAAGGATTGAACATTATTTTGCCTTCATCTGAAATATATTTGCACAGATATATTGAGATACATTTACACTATTATGAATCAGATAATCGTCAAATTCTAATAAGCTGGTCATTTGAGAAAACTCTGCACTTATCTCATCAGATTCTTTCACTTTGTGCCAATTTTACATTTTTAATTCATCTTTTACTTCAGACAAAACACTTATCAACATAAATCTATTGCTAGGAATGTTAGTTCACTTGGCTTTAGACAATTTTCTTGCCTGAATCAATCTTAAACATTTATAAGTCTACCATTGATCTATATATTGAATATTGCTGCCTCATTTGGTCTGGTGGTGCTTCTATGTATTTAGAGATTCTTGAAAAAGGCCAAAGAAGGACCTGCAATATTATCAGTCCTGACCTAGCACATTGTCTTCAGTGGTAGGATTTCAAGTTATTCTTTGCATGTGTTGTGCAGATTATTGAACATCTTATTTCTTTTATTCGAAGTTCTATGACCTTTTATTTTTCATAAAATTCTTTCCTTTTTTTGTCTATCATACAATGGCAAATCCTTTCTGTAGCATTCTTTCTATAACAAAAGTGAGGTGCCTCTTTCCAAAATCTAACAGCAAATATACTGATTGGCGCAGTTTGTTCCAAGAATAGTTCAACAAATATTTTTATCGTCAACAAACATTGACTTTCTTTGCATCAAAACTTCGAGATTTGAGTCAATTTCCAATTGAAAAAGTACTTCACATTTCACACACCCGCAACAGTCCATCATCAGTTTAACTTTCATTTGAGACCACATTGTATTTTATACGATTCTGTTCATTTTCAGTTTTTTAATAGGTGCCCATTTGAGAAGACACTATATTTTCATCTGATTCTTTCACTTTACACCAATCTTATGTTTTTAGTTCATAGAATAGTAATACTTAATAGTTTGATCAGTTTAACATGGTTAAATTGTCAGCTGATCTAAAAAATGACCTACAATCTGTTGTTAAATGGGGCAAGCAATGGCTTGTTAATTTTACCCCCCCCCCAAATGCTCTTAATCCTCTGAGAGAACTCTTTTTATCTTCCATCAACATGTCTGATGTCCAGAAGAGTGACTCATTGCACCTTCTGCTGGCATAAAGTGGAAAGAGTATATTGAATCAGTTGCTAAGTCTGCAGCTAGGAAAGTTCATACACTGTGTCAAGCTAGACAATTTTTCTTGTCAGAATCTATTTTACATATCTATAAGACTACCATCTGTTTTTGCTTTGAATATTACTGTCACATCTTCTGCTCCTGTTATATATTTAGAAATTCTTGATAAAATCCAAAGAATTTTATCTTCCCTTCATTTTCTCACTGAAACCAAGTAGCCTCTCTGATATGTGTTTTGTTTTTCCACACAAAACGGAATAATCCATTATTTATGAAGTATTGGCAGGAGAGATTAAAACACTTCTTTCCTTCTGAAACCAAATAGCATCTCTCATATGTCTTTCCACATGATCAAAACAGAATAGTCCATTATTTATGAGGTATTAGCAGATGTTAAACAGTTCTATCTTCCTTTCTTTCATTTTCTCACTGAAACCAAGTAGTGCCTTTCCCTCATTCTTCCACATGATCAAAGCAGAATAGCCTATCATTTATGACATATTGGCAAGGCGTAACGGTCGTGTGAACTAACAATGGGAGGAAAAAGCACATATATCCAAAAACTAGTAACTTCTATCTGTTGCTAAGGCAACAGGGAGAGTGAGTGGTGAAATGGATATTGGGAATGGCTGTCATCATTATTGGCATTTCTCTCTCACCATGTCGGTGTTGACATCAAATGCTGGTGTGTGTCGCATTGGTGTTAGTGTTGACATCAAATGAAAAAAAGATCCTAAAATTTGTATTTTCTTTGCTAATCAAACAAAGAGGATATATATGTATTAGCACGTGGTCAAAGTCTATTGCTATTTATTTGTTTTATGGCATATCAACACCTCAATGGGTTATTTAATGCCAACAAGATTTTTATTGCTGGTAATATTTTTATTTTTCAAACAAAGTACTGCTGCTATTAAATCTTTCATAGTGTTTTGACCACTTTTGGAGGGTTACCTATTTTCCCATAACTGTGGGACTCTGACAGGTGCTACCACCCTGGGTCAGTGTGGACCTGGGAACACCAGCAATTAAGAGGTGGTTCCATGCTTTTTAAAACCTGATCAGAGGCCTTGCTGTTGGATGTAGTTTATCGTCTTACCCAGGACACGGATGTAGTTTATCGTCTTAACTAAGGACAATCACAATTCTCTATAAATTGGCTTTTCCTGTAAGATGAAATAAATAACCTGGATTTTGTGTTTCTGTCTTAAACATTGTAATCACTTGTCAGGTTTAGTCCAATTGTAACCATAAATTTGTCTTAAGTCATCTGTTCCAGAATGCTAAAAAGGATTGATCTGCTGTCAGATTTTGGAAAGAGGCACATCACTTTCTTATCGATTTTAAACCTGAAGAATACTGCAGAAGGGTTTTCTCAGAATCATGTCTGCTTTGCTCCGTCAGAAATTTCTTCTCTTGTCTTAGACAAATTTATGGTTACAATTGGACTTCTGTAAAGTATTAACTCTACAAAAGAAGTGAATGATTTTATTAGAGAAAAAAATATACATAAGTTTCTTACTGCTACATAATTGTTATAGTGGGTTGTCTCCCCTTGCTTCCTGTCTTAGAAACAACCAAAGGCTAGGGGTTAGGTAGTTTTGATGGATTTTTTTCTTATTGGTTGGATATCTTGCCAATGAAGAGGCGTATCACAACTCAGGAGTGATGGAAAATCTTCAGCACTTAACTGTTCAGCTTACTGTCTTGTCTATTTCGGCCTACAATACTCTGTTTGTTTCCAATAACTTAAACAACCTCATAACACCAAAGACTCTTTTAAAGCTGCATTAGTTCGAGTAATGTCTGACATAAATAAGGACCAATTAATCAGCTTGCAGGCAATTTCGACCTCGTGTCGAGGTAGTTATTGATGCTAGTGGTGGTTTTATTGAATAAAATTAAATAATAGCTAAATTTCATGTTTACTTGTAATCAAATATAATTATATTCATTTGTTCAGCAAGTTATTTGGTTTGGTTTATTTTGTTTTATGGCATATCAACCTCAATGGATTATTTAATGCCGACAAAAACTTTTATAGCTGGTAATATTTATTTTGTCAAAAATCAGTTTCTGGTAATATCTTTCCTTCAAAATTGTATTGCTGGTAATTGTTTCAAAAAAGTATTGCTAGTAATAGTTAACTATTTGCCCATAGCTGGGACCTTAACAGGTGCTCCCACCCTAGGTTAGGGTGGACCTGGGAACACCAGCAATTAAGAGGTGGTTCCACGCTCTGCAAAACCTCCTGATCAGAGGCCTTGCTACTGGACGTAGTTTAACGTCTTATCCAGGACAGAGTAAGTTATTTACTAATCCATAAAATCTGCCCTCAAATACCAGCTGCACACTGTACATATGTTTGTTGCTGCTACATAATTGTCATAGTGGGTTGTCTCCCCTTGTTTCCTGTCTTAGAAACAACCAAAGGCTGGGGTTAAGGTCAGTGGCGTAGCTAGAGTAAACGTCACCCGTGGCGGTCTGCTCAAATGTCACCCCAATGACCCCGATTCACCCTATGCTGAATGGTTAGCTGCAGCTAAATTTTCATATATGCTCTACCTCTACTGACCGGTACGTTACTGTTTACGTGTATGATCCAAGACAAAATCCAATACCACAAAATAATCAGTTCAAATCAAAAGATTTTTAAAATGCAACTGTTCACTTTCAGAACAACGAAATACAAAACACGGCAATACACAAAAGAATGACATTCGATACTATGGTCTTACAATGAATGTTTTCTTGTTTTCATTGTGGCAAACTGGTCAATGACATCGTCAAAATCTGTTTGTCTTTTAGGCTCGTTTTCAATGGACAGCACAGCCAGATCCGACAGTCTCGACTGGCTCATGGTTGGCCGGAGGTAATTTTTTTCATTTTGGAGAAACTTCTTTCACACGATGCCACAGAAACACATATTGTCAGAAAGAATCTTAGAGTCAGCGTAAGATATGGCAATGACTCAACAAAGTCCCACTTGATGATAAACTGCAGTACAGTCCAGTGCTTGGCTTCCTCCTGTTCAAAAGTATATCGCCCACTCAATGGAAAATTGTATCTCAGCGAATTGATACACAGGCAAGACTGAAATTGTTGCACTTTTGGCTTCGTATTTCGCTTTGTTGTTATTAATGACGCAGAGTTAAAACACCAGATCACCCGATAAAATGTTACAACAATGTCTCTTGTTAGTCACCAAGATTGTAGCAACTGAAACACATGAAAGCTGAAAACATTGCTATTTTTCCTACTCACAAATTTCCCGACAATTTATTAAAAAATTTCTGATGGGGGGAACAAAACTGGGGGGGGTCATATGCCCGCCTGCAAAACCCTGTGTCTCCACCACTGTATTCAGTCTATTTTTGGCACCTTAGCCCGGTCGGAAAATTTTGTTGGGGGTGACATTGTGCCACTCCTCCTGTGCTGGCACCTGGGGCAATCCGCCCCCACCTTAGCTATGCCACTGATTAGGGTTAGGTAGTTTTGATGGATTTTCTTCTTCTTGGTTGGATGTCTTGCCAATGAAGAGGCGTATCACAACTCAGGACAGATGGAAAATCATCAACACTGAACTCAGACACTAAAGGAGACGAACACTGGATCAAAACAGGCAGGGCACAAACAAGACTTCCACACAGGAACACAACATGGAAAGGACATAAGGATGAATGAATTTCTGGCAATGCTGGGTAACACAGAAAGAAATCTTCAGTAATGCATGGTGACCATATTACATGTTCAGCACAGCACTTTACCTTCTCTCTTCCCAGAAAATGTGCCTGCTTTTATGGAGCCTAACACATTAGTGCTTAGGAAGCAAAAGGAGTCATTTGCATAGCTAACACTGCCCAGCTCCCTGTTCCATCTGTTCAATAAAAGTGATGCACCTGATTTTTTTAATTAAAAATTTTTTTGCATATTGTTTTTGGGGTCAAACTAATTTTTAATCTTACTAATATAAAGACCACTTCCCGACCATGTAGTAAAGAAAGTTTACTCACCCCAAGGTAGTCTATTCCTAATTATAATTTTGGATATAAATGAGATTTAGGGAAAAACTCTCTGCAAAAAAAGTGACCCACTTATTTCCTGCAACTAGTAATCAATAGAAACATAACCGAACAGCTTTAAATAAAGAATAATAGAGGTATAATTTATTTATAATAGGTAATATAGTTCGAAATATTTAATAATCTATGGGTCCTCCTTTATTTTGAATAACCTTTTCAACCCTTTTTGGCATTGACTTGATTAGGTTCTGGCAAATCTCATCTCCAAGCATTGAATTCCATTCGGACATGAAATTCACAATCAAATCTTCTTTGTTGCTCAACTGCTTTCTTGAGAGCCTGTACTTTATAATGCTCCATAAATTTTCCATGGGGTTGAGGTCAGGAGATTGAGGCGGCCATGTCATAACACTCACCTGCTTCTCATCAAAGTATTCGTTCATCAATTTTGATTTGTGACAGGGAGCCTTATCCTGCATAAAAATGAGCTTGGTGGGGTCGATTTGCACCCTTTCAGCAGATGGGAGCAGACAAGACTCTAAAATTCTCTTGTACTGCTCGCTCCTGAGGGTCTTTTCGATAGGTTTTAAGAAACCAGTTCCATGAAAAGAAAAGCATCCCCAGAACATTATACTGAACGGATGCTTGACAGTACTTACTGCTAAATTCAAAGAGCTTTCAAAGCTTCTTCTTCGGATTTTACATCACTTATCCTTTGAATTTAGCTCAACTTTCGTTTTATCGGAGGTGAGAACATTTAGTAAAAAACAAAAAAAAAAAAAAAAAGTCACTTTTATCGAACAGCACTGTATTTTGTGAGGAAGCTGGTTGATGTTTCCTTTCTTCATAACCGGATGACCCAAGGTGGGTTTTTGCTTTCTTACTGCAGAGACAGCAATCTAAACACCTTTTTTGATTGTGGTGGGGTAGGCAGGTTGTTATCAGTGGAGGTAGGCACCTCATTCTGCAACAATGTGTTTATTTATGTTTGAGTTATGTAAGCATGAGCTTGTTGCACAGGTCAAAGGTTATTAGCAGTGGCGTTTGAAATTGGAAGGAGAAATCAAGAGACATTTACAAGCAGACTCTAATATAAAAAATAAAGTATTGCGACAAAAAATGAGAATTTACTTAGGGTAAAAGGTACGTGGAACTGGTATTTTCTTTGGTTTTTTTAAAATCATTTCACCCCAAGGTAGACAATAAAGCCACTAGGATGCAAGGGGGTTACTGAGTGTTAGAGAATAAGAGAAAAACTACTATTAAGGAGAGAGGACAATAAGAGAAAGAAGATAATGATTACTCTTCAAAATTTTAGATGAAATGTCAAAGTTGAGTAGGAAGCAAGAAGCCAGAAGAGAGTTCCACAAGCGAGAAGTGTGACAGAAGAAACTGTCAGCATAGAACTTACATCTAGCAATTTAAACTGTAAAATGATAGAACCTTGCCGCCAATCTAGTACTGCACTTAAATTCATAAAGTCTAGTTACCAAAGAGGAAATTTCTTCAAAAATTAGCATGAAAGTATTTATAGAAACAGTACAGGAATGTTTATTACATTGGCAAGTGACTGAAGCCAAGATGCCACCTCAGGACCAATAACATTGCAGATTCTTTGGACGTTATCAAAAATCTCTAAATATATAGCAGGCGCATCAGACCAGATGTGGCAGCATTCTTCAAAGCAGAGACAAATTTTAACGTAATCTTCTTAGGAGGCACAGTACAGTAATGGATAGAGGCTCAGATTAAGGAATTGGAGAGCCGAGTGCTAATTCCAGTTGAATCCTCTTCTCCTCCCCCCAGCTATGGGTAAAATAGCAGAACAAACTGGGTTCTATAACCTTGGATGGCAAATAGTCTACCACAGAAAGAAATGTCAGTCATTATCTCTCTATATTTCTGAGGTGAGGTATTATGTACATTATTCGGACTATTGTCCTCATCTTTGTCGCCATATTTATTACAACGTTTAGGCCTTCAGGTGGTTGGAATGTCGAACTGAACCCTTTATTTTGCTCACTGGTAGACTGTTCTAGTTCCACGTGCCATGTTTAATGGATGTCAGTTATCCCTCTGAAAGTTCTCCACTGCTTTAGCTGGATATTGAACTCACACTCTTTGGGTCCTGGATCTAACTAACGCCTTTATCCACTGTGCCATGTGTCCTTGAGGACATCTGTGTATGACTTTCTGGGTATTATAAACCTAATGGCTTCAGCAACCATTTTTCACCAGTGCTCATACTGCAATTTTTGCTGTTATCATTACATGTTTTTTTCCAGAGCTCATATTGCAATTTTTGTTGTTATCGCTTTTCTCTGGCACTCCTTATAACTCGTTCCCATATTGTATTCATTTCTATGCTTGGTTGGCTCAGGAGATTTTTGTGGGATAGCATATGTGCTGATTCTTTAAGTTTACGAATTTTCCAATGGTGTTCCTTGTCTATGATCCCAACCTGATCCCACATAGGGTGGAGATCTCCCTTGTCTCTCTATATGTGGTCAGCCACACCTTATTTTTCCACTTCCCCTCATGTTACAGCTTTCTGGTGTTCTTGACGCCTTACCTTAAGGGGGCCTCCTGTCTCCTCTTTATATTTCTTTCCGCAGCTGCACAGGATAGCGTACACACAGTCTTTGTCATTAGAAATTCATACAGTTCTAGTTCCACATGCCATGTTTAATGGATGTCAGTTATCAGTTATCTCCTGTTAACTTTTCCCTCTGAAACTCAGATGTCCTCAAGGACACATGGCACAGTGGATAAAGACGTTGGTTAGATCCAGTGACAAGACCCAAAGAGTGTGAGTTCAATACCCGGCTAAGGCAGTGGAGAACCTTCAGAGGGAAATTAACAGGAGATAACTGATAACTGACATCCATTAAACATGGCACGTAGAACTAGAACAGTCTATCCCAGTGAGCGAAATAAAGGGTTTAGTTCCACATTTCAACCACCTGAAGAAGGCTGGAGTGTACAACGGTCGAAACGTTGTAATAAATCTCTTAAAAAAGCAAAAGATAAAATACTTCAACATTTTGCATGAAATAAAGATAAAACGCATTTAACAATGTAAACACAACATTTTACTGAATAAATATTTTACATAATACATTTTAAAATGCAGCCTAAGCTGTGCATTTTCAAGTGTGCAATTCTGACACATTTCATAACAATATAAAAATAAACTTTCTAACTAGGATTGAAAGACAAAGATTCAAATTGCATTCTTTTGAAAAATGTATTCACAAGTTTAACATTTAAGACACATTATTGAGTATTTCAAGCCAGTTTGTTAAAATACAGTGCTGCTCGATAAAAGTGAATCACCTGATTTTTTTTACTAAATGTTCTCTTCTCCGATGAAATGAAAGTTGAGCTAAATTCAAAGGATAAGCAATCTAAAATCCGAAGAAGAAGGTTCGAAAGCTCTTTGAATTTAGCAGTAAGTACTGTCAAGCATCCGTTCAGTATAATGTTCTGGGGATGCTTTTCTTTTCATGGAACTGGTTTCTTAAAACCTATTGAAAAGACCCTCAGGAGTGAGCAGTACAAGAGAATTTTAGAGATTTGTCTGCTCCCTTCTGCTGAAAGGGTGCAAATCGACCCCACCAAGCTCATATTTATGCAGGATAATGCTCCCTGTGACAAATCAAAATTAATGAACGAATACTTTGATGAGAAGCAGGTGAGTGTTATGACATGGCCGCCACAATCTCCTGACCTCAACCCCATAGAAAACTTATGGAGCATTATAAAGTACAGGCTCTCGAGAAAGCAGTTGAGTAGCAAAGAGGATTTGATTGTGAATTTCATATCCGAATGGAATTCAATGCTTGGAGATGAGATTTGCCAGAACCTAATCAAGTCAATGCCAAAAAGGGTTGAAAAGGTTATTCAAAATAAAGGAGGACCCATAGATTATTAAATATTTCGAACTATATTACCTATTATAAATAAATTATACCTGTATTATTCTTTATTTAAAGCTGTTCGGTTATGTTTCTATTGATTACTAGTTGCAGGAAATAAGTCAGTGACTTTTTTTGCACGGAGTTTTTTCCCTAAATCTCATTTATATCCAAAATTATAATTATGAATAGAATACCTTAGGGTGAGTAAACTTTTTTACTAGTTGGTTGGGAAGGGGTCTTTATATTAGTAAGATTAAAAATTAGTTTGAGCCCAAAAAGAATAGGTGAAATAATTTTTAATTAAAAAAATCAGGTGAGTCACTTTTAGCACTGTGATACCCACATATTTTACAAAATTATTTTTAGATGTGTTTATATACAGTTTATATACATTTCTATAAAAAAAAAATGTAAATTTAGTTCTGAACATATCACAAAATAATGTTTTTCCAAATGTTAAAATTCCACAAAATATATATTTCAACTTAAAAATACACATGAATTGAAGTCCCGTTGATCTCAAAATGTAAATTATTTAAGAGTGTGATGCGAAAATTTACCAATGTCTGAATCTAGATCAATAATGTTCACAAAATAAGGCTTCTTGCAAAGTCGGTATCTATACATCCATAGATGATATTCGGAAAAAAGAAAATCCACAAACTTTGAGAAAATAAATTTTATTCAATGTGTCAAGATCGGTATCTTTTTGAGCTTAGACTTCTAAAAATATAGTTCCAGTTTTCCATCATGTGTTTGCATATTGTTTATTAATTTTGATCTATTTGAAAAGGTAGAGTCACACATACCGCAAGGATGGAGTTTTTTTTCCAGTATGTCTTCGAATATGTTGTACCAAATTCGACTTTCTTGAAAAGGAAGTGCCACACACTTCACAAGAATAGGGTTTCTCTCCAGTATGCCTTCTTATATGTATAACTAAACTTGACTTACATGAAAAGGAAGAGCCACACACTTCACATGAAAATGGTTTCTCCCCAGTATGTGTTCGGATATGCAATACCAAATCAGACTTCTGTGTGTAAGAAGAGCCACACACGTCACAAGAATGTGGTTTATCTCCAGTGTGTGTCCTCATGTGTCTCTTTAAATTTGAACTTTCTGTAAAAGAAGATCCACATATTTTGCAAGAATGAGCTCTCTCTCCAGAGTGTGTTCGAATGTGTCGTGCCAAATTGGAACTTTGTAAAAAAGATGCTCCACATACATGACAAGAATAAGGTTTTTCTCCAGTGTGTGTTCGAACATGTATTTCCAAATGTGGCTTGCGTGAAAAGGAAGCGTCACACACTTCACACGTATATGGTTTCTCTCCGGTATGTGTTTTCATGTGGTTTCCCAGACTTGATTTACGTGAAAAGCGAAATCCACACACCTCACAAGAAAATGGTTTCTCCCCAGTGTGTGTAAAGTTATGATTCAACAAATGTGACTTCTGTGCAAAAGAAGAACCACACTTTTCACAAGAATACGGTTTCTCACCGGTGTGTATCCGGATGTGGTTTATCAACTCTGACTTCCGTGAAAAGGCAGAACCACATAGTTGACAGGGATGCTGTTTCTGTCCAGTGTGTATCTGTCTGTGACTTTTCAAAAGTATATTATTTGGAAACTTAGATCCACACACATCACACGAAGAAGGTTCATCTCCAGGGTGTTTTTCCATGTGGCTTTTTAATGCTGAAATTAAAATCCTGGAGAAACTGTGCCCACAGATTTTACATAAATAACTTTTTTTTTTCTTCAAAATCCACTATCTTTTCCACTGTTATCTCAACATAAAATAATTATTCCATAAAAAGTTAGAGATTGTTAAAATAAAAAAAATTTACTGTGGGGAATGATGTGATAAATGCAATAAACTTGTATATCTGACGTTTTAAAGTATTTGCATACTTATTGTTGATACAATAATGCCATGTTTCATAATGAGAAGATATTAACAAAGTTTATCTTGGTCTGACACAAGGACACACAAACAGATCATGCATAAATGCAAGGATGTGTAACATTTGGTTCCTGTCACAGGTATTTTAATGAGAGTTCAGAGTTCTTTGCTGAATTTTAACCAAAGACCTGCAGAAAAATAAAAATAAATTAGGCTGGAAACCAAAGTTGCTTAAATCATTTCAAAACTTACAATTTTTTAAAATTAATCGTCTGTCTAGGAATGCATTATCTTGACACACATAAAAGGAAAAAAAACAAATGTTTGCTTTGTTATATGAAAAAGAAAATTCCGATGATCTGCATACTATAAATTTAAATCATTTGTTATACACTTCTCTTGCAGGTGTCTCCAGTTTTAGTTTTTTTTTATCACACATGATGAATGTTTACAATTCAATATCACTAAAAAATTCATCAGTATATATTATTCTCTCTTTATATATGATCTACCAGGCCAGATTTTACTACTTCCTATATGGTTATAGCTTTATGTTCCATATATTATTCTCTCTTCATATATGATCTACCAGGCCAGATTTCACTACTTCCTATATGGTTATAGCTTTATGTTCCACATATTATTCTCTCTTCATATATGATCTGCCAGGCCAGATTTCACTACTTCCTATATGGTTATAGCTTTATGTTCCATATATTATTCTCTCTTCATATATGATCTACCAGGCCAGATTTCACTACTTCCTATATGGTTATAGCTTTATGTTCCACATATTATTCTCTCTTCATATATGATCTGCCAGGCCAGATTTCACTACTTCCTATATGGTTATAGCTTTATGTTCCATATATTATTCTCTCTTCATATATGATCTGCCAGGCCAGATTTCACTACTTTTGAAGGCTTTACTCGACTGGATATTGACAGTGAAGTGGTCAAAGATGATAACCACACTAGTGATGTGGAAGAAAGCGATGATGACCACTAGCAGTTACTATTATCCATGCCCGACTAATTTTATGGAAACTACTCGCAACCATCAATAGCCTTTCTGAAGGTGAATTATTTTATCTATTTATAAATTGTCGGTTGTCCAGAAATTGATGTCGCTTTCTTTCAGCAATACGTCTAGTCTCACCGAAGCCTAGAAGAGCAGTGGTCCGACACGACCACTCGCCTCGTTTTTTAACAGGTAACGTTGTTCTCTTATGCAAATAAGCCTGCTGCAAAAGAATGGCAGTAGGCGTACGCACGCGCGACCGACTCTCAGAGAATGGTTCAACACGAAAGGCAGCGAATTCATTTTGTTCCTGGTAAGTCACTGTCAACGTCTATTACATAAATGATGAAATAATAACTTTATTCATCAATGAGAACATGTTAACAAGGCAAATAAATTTGAGTCAGGTTAAAAAAAAGAGCAAACAAATGCTAGTGTCTTCTATGTAAACACGAGGAAACACGTGACTTTTTTGACAAAATGAAAGCCTTCTTAGCAATTTTGCTTCTTATTGCACCCACAGAACTCTACAAGAATTAATAAATGTTAAATTACGTTGAATTATTTATGTATTTTTTAATGTATTTGTTTTTTATTTCAATTTTTTTGTTTTCAACGTCAAAACATGCATGCAAAATGCATTACATCAAAATATTATTCATTCTTTTATTAGTGTACAAAAATTAAAATCTGTACACACAATACAAAGAAAGTTATAACAATTTTAAAACAGTAGGTGTTCATGTTTTTGTGTCCTCAAAAAAATGCAGTGGCATGTGGAACAATTCTTGTCACCTGCAGCATGGTAAAGGTTAATTTGCCTTCATCTGAGACAATTATTTTGTCTATTTATAAACGACAGAATAAGAACTTTATTTATCAACGAGACAAATAAATATGAGTCAGGTGAAAAAAAGAACAAATAAATGCTATTGTCTTCTCAGATGTAAACATGAGGAAAACACGTCACTTTTTTGACGAAATGAAAGCCTTCTTAGTGATTTTGCTTCTTATTGCACCCCTAGAACTCCACAAGGAGTAATAAAAGTTAAAGTATGTCGAATTATTTATGTATTTTTTAATGTATTTGTTTTTTATTTTATAACATTAAAACATGCATTCAAAACAATGCATGACATCAAAATATTATTCGTTCTTTTATTAGCGTACAAAAATTAAAATCTATACGCACAATACAAAGAAAGTTATAACAATTTTAAAACAGGAGGGATTCCCTAAATTTGAACGTGCAAATTACTTCCCAGGTCACCGTCAGCAGTAAGTTACGATTGAATATTTGGAATATCCTGGAACCTCAGATCATGTTTAACCCAACCCCGATGTTAAGCAAGGGTCCATAAAAGTGTCAGATAAGAGGGGAATTGTGAATAGCAGCTGATGCAGAGACAGGCTTCTATTACACCAGGAGGAGACGATCACTTCATCAATCTCCATGTGACTTGCCGCTATGGAGAACTCCTGACTCATGCCTTGTTCTAGACTATTAGATAAATTGATTTAAATAAAATAAATAGTTAAATTCAAACAAAGGACACAATGTCACGGAATTAGACAACAAGGGAAAGGTCATTAGCCTGTATGTTTGTAGATCTTGTACAAGAAAGTGTTCCTGTATAAACCTCAGTTATATAAACCTTGTTGATCTACCCAACTTTCTCTTTTTGTCTTATAACATCATCTTGCCTGAACGACACCAATTCTGCGATATCTGACGACGCTTTGATCCTTGTCAAAGCAACCACAATGTGGGACAAGGAGAAGCCTCGTTCGAAGTGACCAATCACTGAAGAAGGGATGGCGCTGTCATGTAGTACAAGGGCCAAGACACCCTGCAGTGCTATATTTGGTGCCTGTGACCATTGATTTCATCCTCAGGTGATCGCACAGTGTGAGATTATTGCGTTTTTTCATTTTTCACTTCAGGAAAGATTTTCAGGAAGACAGGGTCCAATTTTGCAAAAAAAAAAAAAGATTCAATGACTTAAATTCTTCAAAGAATTATGCTTTTAACTAAAATAGTCACTAAAAATTATCTTGATGAATTTCTCCAGGTTTCATAAAATTGAGCACGTAAAAAAAAAAATTGAAACTAAGATTTTCTAAAGGAAACATTTCTAAAATAATTTAATTCATTTGTGAATAAGTCCTGAAAATTTCATTAAAATCCGACAATTATTTGATTTTTGCAAGAATTTCCAAACTAACCGCAAAAAATTGGCGAAAATTTGCTAAAAGTTAATACAACCGCTGACGCAAGAAAAAAAAAATTTTCTCTCAAAATTTTGAATGTTCTAAAAAACAAGTCAAAAATTTAATTAAATAATCAAAAAATACTTTGATCCTTCCTCTTCATAATAACTTAAAGATTTTGATGCAAAAACTGTTTTCGTTACATTTGGATCATTTTTTCATCACTATATGCCACTTTTTTTAGCAATTTCGTGGAGGTACTTACAAAAACCGATTAAATGTTTTTCTAATTAATATTTTAGTTTTATTGCAATTTTTTATTTTATGATTCTGAGCAGATTTTATGTAACTGGAGCTCCTGTTTGACTAAAACAATTCAATGATTTTTAATTCTGCAAGGACTTGTCCTTATAACGAATATAAACATAATGTGAAAATGAATTTCTCAAAATTCCATAAAAAATTAAATGAAATGTTTGGGGTAACAAATGTCAAAAACAAAAAACTTTTCACAAAGATTTTTTGAAAAAAAAAGTTTCAAAAATAATTTCATTCATTTGTGGATAATTCCTGAAAGTTTCATTAAAATCCGACAATTATTTGATTTTTGCAAGAATTTCCAAATCAATGTATTTTTAACGGAAAAATTACATTAAAATTTCCTCTACTAATTTGTTCACCCGTTGGCGCAAGAAAAAGAAACTTTTTTAACCAAATTTTTGGAGGTTATAAAAAGTATTTTAAAAAAAAATTTAATAGTCAAAAGAAGCAAAATGAAATAAAAGATTTTGACGATAAAATTTTGTTTTTATTACGTTTTAGACATCTTTTTTCATCATGTATGCTCACTTTTTTTTCCGGGTATCTTTGGGTGATGACTACTTTTAAGCATCCGTACTTTTAAAATTATGTACGTTAGCGTTAATGGAAATGTATCCCTTATTTTACGACGTTTTCAAGCAGGAAAATTAACGAAGCAAACACGAAAAAGTCACTTTTAACTTAAGGAAGCACCAAAGTTGCATAAAATGAAGAAATTCGTTAAATCTCGAAGAACATAAAGAATATTGGGAGTGGGGGGACTTTTCATTATTTTTCTTTTTCGACGGAATTATTGTGTGTATTTGGGCTGGGATTATAATAAATTGTATTTAAAAACAAATTATTCGTTAATTTTTATAAATAGGAATTATCAGTTGTAATTTGTTACTTACCGTTAAAAATTAAATACAAGAAAATGTTTAAAGATCTTGTAAGAAGTCTGTACGAAAGATATACTCCAAACGGTGTTGTACAACAGTCAGTCCCTTCTGTAAAAATGTTCCAAAACAGTGTATATATTAACTTCTTTTACTCTCGTGTTTCTGTTGCGGAGAAAGATATACAGGTCGCCAAATAAGGGCCCGTTTTCTCATACGAAAATCATTTAAAATCCCCAGCCCCTGATAAAATGATGTGAACTAATTTTGCTCTGCCAATAATTCTTACAATAATTGGTGTAAAAACTACAGTGGCATATAACTTATATGCCACTGTAGTTTTTACAGGTAGTTTTTGCAGGTCTTAACAGCAGTGACACATACTTATATGATATAAGTATGTGTCACTGCTGTTAAGACGTGCTTTCTCTTGTTTTAAAGTACATTCTTCAGCACATAAATTAAGTAATGTTTTCTTTTAAAATATATTAAATAAACTTTTTTAAATTTCTAATTTTGTAAAAATAACTGAAGTCACAGCAGAGACAAAGCTTAAACACCATTTCATGGCGGTAGGAAGTGTTG
Source organism: Acanthosepion esculentum (assembly GCA_964036315.1). Lineage (NCBI taxonomy): Eukaryota > Metazoa > Mollusca > Cephalopoda > Sepiida > Sepiidae > Acanthosepion > Acanthosepion esculentum. The sequence goes on along the minus strand of OZ038479.1, from coordinate 5,723,567 downwards.
GGATTCAGACTCCAGTTAAAATAACCTCGACCTATATTTTAAAATATTAATATCTAGTTTCAATAAGAAAAAAATACATTAAGAAATTCAAACTTTAAAAATTAGAGAGGTTTTTGTAATTATTTTTTTTAAAAATTGTAAGGAAGGGTAATTAAAAAGTAGCACTTAAGATAATAATATATATAATATAATATGATAATTAAAATAATAATTAATGACTTAATTATTAAATAAATTTAAAAAATATTATATATAAATATAAATTAATAGGTAATATAAGCTAATAAATAAATGAATTAATAACCTTAAATAAATGAAATTATTAAATATAAATGTTTAATATGAGTACTGGTAAAAAAATGACTGCTGAAGACATTAGGTTCATAATACACAGAAATACATACATAGATGTCCTCAAGGACACATGGCACAGTGGATAAAGGGGTTGGTTAGATCCATTGACAGCACCCAAAGAGTGTCAGTTCAATACCTGGTTGAGGCAGTGGAGAACTTTCAGAGGGAAAAATTAACAGGAGATAACTGATATCCATTAAACGTGGAACTAGAGCAGCCTTGTAATCTTATACATCATCTTTGTTGCCATACTTATTACAACGCTCCGGCCTTCTGCAGGTGGTTGGAATGTCAAACTGAACCTCACTGGGGTAGACTGTTCTAGTTCCATGTGCCATGTTTAATGGATATCAATTATCTCCTGTTAATTTTTCCCTCTGAAATTTCTCTACTGTCTTAACTGGGCATTGAACTCACACTCTTTGTCACTCCTGTCACTGTATCTAACCAACGCCTTTATCCACTGTGCCATGTGTCCTTGAGGACATCTGTGTTTCAGAGGGAAAAATTAACAGAAGATAACTGATAACAGACGTCCATTAAACATGGCATGTGGAACTAGAACAGTCTACCCCAGTGAGTGAAATAAAGGGTTCAGTTTGACATTCCAACCACCTGAATAAGGCCTGAGTGTACAACGGCCGAAACGTAATAAATATGGCGACAAAGATGAGGACAATAGTCTGAAAAATGTAAATCATGTACATAATACCTTATCGCAGAAATATAGACAGATATTGTCTTTAATAATTATTTTATTAATTATTATTTTAATTATATATATTATCTTAAATGCTACCTTTAATTACCCTTCCTCAAAATTTTTAAAAAAATAACTATAAAAACCTTCTCTAATTTTTAAAGTTTGAATTTCTTTATATAATTTTTTCCTTATCGAAACTAGATATTAATATTTTAAAATATAGGTCACGGTTATTTTAATTGGTGTCTGAATCCCAACACCACCTACCGCCATGAAACTTTGTCTAGACGATTTGCTGCATTTTCAGTTATTTTATCTTTTCTCTCCTTGTTATTTCTCCCTCTTTTTTCTTTTTTCCTTTTTTCTCTTCCTTTGTCATCTTCCCCTTCCTCTTTCTTTCTTGATTCTTTAAAGATTAAACATTTTTAAGTTACCTTTTCAGTTTATCTCCAAACCCCTTGGTATTGACAATCTTTGCAAGATAATTCTTGTCGGGGGAAGAAATAGCTATACATATGGGGTATTTTTGAATTTTTATTATATGTAATATATATATATATATATATATATATATATATATATATATATATATATATATATAATCTGGATAAAATAAATGAAACAAAATTGGGTGTTTTTTTATTCTAAATCTGTATAAATATTTCAATAGTTAAAAAATTTCTTCAAAAGATTTCTTTAGATATGGTGAAAAAATCTTTTTAAACTACAACCAAAACACTATCCTCAGTTGCCCGTTAAAGATTTTAAACACAATCGCATTCCATATCACGCGACGTCCGAGTCTCAAAACAAACACACAAACACAGTAATGTGAGTACAACATACATACGAAGAAGAAAAGAGAAATACTGGATTCTAAAATTAGACACATATAAACTAGGGTTAAACAAACACGTGGATATTTTAAATCTACATAAATATTTCAACAGTTAAAAATATTTCTTTAGATATGGTCAAAAAACCTTTTTAAACAACATTTGAGACACTATCATCAGTCTTCCGCCAAAAATTCAAACACAGTCGCATTCCACATCACGTGACAGCCACGCCTCACGACAAACGCTGTAAACAAACACACAAACACAGTATCTCATTTGATTTCTGAGGAAGGACCGAGGTGGTCTGAAATATTAAATATATACAAAAACACAGAAATAAATACTTTCATAAAAAAAACACCCAATTTTGTTTCATTTATTTTATCCAGATACTATATACACATCAAGAAAGTATACGTGGCCTCTCATCATGCTATATATATATATATATATATATATATATATATATATATATATATATATATTAAATTAATTGATTTAAAATATGGTTTTGTTGCTACACAGTGATAACCGTGTTTCGAAAATAGAAGCCAAAGCCTTTGAATTCAATTTTGTTACCAAATTAAAGACATTAGTTCCATTTCCTAGTCAAGCAAATTTTGGAGTAACTTATTTTTTTAAATCTACGGTTTTAAAGGCACGGCAAAGATTCATAATTGAGGGTTTTCAAGGATACCGAGAAATCCATTCATCTAGACAAGGGGTGGTAGGGTGTTCAATTTTTAAATTTTCATTGTATCAGTTAATAGTTACATTCCCCAAGCGGGGTTATGTTTAGGGATGGATAGGGATGTATTTTTCAACACATTCTGACATCCGTTAATGTATGTCGTCTGGGGTTTTATTGTAAAATTTTTTTTATATATTTTTAACGGCAAAGATTTTAACGGTATTTTTTCTATTTGTATACTTGAAGATTCTGTGGGGCGGTTTAGGCTAGAATATGTTTTAACTACATTTCTAAAAAAATTTAATTTTTAATATTTAATATACTATATTCCTTTTTAAAACCAAGCAAATGTATTAAAATTACTTACAGTATGTAAAATTATATTTTCTTATCGAATATAAGTATGTATATTACCAGATTATTATTATTATTATTTTTTTAAATTTTTTATGTAAACTTTATGACAATGACGGCAAAGATAGCTAAATTATTTCACTAATTCAGTAAACTTTTATTTTTATAAATTTAGTAATATAAATTTTCCCATGTATGTACAAAGGACATGGGTCATTTAATGTCCTATATATTCTAACTTATATTAATTTCATTTAACTTTAGGTGTTCTATTGGATTCTTTTAAGTGTTTGAAAAAATAAAAATATCTATAAGAACACCGGATTTTATATCTTACTGTTCTTTCTTTTTATTTATATATATATAAGTGAACATAGAAGTCAACACTTAGAGGCGACAGTCTGTTTCATGCTAGGCGCAATAGATTTCGTCTAGCATAAAACAGACTGTCACCTCTAAGTGTTGACTTCTATGTTCACTTTTATATTTACACACGCTCTATATTGAGCACTTTATCCCATAAATATAGCACACCCTAAGACTATATTTCTTCATATATATATATATATATGCATTATAAATTAACTGATTTAAAATATGGTTTCTTTGCTACACAGGAATTACCATGTTTCAAAAACTGAAGCTAAAAACTTCAAATTTAATTATATAGCTAAATTAGTTCCGTTTCATCTTCAAGAGAATTTTGGAATAAATTATTTTTAAATTTACTGAGTTTTAGGTGTTTAAAACACAGTAAATTTAATTTAGTTATATAATTAAATTTGAAGTTTTTAGCTTCGGTTTTTGAAACATGGTAATTCCTGTGTAGCGAAGAAACCATATTTTAAATCAGTTAATTTATAATATTTATGCTTTGTAAATTTACATTGAGCACTGTTTTGTAAAAATAAAAATATCAATAAGAACACTGTTCTTTCTATTATAATATATATATAATTATCTTAGTTTATTGCTCTGCTTAGAGTATTGAGCACTTTACGGTGTTGTCTTTTTTATTTGATTTGGGTATTTTTTTCTTTGGACTTGGTGCTTAAACACTTGATGTTTGCTTTGCCTTGTTTTAATGTTCTTGGTTCTTTCTTCTTTATTTCCTATTTTTCCTTGGGTACCGATTTGTTCTACTCCAAGTTGAGCTATCCAAGTTTTCTCAAAATGAGTACTACCATTATATATATATATATATATATATATATATATATATACACACACACACAATCATTTTTTTTCTGTCACCATTTTCTTTTTAGAAATAGGGATCTTTCTTCTGTCCTTGACAAAATACTGAACAAAAGAAATTCTGAAACTGTTATATAGTGTACATACGAACACTAATGGCTATGCCCCAATCCTCATAAATACATTGTACACTATTGTAAGTGGGGGTAATATGCTAAGTAGCTCACAACTAACAGTTGTTTACCTACTTCATGCCGCTGGCGAGTATTGTATTGTTGGGGATGTGCGGTATGAACTAGGATTTTGCTTGAGTGTTAGAATTTATCAGAAGGATTTTTTTATCAGGTTGCGTGATCTGTTCATGCATCCACAACAATAAATATTTTACAATATAAAACAAGACAAAAACATGAATGCAATTCAAACAAACAAATGCATTTATGTGCAATTCAAAGATTATTTACAAAATGTTGCTTCAAGGTATTTTATGTCTTGTGTTGGTTAGTGGATGAAGGTTTGCTTATTTTTTGGTGTGTTGGTATGTTTGCATTACAGTCCACGAAGAATTAGTGTTAATGTTTAAACAAGGTTTTTTTATGTTCGTATCGTTTTGTACTGTTTAGAATGAAGTTAGCAAAAGTAGTCTACCTTTAACTGTAGATATGTGTTATGTTCGATTATAGTTTTTTACTTAAGTTATAGTGAGTGTTGAATAATCACTTTGGATAAGTAAAGTCTCGTAAGTTGAAATTCGTTGTAATCACAGAGTAATCTTCGAGTCGAGTTTGTGAGTGAGTCAGTTGTGTTCTTTTCGCACGGGAAAATTACAATCGTAAGTTGCGTGGATTCGATCGGCGTTTCTCTGTGTTTGCTGGACTGACTAACTTGGTCAGTTGAAAATCTTCCTTATATAAGGATTTAGGTGTGAAAATCAGCTCAAGTTGGTTTTGGCGCAATTTAACTTCTCCACGTGAAGTTTTCAAATTATCACGCTGCGAGCCAATAGAATTTGCTGTTTAACAAATTGAGTAAAGGGATTTTTTAATACTATTCCACAAGTTTGCCTTATCTGCAAAGCGAGAACATTTGTATTTGCACCAAAGCCAAAGTCTGCCACCATCGCATTCATTTGATGAAGCCCTTCAAAATCTGTCACAGATTTTTAATGAATATTCTTTATTATTTGAAATAACAATATCTTAAAACAGGTAAGGAAAGACGCCATGTTTTTATTGGCATTGATATGGTCAATAGACAAAGGAGATATTTTTAATTCTATTCATTCACCAAATTTTAAATCTTTTATGTGTTTTATTCAACATTTATTTGGAAACATTATTTGTAAACAATTCAACTGTAAACAAACATAAGACAAGGGTTGGTTTAAAGCAAATGTTTACAAAGATTGTTTTTCTTGATAAATTTAAGTAGACATTCAAAATATCAACAATTCTTGTAAGAGAAATTTCTCAAAGGAGAAACGGATACATTACTGCCAATGAGATGATGTCCAAATAATAAAAATCAGGTTAATGCAAAGCAAAGAATTGGAGAATATCCTCCAGTATAACAAATATGGATTTGCCTGTTATACAGGTTGCTGAGAAACTCATAGCCTTTAACAAAATTTCTAAATATGCCATGATATTTTCATTTGCTCCTACATGTGCTGTTGCTTTGAAAGGTTGACAAACCCTGTACAGGGTGTCCATAAAGATTGTGTGCACTTTAAAAAATCTATAACTTAATTTGTATTTGCAATAGAAATAATCTGTAAAAAATGTTATAAAGTTTAATGTACCTAGTTTTAAGTATAGCTAAAATACCTAATTTTCAGGCATTACTGTAAATCAGTTGGCAAATGTTTTCCGTGAACTGCAAAATCGTATTACCCTTTGTATTGCTAATGATGGCGGACATGTGGAAAGTTAAATAAAATTTCAATAAAACCTTATAGATTTACTTCTTTCTAATCCTTTTTTACAAATTATTTCTATCGCAAATACAAATAAAGTTATAAATTTTTTAAAGTTCACACAAAATTTATGGACACCCTGTATATAATCTCTCATTTAAAATCAAAGTCTACCATAAATACAGGGTGTCCATAAGGTCGTGTGAACTTTAAAAAATTTATAACTTTATTTGTATTTGCGATAGAAATAATTTGTAAAAAAGGATTAGAAAGAAGTAAATCTATATTTTTTAAGGTTTTATTGAAATTTTATTTAAGTTTCCACATGTCCGCCATCATTAGCAATACAAAGGGTAATACGATTTTGCAGTTCACGGAAAACATTTGCCAACTGATTTGCAGTAATGCCTGAAATCACATTAGTTATTTTAGCTATACTTAAAACTAGGTACATTCAACTTTATAACATTTTTTACAGATTATTTATATCGCAAATACAAATTAAGTTATAGATTTTTTAAAGTGCACACAAACTTTATGGATTAATGTAAATTTGCTCCATTTGTATTTTCATTGACGAAGGTGAAACACAAAGGTGTATGATTATCTATAATGCATCAAACTTAATTCATGCTCCAAGGATGAATTACAAACTTTTCTTCTTGTTAAAGGGCATATCAACTTCTTATGGGTCATCTAATGTTGAAATTTAATTTTCTAGGGAGCTTTGAAGTAATAAAGATATATGTTATTCTGCTTTCACAGTTGAATACATGGTAGATGATACTCAGCTTTTGCGCATATACATGTTTGTGTGTGGGCATAATTACTAGATGTGGAGATATGTGTGTTTTATATTGTAGTTTTGTCAAAGTTATATTTTGGAATACAATTGGATTTCTTTAAGAAATTGTAGGATATTATATGGATTAATTTCATGAATGAGTTCTTTCATGTTTGTTGGTTGCTTGATTCTTTTTAGCAACGTATCAACCTCCAATGCTGAAATGTAAATGAGTTTTTGTTTTTTTTCACATAAAAATGTATTGCTGGTATTTTAATTACTGTTATGATAATTTACCCACACACGCATGGACTCTCCCAGCTATAAATAGGAGCAGGTACTGCCTTCTGGAGAGGGAAGTTTCCAGCAGTTAGCTCTGACAGTCGGACCGAACATTCTTGCTGTAACACTCTCATTTGCATATGTTTGTATTACTGTTTCTGTTAATATATTTGTTTAACTCAATTCCGCTCTTTGTGTCTTTATTTCTGGCCCTAACAAAGCCACAGCAACTATAAAAATGTATTTTTATATTTTCATAGTCTTTTGACCCTAGTTAGGGAGTTAACTATTTAACCATAGATGGGTCCCTGACACATCAGGGTGGACATGGAAATAACAGAAATTAAATGGTGCTGGATGTAATTTATTGTCATACCCAGGACAAAAATTACAAACTTCACAAGTCTATAGCTTTTCCTTTTAATATGTTTAAATATATAGTTCCTTGAAGACGAGGAGCTACAAATGCCACAAGAGTATGGTTTCTATTTCATATGTTTTCTGTTATGTATAACCAAATGTGACTTTTGTGAAAAGGAACAACTGCACACTTCACAAGAAAATGGTTTTTCTCCAGTATGTATTCGCATATGCAATACCAAATTTGATTTCTGTGAGAAAGAAGAACCACACACTTCACATGAATATGGTTTCTCTCCAGTATGTGTTCTCATATGTTTGCTCAAAGGTGATTTTGCTGAAAATGAATAACCACACACTTCACAAGAAAATGGTTTTTCTCCAGTATGTATTCGCATATGCACTACTAAATCTGACTTCTGTGAGAAGGAAGAGCCACATACTTCACAAGAATATGGTTTCTCCCCTGTGTGTGTTCTTATATGTTTGCTCAAAGTTGACTTTGCTGAAAAGGAAGAACCACACACTTCACAAGAAAATGGTTTCTTGCCAGTATGTATTCGCCTATGTACGACCAAATAAGAATTCTGTGAAAAAGAAGAGCCACACACTTCACAGGAATATGGTTTCTCACCTGTGTGTGTTCTCATATGTTTTCTCAAAGATGATTTCCTGAAAAAGGAACAACCACATACTTCACAAGAATATGGTTTCTCACCAGTGTGAATTCCTATGTGGTCTGTCAAACATGACTGCCAGGAAAAGGAAGAATCACATACATCACAAGTAAATGGTTTTTCTCCAGTATGTATTCGCATATGCACTACCAGATTTGACTTCTGTGAGAAAGAAGAACTACATACTTCACAGGTATATGGTTTCTCCCCTGTGTGTGTTCTCATGTGTTTGCTCAATGTTAACTTTGCTGAAAAGGAACAACCACACACTTCACAAGAAAATGGTTTCTCGCCCGTATGTATTCGCCTATGTACGACCAAATATGAACTCCGTGAAAAAGAAGAGCCACACACTTCACAGGAATATGGTTTCTCTCTTGCGTGTGCTTGCATTATGGCAGTTCAAGTTCTAGATATACTATAAGAATATAGTTTCTGTTCAGTGTTGATATTTGTCATTTTAAATGTGAAATATTATAAAAGTGAATTTATATCCAGATATTTCACGACAATATTTTTTTCTGAGAATATTTTCATATATCCAGTTTCACGTTATGAAAAAAAAAAATAATCCATTCAAAATATCTGAAAAAAAAAAAAGAAGGAAAATGTAAATTGTAAGGATATAGTCATTCCAGAAATTAAATCAGTTTTATAAACTCTTATTTCAATATATATAGATGCATGTAATATTATTTACAAATATGTAATTCAAGTTTAAATAGTATATATTATTTTAGGTTATTAAAACGTGTTATAAAAAAATAACTACACAATTACAATTAGGTTTCAGTAACATAAATGTGGCTCTTCAGGCAAAGTTGAAATACTGGTGAGTGAAAGATAAATTTGATTTCAATTTAATATATACTAATTCATTATAATAAGACAGTATATATGCATGAATATGCATACATATACTAGCAAAAACACATACACACACAATACACAAAAATAGAGATACAAGTGTCATAAAAAGATAAGAATGAAGACCTCCTTCCTTCACCTTCCTCTGACCAATCCTAATTGTTTTATTACCCCTCAAGCAGAAGAATACTTTCACTACCAGTCAATAAAAAACATTTGGGTTACTACTACAGACAAAAGACTGTTAAACATTGAAAACATAAGGAAAATTAATTCCTTTTAATAATATGTGGAAATAACCACTGTTTGCCTGATGAAGGTCACAAGACTGGAAACAGGTGTAACAAAAATATAGAAAATAAAGCATAATATATATTGAAAAAAATCAACATTATAATCAAAAACGTTTGTGGTTTCTCTCTTCTTTTATATATATATATATATATATATATATATATATATATATATATATATATACTCTTTAATTGAAATGGAATTTCTTTATTAAATGTTTAATTTGCAAAACAAATTATACTTCAAATACTTTTAAATAAATATCCACTTTCCAATTTCATGAACACTCAATCAGGATTGAAATTTGAAGAGATGAATTCCTAATGACATAAATTTGTAATTTATTTTCAACTCTGATGAGAATTAAAAGTTTTACTGGCAAACATGGACTTACATGCTCCTAATAAGATCTAGTGCTAAAAGGGTAGTTTTTCCTATGACACTGCTTTTTTAACTACCTTCTCAGTTCGCCAATGTTTATGGTTTTAAAAAACAATGATTAGAATTGGAATATAACTTAAACACATGAAAGTGAATTTATACATTTTTTTCTTGAAGCCAAATCATGAAAATAAATCTTTTTCTGCTTAAAGTTTTTAATAGTCTATTTTTTCCAATAAACATGTCAGCTACTTTCAAAGGTCATTGCATTAATGTATTATCACTGAACATTTTGACGTAAACATGATTTCATTTTTTTTCTGGATGAAATTGAGTGGTACCCAGCAAGTGAATTAGGACGGCTGCGAAAATTGTTATGGTGTGTATCCATTTTTCAGTATAGATTGGTCCGGTTATTATAGGTCATTTGCTCAAAGTAAGTGTATTTTATCATTTTTAGTCATCCATATGGGCAAATGGGAAGGTTGTAGGAATAAGGGAGGCTGTAAATTTAAATTTAGTATAGTTGCGAAAAGTGTTATGATGTCTATCACATATGTACACACACTACACAAAAATGGAGATAGGTCTAAGAAGATACAGGGGTCATAAAAAGATAAGAATGAAGACCTCCTTCTTTCACCCTTTCTCTGACAAATCCTAATTGTTTTATTACCCCTCAAGCAGAAGAATACTTTCACCACCAGTCAATAAAAAAAACATTTGGGTTACTACTACACACATAAGGAAAATTAATTCATTTTTATAATATGTGGAAATAACAACTCTCTGCCTGATGAAGGTCACAAGACTGGAAACTGGTGTAGCAAAAATATGGAAAATAAAGCATCATATATATTTTTTTTTTAAATCCACATTATAACCAAAAAACGTTTGCGGTTTCTTTCTTCTTTTTTAAATATATATATATATATATATATATATTTAAATAAAAACAGACCACTTTAAGGTTCCATATAATAAATTATTTCACCACAGCCCTTTTAAAGGACCGCGGAACCTTTGGAAGTAAAATCTGCTGATCCGCAGTCCTTTAAAAGGGCCGTGGTGAAATAATTTATTATATGGAACCTTAAAGCCATCTGTTTTTATTTAAATTATTAGCTCTGATTTACATTGAGCTCTCTGGATTTTATCCTCATTGGGTCTACCCATACGGATTACCTAGTTTTTCATAAACTAACTATATATATATATATTTATATATATATATATATATATATACACACACACACACACTTACTCTTTAATTGAAATGGCATTTCTTTATTAAATGTTTAATTTGCAAAACAAAATATATGAGTTAAGAGTCTTATTAAAATCCAATAATTATTTGACTTTAGCAAGAATTTCCAAATGTGTTTTTCACGAAAAAAAAAACAAAAAACCCCCCAAAAAAACATTAAAATTTTATATATTAATCTTTAGACCCTCACCCCACACATGCAAGAAAAACGAGATTTTTAACCCCAAATTTCATTTGGCTTGAAATTTACATTGGTCAAATTGTCATCTAAATATGAAAATAACACTGACATCTCATTTTAACAGATATATTTACCAAAATTACAAAAAAAAAATATCTTGAAATACTAAAAAGTAAATTTATTTAATAAAATTACCATTGGATTTAACGACAGCCTCAAGATGTCTTTGAATCTTCTGCAACTCTTTTGGACGGTCTCCTTGTTTAAGTTGGGGAATGCTGCCATAATCCTTGCCTTCAGTTCATCTTTGGTGTTACAGGGAGTTTTGTTAGTCTCTCGCTCAACTGTGCACCCCACACATAATAATCAAGGGGGTTGCAGTCTGGGGAGTTAGGTAGCCAGATATAAGGGGTGATGTGGTTGCAGAAATTGTCAGAAAGCCATGACTGGGTTCTCCTGCTAGTGTGAGATATAGTTCAGAGAGTCCTGTTGCCAGCCCTTGCCAGAGAGTCCTTTTATCAGCCTCTCTCTTGACCCAGGGCAGCAGTATCTCCTCAAGGCACTTGATGTAGGCCTCTGTGTTGTGTCTGAGGCCTTGTAGGAAGATGAATGGAGGCATAACGTCACCATCACAAGTGATCACTCCAAAACACCATGATGTTGACTGGATATATCATCCAACTCTTTCCGATTCCTCTGCACTGTCCTCAGATTGACACCCAAAGATTCTGAAATGTTCGTATAGGAGCTTCCAGCACAAATTCCAAGCAGTACTGCATGCAGTTTCCAAATTTCTGGTGGAGTGAATTGCTTTTTTTCTCACAGACGGTGCCCAACTGACCCTACTAAATCGTGCAGTTGACAAAAGCAAATACAAAACAACGCGCATGCGCGAAATTAAAACTATAAAATGGCGACAATTTACCTATCGCATTCTGTATATTGTCAAAATAGTTTATTCAGTTCTTCAATATTGATAGACTCCGTTTATCATTATGTGTAAATTTAAAATATTAGTTAAGATTCTTAATTTTAAGATGAAGAATAAAAAGTACAATGTTTGTACGTCCACAAAATGGAAAAAAAAAACAAACATACCCGGATGAAAACATACACCAACCAAACGTAATGAATGAAAAAGTTTTATCGTCAAAATTTTTGTTATTATTAAGAGGAAGGATAAAAGTATTTTTTTATTATTTAATTAAATTTTCGACTCCTTTTTAAAATATTCAAAATTTTGATTAAAAAACTTGTTTTTCTTGCGTCAGCGGTTGTTTAACTTTTAGCAAATTTCGGCCTCTTTTTTTTTTCGGTGACAGACACATTAATTTGGAAATTCTTGTAAAAATCAAATAATTGTCGGATTTTAATGAAATTTTCAGGACTTATTCACAAATGAATTAAATTATTTTAGAAATCTTTCTTTTAGAAAGTCTTGGTAAAAATATTTGGTATTTACTATTTAATGGTTTTCACCGCACTTAATTTTTTATGAAAACTTGAGAATTTCAATCAATTTTTATTTTTTAGTGACTATAAAAGCAGAATTCTTTGGAGAATTTAAATCATTCATTTTTTTTTTTTAAATCGGATACCAGAAAATCTGTTTTGAAACGAAAAAAAATTTAATTTTTTATTTTAATTTTTAATTGCTTTTAAAAGGATAATATTGTCTTAAGAAAAAGAATTCAATGTAAAATTAATTTTTACAATTTTAATTAGAATATAATTATATTTTAAAATCTGTTATAATTCAGTCAAACTCTTGTTAGGAAAGACTGTGAAACTATATTTTTTTATTTAAGTACAATGGAATCTGAAGCGGTCATCAATATTAAAAATGAATCTATTATTATTTGTTTAATTTAATTAGAATAATAAAGTCCCAGGCACTTACAAGAGGATCGAATACGTAAACTTTGATGATTTCAATATTGACGAAAAGACTTACTAAATGCTTGACGACGTCGTAATAATTGTCTGTCGCACGTTTCATTTTGAAGAACTCAACTTCCTTCCTCACAGCCTGAAGAGCGCCATAAGGGAAAGAAGAAACCTCACTCACCCAATATAGCGATGTTGTTCCCTTTATTATTTGGTTTCTAAGTTAAAACAGACTGTCGCCAGTGTTTTGAGGAGGAAAACTGTCTTCAAGTGGACGAGAGACGAGTAAAAGTCTTTTATCCTAAAGGCAGACATTTTTTTTTACCTTAGTCTACTGTACAAAAAGGCGTTCATTCTCACTTAACTGCTGGATTCGTTGTATAACAAATTTAAATTTAATTAGAAGTCCCACTAAAAATTGAGTTAATCCAATTTAATCCTTAAATCTTTTAAATGATTTCGAAATGTACCTCTCGGACAAATACTGGATTTTTAAGACATTTTAAAATGTGTACATTTTTCGTCTATAATGGGGGTTTGTGGAAACAAAAATTATTTGAGGGTGGACGACGTTTGCGAGGGGAGGAGGGGGTAACTTCGGAGTCATGGTGGGCAAAAGCATCAAAGGCGAGACCTGCACATAACCAGAATTTATGCCATTTTATTTACCAGAAGGAGATGTGTGCAGACTCACCTCTCATTGTAAATAAAACTTGCCTTCTTCCTTCAGCTAGGCAACAACCAGAGACTTTCAGGATGATGAGGAAGCGGGCATTATCTACACAGAGGTTAAGGTTCATGTAAGATGAAATTTACTCTGAGGATTATTGCTCTAGTTCTTTGTGGTAATTGCCCAATCACAGAACATGCTTGTCTACCTTTTGTTACCCTTGACCTGCCGTATTTATCCTTTGGCATTTCCTACTCTAAATGGTTTCCTACATCTTTTCTTCCTTGAGTTAAATGGATACTGGAATGAGGTGATCTACTCTTCATTACTGAGACCAGCCATCTTGCATCGTTAACGTTCTACACAAGAAGTTTAACTTCCTTTTCTTTCCAATTGGAGAGTAGTCCCCCAGTTGGTTCATTCCTTCTAACGAGACCCTATTTCTCCAATTTAATCCTCAAGAACCCCTTACATCCGTGCAAGCAGGGACCTGAGTAACATCCCTCAGGACGATATTGTTAATCAACCCCTTGGAAGTGCCAGGGGATTGCGAAAACACAGAAAACCGGCAATGTTTCGCAACTCAAGACTACACTTGGTAATCATCACCATTAACCTTAATCAACCTTTTGACCCCCCTACCAATCCCTTTTTTGACAGGTTTGATGAGTAACAAGTGAACGTGCCAATGTTTTGAACATGTCAAAAAAATTTTGATTACATATAGAAATTAATTTTTCTTTTAATACGAATTAGATTCAGACTATTACCTTTCAAATAAAACAGAAACTTAACTTCAAAGATGAAATTCAAATTATTTAAAAAATTTTTTTTTAAGTCCATGGTGGTAAAGTTAAACTTAAATTTATTAACTAAATAAAACATCCCCTCCAGTGCTTCACCATTCCACTGTGACATTCGGAGCACCAAATATAAGTACATTTTTTTTTAATTGCAATGGATAACAATTGATATAGAGCTTATGGTTGCATCTAACCATTTCAACTGTAAATTGATGAGACCTAGCTGCCAATCTAGTACTGGGCTTAAATTTATGATGACAAAAGACCATTGCAATAGATAACAATTGATATTTCATTTAGATTATTGAAGATCAAAGTTGGCTGGGAAGCAAGCAGCTGGAAGAGAGTTCCAGAAATGTGATTCAAGAAATCGTTAGCATAGAACTTATGGTTACATCTCGCCATTTCAACTATAAATTGATGAGACCTAGCTGCCAATCTAGTACTAGGCTTAAATTCATGATGAAAAAATACCATAGAGGAAATTAATATTTATTTTGCAAATACAAAAGTGTGGCACAAGGTGAAAAGGTAATAGAGAAAATCTGTTTAATCTTAAAATTAGCTATCCAAGATTACTGACCCACGCGTACTACAGTATTCCTTACATCAAAACAACACATTCTTACTACAGTCACCATAATACCTCTGAGTCTCTATGAAGTCCTAACTAGTTCCCATATGTACAATTTGTCTGTTGGTGAGGGATAAAAATAACAACATTTTAAAAATGAAATCCTAAGAAATATTTACAATGATTACAATTTTATATACAAGAAACTAAACGAAATGCCATTAAGGAAAGCTCATCAGAGCAATTACCATGAAAGAATTTATGGAAAACGTACAGGGAATCTATGTTATATTGGTGGGAAAGTGACTGGAGCCAAGAGGCCAGGTCAAGACCAGTAATATTGCAGAATCTTCTTTAGATTTCATCAAGAATCTCTATAGCAAGAGCACCAGAACAGATGTGGCAGCTATATTCAAAGCAAGGAAAAAAATGGTAGTCTTATAGATATGTAAAATAGATTCTGGCGAGAAAAATGATCTAGCTTGACACAGTGAACCAACTGTCCTAGCGGCAGACTTAGCAGTTGATTCAATATATGCTTTCCACTTCATATCAGCAGAAAAGTGTGACTCATATGGATTTTACAATTAAATGAATGTACACCAGGTGGCCGGCTGTAATTTACCAACTGCAGTGATGGAGGGATAGTTTGTAAATGTTACTAAGGTAGACTTTTGAGATAAGCCAAAATGTTCCAGCTAGTTAATTTGGATTTTACTAGCATACCAGAAGTACACTTGATTTCCAATTGTCTGCCTTTGAACTGATAAGCTAACTGAGATTTATCAAGTTTAAGCTTTTAAAATCATGCAAAACAAGGAATCCAACATCATGCCCTCCCCTTCAACACGAGAAACGTATTTAAATAGATGAAGTCAATCTGGTGGTTCCAATCTATGTGGAATTAATGCAAAAACATCTTTCTCCCCAAATCCATCAATAAAACATACAGATGCATGCTGGGAATTTTCCTAGCCAATAAGATAGGCCACTTCTTGTTCTCATCTGCCATATTTTTATCCTTCATTAAAAGAAAACAATTCTTGTAAAAATTCATTATTCATCAAAAAAAACATTTTTTAAGACCATAATATATGTTATTTATAAAACCAATTAAAAGCTTTTCTAATTAAATAATATCATAGTTTTATTGCATTTTTATTTTACAATTCAAAGTAGATTTTCGGTAAATGGTCTTACTGTAGCCAAAAACAAATTGATGATTTAAATTCCCAAAGCTGTAATGCTTTTAATTAATATAAATACAAAGAGGGTGGAATTTTAATTTCATAAAATTTCATGGGGGTGACAGATGTAAAAAAAAAAAATTTTACCAACATTTTCTAAACAAAATAAAAAATATATTTCATTCATCTGGGAATAAGTCCTGAAAATTTCATTAAAATCTGATAATTATTTGATTTTTGCAAGAATTTCCAAAGCAATGTATTTTTAGTGCAAAATACATTCCAAACTTCCCACAGTCTTTCATCATAATGTAATTCTCTTCATTAAAAATCTTCCAAAAATAAAATATACTTTTCTGAAACTTTATTTATCCATAAAATAATATTTAAATATAAAATGAGTTCTTTTTATATAAAACTTTTACGTACTTAATAATCTTAAAAATTTAAGAAAATATTCTCTAATATACTGTTTTATTGAATTTTAAATAATTTCTGGCTTTAAATTTACTATAGTTATTGCTCTTATTTTCTGATAATGTCATGTATGAGCATCCATATCTACAAATATTGGCACATCTATACATATACAAAAAAATTTAAAATTCTTTTAAAAATGTTGGTGTTTGATGATTTGTACTAAGCTGCTTTTCCAAATGTAGTTTTTACTTATTTTTTATCATCTAAAATGGTTGAAATTAATAGAGAATTTTAAAAGATTTTGAACATACAGGGGTTGGACAAAATAATTGGAACAGCTGCAAATTCCACTCCTATATTTCAAAGACCCATTATATTAAGAACTTTAACCAAAACTTTGTAATTGCAGGTTATATCTATTGTAAATACGTTTATTTATCTAATTTACTGTCTTTGTCTTATTTATTTTTAGAATTTAGTCAAATTTAAGCTAAATATGTGACCTCTTCGAGTTCGAAAAAGGGCAAATTGTTGGAGCTCGCATGGCAGGAGCCTCGATTACTAAGGTTGCTGAACTGTTTGGTTTTTCAAGAGCTACCATATCAAGGACTATGACGCAATTTGAGAAATAGGGCAAAACCTGTAGCAACCATAGCAATTCGGGCCGGATTTGAAAACTTACTGACAGGGACTGATGTGCACTGAAATGCAATGTGGCAAAAAATCATCCGACTACTGCGGCCAAAGTGACTGCTGAGTTGAATAATCATCTGAATAGTCCAGTTTCTACTAAAACTGTTCGCTGTGAGCTCCATAAGGCTGGATATCATGGAAGAGCCGCCATAAGGAAACCTCTTCTCTCCACTTGCAACATTCAGCAGAGGTTGAAGTGGTGCAGAGATCACAAAGCCTGGTTTGCAGACCAATGGAAGCAAGTCATATTCTCAGACGAGTCCAGTTTTTCTCTTTTCCCAACTTCAGGGCGAGTTTATGTGCGGAGGCAGCCCAAAGAAGCTTACAACCCTGACTGTCTTCTTCCAGCAGTGCAGCATGGTGGTGGATCAGTGATAGTTTGGGCAGCCATATCATGGAAATGTCTTGGTCCAATAGTTGCCCTGCATGGAAGAATCAACAGCAAAGATTACCTGAACATTTTGGGAGATCATGTTCATCCAATGGCCCAGACTTTATCCCGTGATGGTAACTGCATCTTCCAAGACGATAATGCTCCAATACAAACCGCTCGAGTTGTTAAGAATTGGTATGAAGAGCATGAAAGTGAGCTAGAACACATGGAGTGGCCTCTCCAATCTCCAGATATCAATATTATTGAACATTTGTGGTGCATTTTGGAGTGACAAGTTAGGAGTCGCTATCCTCCACCGTTGTGTCTTAAAGAGCTGGAGCAGGTGTAAATGAAAAAATGGCTGAAAATTCCTCTGGATGAAGTCAGGAAGCTGTATGATTCCATTCCTAGATGTATTAAAGCTGTATGTGAGGCTAAGGGAAAACCAAGTACATATTCAATAAATTTTCTTTGAATTTAACAAGTGTTTCAATTCTTTTGTCCAACCCCTGTAAATGAAGCCAGAATGCTGTGATCACTTGTTTGTATCCCCTTTTGTGTCTTAACACTATTCTTAGTTTGTGAACATTTTTGCCTCATTGCTGTTGTCTTGTCTTACATATATTGCTTGTTCAATATTATATCTACTCTTTTCTTTTCTGTTAATTTTTATTGAAAACTTGGTCAATTGTTTGTTGCACATTTCTGCTAAGTACATTTAACCAAAATGTTGCAGTGCCCGTATTCAATGCCATGATGCCCTTAATAAACAAGCCATGTCCACAGAAATTTTTGCCTTCAACTTAAAAAAAATTTTTTTTTCATTTAGAATGTTGCCCGTGCTTGATTCAAAAATTGTACGACTCATACAGCAATCGCTATCACTTGACTTAAAATATTTTTGCCCTTCCTTGCCTTTAAAGGAGTGCCATTTGCCGTGCTGATGTTGCTACATGCCTTACTTTTTGCTTATCTCATACTGCAAATTTTTTCTAAGCTCTATACTAAACATTAAATCTGTTACGAAAAAAGAACTAAACAAAATGAACACAAAATGATCAGCTTTAAAAAAGGACTCGTAACTGGAAAAACCGAAATGAAAAAAGAATGTTAACAACAAATACTTTTTCACACCCAACCTAGTTCTGTGGAATCAGAATCAACGTTGAGTTTAAGCAAGCGAATGAGCCAATTGGAGTAAAGTGCCATGCAGATTTAAATTTTTCCCATTTGTGACGAATGCAGCTATCGATTTTTTTTGCATGCTAGTTAACATTTGTGTCATTCAGCTGTTGGTTCTCACGCTGGCCAATAGAATCTTCCTGCCTATTCGTGGCAGCTAGCTATAGGGTCTCACTCTGGCCAGTAGAAAATGGCCCGAAACTACATGAAAACTGCCGGAAAAATTTATTATTTCCACTTGGGAAATGCAAAGTTGGTCTTGGCCTTCTCACTAACTTGGAGTATGTGCATGTAAATTTTGGTGCAACTCCTTCAAAAATTGCAGTCGTGCATTCGTTACACACACACACACACACATCCTGCCTTTTATAGATGGAAATGAAAAATGTTACATTTTTCTTAATAAGTTGGTCGTGGCAACTTTCCAAGAAAAAATTTGACTAGAGCCCTATGCAGAGATATTTTCAATGGAAAGAGGTCCATGAAAGGTATTTCAACAAATGTTTACAAGTTTATTTCAATTTTGCAAAATTTATGTCGACTGGAAATGAAAATCATCTCTATGCAACACACACACACACATTACATAACATAGTAATAATACATTTCATTTTAAAACAGCAATAGACTACTCCCCTCAAAAAGGAAAGAAAAATACATGTATGCCAAAAGGTCAGGGATCAGTTTGACATTGTTTTTATATTGTAAACAGGACCCCCAAATAAATAATAAAAAATTAATGTTTTCCGATTCTGACAAATTACCTGAGTAGATGAAGTTCTTCAGAATGCTAGGCAACAAAAATTAGTCATGAAAATATTTTTATCTATAAGAAATGACTAATTAATATTTATATTGGAAAGTAAGGATTGTTTTGACATTTACGGTACATATTGTAATGTAAACAAGTCTAAACGCAAAGAAAAATATTTCGTTATTCTATTCTTTTTAGTATTTCTATTTCTATAATGTTTCACTGTGATAAAGATTTGAGTCGATCCTGACAGAGTACAGTTCCTTTATTCAAAGTCTCAAATGAAGAAAAACATAATTATTATTTGGAAAATATTCTGCCAATTCATTAAATTCTTAATTTTGTCTTATTATATTTTTTCCACAGATCAGTTAAAAGCACTTCTGCTGAATCAGAGTGGTCAAAGGCCTCTGAGGTTCAATCTGAGCCTTCGTCAAGTTCTTCCCACCTTCAGAAAGTCAACACCCTCATACAATTCAAAATAAAGTTAAGATTTTCACATTGAAGTCATGGAATATGTCATGGCTGAGTTGGGTCAATGAAGATGATATCTTTGTTCATTTAGTGTTTTATACTAGTTGGAAAAAGGTACAGGCTAAACAAAGTCCAAAGCTGCTTTACCAAAGGTGTTGATGCTTTTATTAAATGAACTTCCAATGTGAAAAAAAGATACAGCCATGACATATAAAATATAAATTTATATTTTCTCCACAGACCAGTTTGAAGCACTTCTGCTGAAGCAGAGGGGTCAAAGGCCTCTGAGATACCTGAGCCTTCATTGAGTTCTTCCCATCAGCCTTCAGAAAGCCAACACCGTCAAAAAATTCCAAATAAACCACATGGTAAAAAGTCAGGGATCAGTTTGATGTTGTTTTTATATTGTAAACAGGACCCCCATCTAAAATAACAGAAAATTAATGTTTTTCAATTCTGACAAATTGTCTGAGTAGAAGTTCCGAATGATAGGCAAAATTAGTTGTGAAAATATTTTTATCAATAAACCACATCCACAGAAATTTTTGCCTTCAAACTAAAATTTTTTATTTTTTTTTTAATTAAGAATGAAAAATGTTAGATTTTTCTTAATAAGGTAGTAGTGGAGACTTTCCAAGAGAAAATTTGACTAGAAATTTATGCAGATATATTTTCAAAGAAAAGAGGCCCATGAAAGGCATTTCAACAAATGTTTACAATTTATTTCAATTTTGCAAAATTTATGTCTACCGGAAATGAAAATCATCTCTATACAACACACATTACATAGTAAAAATACATTTCATTTTAAAACAGCAATAAACTGGTCCCCTCAAAAAGGAAAGAAAAATACATGTCAAAAAGTCGGGGATCAGTTTGACATTGATTTTATATTGTAAACAGGACCCCCATTTAAGATAATAAATTAATGATTTTGATTCTTAATTAATCTTCCCAAAATTAGAGATGAGTAACCCAATGATGGTTCGAAGTGACATAATTTCTAATTATAATTATTCTTCAAGTATTTGAGACTGACATAAATTTGCTCCATTTGTATTTTTATTCATGAAGGTGAAACACAAAGATGTGTGACTGCCTATAATGTATGAAACTTAATTCATGTTCAAAGGATGAATTACAAACTCTTCTTGTTGTTAAAGGGCATATCAACTCCTTATGGGTCATCTAATGTCAAAATTTAATTTTCTAGGAGCTTTGAAGTAATAAAGATATATGTTATTCTGCTTTCACAGTAGAATACATGGTAGATGATACTCAGCTTTTGCGCATATACATGTTTGTGTGAGCATAATTACTAGAGGTGGAGATATGTGTGTTTTATATTGTAGTTATATTTTGGAATACAATTGGATTTCTTTAAGAATTTGTAGGATATTATACGGATTAATTTCATGAAAGAGTTCTTTCATGTCAGTTGTTTGATTTTTTTAACGACATATCAACCTCCATTGCCAAAATAGAAATATTTTTTTTTTGTATTGCCTTTGTGGATTTTGATGTCTCTCCCTTGACTGGATGTTGCTGCCGAGGTAAACAAATTTGTGGACAGATTTAGTGTTGATGCTATTTTTCAACTTAATTTCTCCTTCTTGCTCGTAGCGGATAAATTCCGTTTTGCCAGCATTAATGTAGAGATCAATCTCGCTGATCACTTCGATGAGATGGAGAAGTTTGATAGCCTTATCAATCATGTCTGACCACTAGGCAACGCCATCTGCCTAATCTATGCCTGTTATTGCTTTTACTGGGTGAGCTGAATGTCTTGCTTTTTCAGACAATGATTACTAAATATAGTTTTACTTAAGAACAATATTTCCTAAGAATTATCACACTGAAAATGAATTTTAAAAGATTTAAAAACTTTATAAATTATTCAATTTAAAATTGTAAAAAAATGAAAACAAATCTTGAAATATTTTTTCTTCTTCAGACAATCATCAGGTCGAGAATTCTTTTCAGATTCTCCTGACTTGTTCCCTCCAACCATTTCTGTCAGACATCGCTGTCGGCAGGTCCTCCAGATGGCATCCAGGGTCATCTACAAGTTGGTCAATGTAGGTGTGATGAGGTCTTCCAACCGATCTTTTGCTGCGCAATGGGTTCCATAGGAGGGTGTCACTCACAAGTTCTGACTTACTTCTCCAGTAGTGATCAGTTAGCCAAAGCCTTCTCTCTCTTAGTGAAACTGAGATAGGAGCAAGGTGTCTCTATAGGCGTTTCTTTGTTGGGTGTTTTTTCCAGCTGATGTCCAATGCAACTCGTAACATACTTGTGTATCTTCTGTCAAATGATGCTTCTTCTTGGTGTTTCATCTGTGTCCATGTTGTTGAGCTGTCGAGCAAGAAAGATTCTAGCGAGGCCTTAAAGAAGTCCCTCTAAATATTATCAGAGAGGGAGGACTTCCAGATGGTGTTCAGATAAGCGAGGACACCCCAGGCCTTGTCTTTGTGGATTTTGATGTCTCTCTCTGTTGACTGGATGTTGCTGCCGAGGTAAACAAATTTCTGGGTGGATTTGATGTTGTTGTTTTTCAACTTAATTTCTCCTTCTTGCTTGTAGCTGAGAAATTCTGTTTTGCCAGTACTTGAAAAAATTGTAAGATATATGGGTTAATGTTGTCAGAGTTAGCTCCTCCTTAATTCCCAAATTCTTCACCAGGGGTCTCTCTCTCCCCATACTATAGATACTGGGCGACTTCTTGCCTCGACACTTTTTCCCCCCACTCGGGCCTCGTGCCGCATCCCACCTCGTGTGGAGGTGAGGTAATTCTTTCTCTTCTTTCTTCCTTTCAGAAAACACTGCTACTATGTGAGCTCTCACAAAAGACAGCATTTCCCATTTCTAGGAAGACGCTATGAACATTATAAATATATACACGTATGTGCGAGCATTCACCAAAGAACAAACACAAATGTTCACGCACAAACACAATGTTAACTTTCTATGTGCTTTCTAATTTGTTGGTAATACATATATTTGTTCATATATATATATATATATATATATATATATTGGTCTTGTTTGCCTTCTTTCATCTTTGGCCGAACACAACTAGAGCGTGACATTTTGCTGGACCTTCTTTTAGCAGGAAATATAAACGCATGTGTTTTCTTTTCATCTTCACCCCCTGGTCCTCTAAAATGTCATGAAAGAGTTCTTTCATGTTGTTATTTTGGTTGACTGGTTTTGTTTAGTGGCATATCAACCTCCAATGCCGAAATGTAATTTTTTTTTTAAACATAAAAATGTATTGCTGGTATTTTTACTATAAAAATGTCTTTTTATATTTTTATAATGTTTTGACCACAGTTAGGAGACTATTTACCCATAAGTGGGACCAGGAACAACAGCAGTTCTAGTGGTGATGGATGTAGTTTATTGTCATACCCAGGACACATATTACAAAATTCACAAGACTATAGCTTTTCCTTTAATATGTGTTTACATATATAGTTTCTTGAAAAAGAGTAGCCACAAGCTCCACAAGAGTATGGTTTCTATTCCATGTGTTTTCTGTTATGTATAATCAAATTTGACTTCTGTGAAAAGGAACAGCCACACACTTCACAAGAAAATGGTTTTTCTCCAGTATGTGTTCGCATATGCACTACCAAATTTGATTTCTGTGGGAAAGAAGAACCACACACTTCACATGAATATGGTTTCTCTCCAGTATGGGTTCTCATATGTTTGCGCAAAGGAGATTTTGCTGAAAAGGAATAACCGCACACTTCACAAGAAAATGGTTTTTCTCCAGTATGTGTTCGCATATGCACTACCAAATATGATTTATGTGAGAAGGAAGAGCTACACACTTCACATGAATATGGTTTTTCTCCAGTATGGGTTCTCATATGTGTGTTCAAAGGTGATTTCGCTGAAAAGGAATAACCGCACACTTCACAAGAAAATGGTTTTTCTCCAGTATGTATCCGCATATGCACTACCAAATTTGACTTCTGTGAGAAGGAAGAGCCACATACATCACAGGAATATGGTTTCTCCCCTGTGTGTGTCCTCATATGTTCACTTAAAGTTGTCTTTCCTGAAAAGGAACAACCACACACTTCACAAGAAAATGGTTTCTTGCCCATATGTATGCGCCTATGTACGGCCAAATATGAACTCCGTGAAAAAGAAGAGCCACACACTTCACAGGTATATGGTTTCTCCCCTGTGTGTGTTCTGATATGTTTGCTCAAAGTTGACTTTGATAAAAAGGAACAACCACACACTTCACAAGAAAATGGTTTCTTACCAGTATGTATTTGCTGATGTATGACCAAACATGAATTCTGTGAAAAAGAAGAGCCACACACTTCACAGGAATATTGTTTCTCACCCAAATGGGTTCTTATATGTTTTCTCAAAGATGATTTCCTGAAAAAGGAACAACCACATGCTTCACAAGAATATGGTTTCTCTCCAGGGTGTATTTGCATGTGGTCTATTAAACATGACTGCCAGGTAAAGGAAGAGTCACACACTTCACAAGAAAATGGTTTTTCTCCAGTATGTATTCGCATATGCACTACCAAATTTGACTTCTGTGAGAAGGAAGAGCTACATATTTCACAGTTGTATGGTTTCTCCCCTGTGTGTGTTCTCATATGTCTGCTCAAAGTTGACTTTGCTGAAAAGGAAGAACCACACACTTCACAAGAAAATGGTTTCTCACCAGGATGTTTTTGCATATGCTGCCTCAATTTTGATTGCTCTGAAAATGAAGAGCCACATACTTTACAAGAATATGGTTTCTCACCATCATGTGCTTGAGTATGCCTGTGCAAAGTTGATTTATCTGAAAAGGAACAACCACAAATTTGACAAGAAAATGGTTTTTCTCCAGTGTGCATTCGCATGTGAACTACCAAACTTGTCTTCCAGGAAAATGAAGAGCTACACACATCACAAGAAAAGGGTTTCTCTCCAGTGTGTATTCGCATATGCTGTACCATATTTGCTTTCCGAGAAAATGAAGAGCCACAAACTTCACAAAAATGTGCTTTCTCTATGACATGTGTTCGCATGTGCACTCCCAGTCCTGATTTCAAAGAAAAGGAAGAGCCACATATTTCACAAGAATATGGTTTCTCTCTTGTGTGTGCTTGCATTATGGCAGTTCAAGATCTAGACATAGTATAAAAATATAGTTTCTATTTAGTGTGGACATTTGTCATTTTAAAAGTGAAATATTTAAAGTGAATGTATATCCAGATATTACAGGATAATATTTTTTTCTGAGAATATTTCCATATATCCTGTTTCATGTTATATGAAAAACAGTAATCCATTCAAAATATCTGAAAAAAAAAAGAAAGTAAATTGTAATAGTCATTCCATGAATAGATGCAGATTCATGTAATATTATATACAAATCTGGAATTTAAAATTCAAAATGTGTGGATATAAGTCATACACTCCCATGAGTGTATGACACCGCCTAAGATGCAGACCTAATATGTTTTTACATTTTAGATGTGCTTAGTAGAATCGTAAAACTGGAACTAATAGGACTGTATAGGGATGACGGAATCATCCTTATCCCTAATAGTAACGGTCCACTAACAGCGAAATTACAAAAGAAAATTATCAGGGCCTTCAAATTCCGAGGGTTTAAGATCAAGATTTCCTCTAACCTTAAAATAGTTGACTACCAAGATATCACCCTTAAACTTAATGTGACACCCACTGGTGTGGTCGCGGTGGTCGCAACACCAGTATGTGACGTCCACTTGTCGTGACATCAATATGCAATACTGCGCCGTCGGCCCGTGGTCAACTCCCAGTTGCAGCACAAAGCTGTAAGGTTTCTTCCACCAGCGTTTTGGGGTTGGCTCTTTGTCGCTGCCACCAGCCTGTGTCGCGGTCGATCTGGTTGTTCCCGGTTTGGTATCAGCTTTGTCGTTCCCAGCTCACCTCCAACGTCTGGTTACCAGAGTAACTGCTTTGATCTCCAGTCTAACCTACCCACGTTGTGACTTTGATCTTACGTAGACAAAATCAATCAGGCGTTGGGCCGTAGTGCAAGCTGAATCCGGGGTAAAGGTGATACCGCACAAGCGTAAGGAAAAGAAATAATAAAACAAACTCAAGAGGTTCAAATATGTTGAGAAATAACAATTATCTTTATCTGTTTGTTGAATACAGGAGTGCGTTTCTCTCCCAGCCCGTTTCTATGTATTCGTGACACTTTTGCGTTTTTTAAGCGAGTTTTGGAATCATAAGTCGTTTGTCAATAAAACTTGCTTTTGGTAGGAAGACTAAGTCAAAAAAAAAAGAACGTGGAAATCTTTCGGTCAGCTTCTGCGAGGCACGGTAACTGTTTAGCTGCCCAGGGACATTTGTTTATATGGATATCAACCAAAACCAGGTGTGGGGCCTGACGTGGTTTGGGTTCCTCGATAATTCTCGATTCCCAACAAGAATTCTCTTTGTCCCCAGGACAGGAAAATTAATTACTACCCATTTTTGAAGATCAATCACTTTCCATTTCGGGGGGTCGGGGGTTCTCCCTCATCTGTGAGGAGAGGTCGGAGGAGAATTATCCTCCTAGACTCTTCCTTTCTCATATTGGTATCTCATACCAATCCTCTCAGTGGGTGTTAACAACTTCCCCGCCTTTCTCTTACATTCACCTTTGCCTATCACTCATGCCACCACTTGGCCAATGATCGCTCGGCAGTGTGGGTGTGGCTAGACTGACCCTCTTAAAATTATTATCCAGAATTTTTGTTTACGAAATCCTCTTTTTCTTCTTTTCCCATCGGCCAAAACATTTTTTTTACAAATCCCAGATTGCAAAATAATTCTTATCACATCTTTCTTTTGGGGACACCCAAAATCCACTTAGCCAGGACCTCTATTGACTCATTAATCAAAGTCAAAACCCGACATCTGGTTTTTCTGCTAACTCAACTTTTAGTTGGGAAGTCTGTATTTTACCTGAGAATCAAATTCTTTATTTTTCTCATGCCTTAAAATTCTCTTATCACCAGATGCTCATTTTCGGCAACGCTGTGTCTGACATCAACAATTTGAATAAGCAATAACAATAATTTCCTTTACGTTTTTCTTTCTCATGCCAGAATTCTAACATACACCAGATGATTTCCCTTTGTTGGGATCAGGAATTAAAATCAAATGACATCTCTGAAAGATAAATAATATTGATTTTCTCTGTATGTATCACAGTCGAATCGAGCCGAATTTTTTTTTATCCCTGCCATGTGTTGGCTGGCTTTGTTTTTCTTTTCCGAATTCTGTTTCCCTTGGTGCGACATTCCCTTACGACGACATTAATCAATTTTGACAGAATCTTAAATCTCGCTTTTTCTTACGGATTTTCTGTCTTTTGCGAAAAGTATCCTTTTTTTTCTCTTTGTAAATAAAATAAAATCTTTTCCTTCGTTTTTTTTTACGTCGTTCAGTCTATCTTTCGATATAGCTCTTTCTCCCATTTTAAATTTCTATGGTTAATTAGTTAGCCAATTACCATAGCTAAATAGTGTCACATTAATGATGAAACCTTTTAACCTTACCATAAAGAGAACGAAACCCTCAACTATATTAATATCGGTTCTAACGACCCCAGTGCAATCCCAAGACAAATACCCACTACTGTCTGCACTAGGATTAGTAAACTATCATCCAATGAAAAATCTTTAATAAGAATAAAGAACTATACGAAAAGGCCCTCCAAAAAGGTGGTTTCAAAGGTAAGCTGTTTTACATGATCACCATTAGTAATACTGGTACATGAAAAGTGGAATGTAAAAATAGAGAAAGAAAAATCACTTGGTTCAACCTCCCCTTCTGCAAACTGTCAAGTATCAACATTGGAAAGTACTTCCTAAATTTAATTACTAAACACTTCAACAAAAAAATCCTCTAAATAAGATATTCAACAGGAAGTCAATCAAAATTAGCTACTCCTGCACTGGTAATATGTACCAAATTATTAATTCCCATAACAATTACATTTTAAGTAAATTCCATGGGAAAAAAACTAAATCTAACATGGAAACCCTCTGTAATTGCAGAATTAAGGAAAACTGCCCAGTAGAAGGCAAGTGCAGCTCCACTAGGGTAGTATACCAGGCAACCATAACCCCTAAAGAAAAACCATAATATCTACATCGGCATTTACTGCAAGAGAATCAATACACACAGACACTCATTCACCAATCCAAAATTAAAACACCAAACAGCCCTTTCAAAAAAAATTTGGGAATTGAAAGAAAAGGGCCTGAATCCTCAAATAAATTAGAAAATTCTAGGTTTTGCGAACACCCCCCAATAGTTTTAGGGATAGGTGCAAGCTATGTTTAGAAGAAAAAATCAGGATAATAAAATATAAAGATCAATGCAAGCTATTAAATCAACGGAGAGAAATAATCACGAAATGTAGACATAGAAATAAATTCCAAATTACATAAGAATACATGTGCATATATGTGGGGGTGTATGTGTACGTATAGTGGCATATATGTATGGACATGTAAATGTACATATATGTATGTATGTATGTATGAAGATATGTACGCATGTAAGTGTATTGGACAGCATGATTTATTCCATTTGCTGCTCCTGCATTGTTCACAATACTATTATCTATAAATCTATAACTCAACTAATTTACATTAATTTAATGGGTTTAAGTTTAAATCCCCCATCACTTATTAATAATAATATTGCACACCTGTAGTACAAAAACTATTTACTGTAAATCCCAGAAAAACACACTTGGGCTCGTATAAGAAATGCCACATAGTAGGAACTGATATTAAAATACAAACAACAAAAAAAAAGGTCCTGGCCATGAATAAGCTCCAACCCCAGACCACTTCCCCCGAGATAAGATACCTTATGACCCCACCAATTGCTAACTCAAACCCATTCTCATTAACAAGGCATCTACCTGAGGAGGACTGACATTGAAAATAAATTTAAAACAAGGCTCCAAACAGACACTTAGGGGCTGATGATAGCCACATACAGAATGGCTTGAAATAGACTATCCTATATGTTGAGATAATTTTTTTTTTTTTTTTGCTGTAGAAAATATATATGCTCTGTTATAATAAAAACATTGAGCTCTCTGTGGATCACTTTTAATAATTAATATTACTAGGATCCACCTGGATTATATACCAATGGATCTGTTACCTGTACTATATATATATATGCCCACTCTTTAATAGAAATGGAATTTCCTTTTTTTATTAAAAGTTTAGTATCGTCTATATTTCTGAGATGAGGTATTATGTACACTATTTACATTATTCAAACTATTGTCCTCATCTTTTACCATAGAGTTACTGGCGAAGTGTTACGAGGGAGAAGGGAGGAGAGTCAAGTGTCTTTACTACGTTAGGGCTAGCGAAGTAATCTAGTTGCTATTACTGGAAATCCACAAATGTGTGTATATGAAGATTAATTTTTAGTTTGGTCAATGAAAATTAGTCAAAATTCTATTTACCAAATTTGTTCCATGAAATTCTCTTTTGGGTTTTTGTTGGTGGGCAACTTTATAGAGTTTCTTTTGGCTGGATATAATAAACCTCGAATCAAAAGCCGGAGTTGATACTGGCAGCAATTCCTTTTACACAACTGACAACCCTTTACCAAAAACCTATTTTATAGGGGCTAACACCTAATTTGCATATTTCTAGATGTTTCTCGAATCATCTAGAATCTTCGAAACGTTCTATTTCAAATTTCTCTATTTTACAACCACTTCATGAAAGAAAACTTTTTTGTATTAACAGGTAGGACTCAGTAGAATCCCTTACTATAAATTTTAACCTTATTGAGACTTTCTTTTTAGAGAAATGCATCCTCGTAACAGTGTATTTAATGAAAAAATTAAAATTGCTTTTCTCACTGCAAATTATCATATCTAAGTATTTTATAAAAAATTAGAGCTGATTACAATATTTCAACCTCAGTTTAGGTTCATAGTTTATAACCCTGCAATGGGATGAGGTAACATAAACTGTAGATTAGTCTGTGAAATATCTGTGAGGAACGAGAAGACTTACCTCCCTCAAAGCGAATTTGTTTGGCGTGTCAGGTCCTGTTGAAAGATCTTGACCGGCATTAAAAGATAAATGGATTATTCCGAAATTCCCATATCGCGGGCAGACGTACAAAGGAAAAAAAATAAAGAAGACTAAGAATTTAAACCGGCTTGAATTTATAAAACCAGAAGTCTCAGGTGAACAAGAAGTAAATCTCGTACGCAAATTTTAGTTGCCCCTGACACAGGCATAAATAGCGAGTCTGGGAGGATGATGGGAGAATGAATTGTTGCCGTGATGGCGTACGTACTAACGAGACTGAGAGAATAAGAGGTCACTAGCAACAGCTCAGTTGGTAGAAAGCAAGCACTTTAATCCATTTCAGTCATCGCAAATGACAGGCGAACTGAATTACCCACAATATCATTACATTATTTTTATATAATTATAGTGAAATCATTATGGTTTTTCGTCAAAAGCATTTTATTTTTGACTGTATATTAATTTCAAATATTCCTTTTTACAGGCTTTAATTTTGAAATGGAATAAAATCATTCTAAATTTCAGAATTTTGTTATTGCCCATCAAAATGACTGGAAGAAAGCGATCTAAAAACAACAATGGAAAAGAGACGTAACAAAGCGCAAACGAAATAGCTCCAGTTTGTTCAATTCAGGAAACTTAGCATTGCAGCTAAAATATTCTAAAATCCTTCAAATAACAAAGGAGAAAATGAAAAATACCCAACAACAAATCGAATATAACATCAAAATTTATATTATTTTTATTTATTGGTTATGTAACTAAATACATAATTCTCAACAATGGTTTAGTAAAACTTGATATTTCCTATAATAAAAGCTTAATAAATATTATTATTGTTATTATTTCACTTAAGTGCAAGGTAGTCCTATATTTACAATTCCTTGCGGGTAACCATGAAAAGAAATGTTACTCAAAACTGCCTAAAACCGTTAAGTGCATATTGCTGCAAAATTATCAAATGTTGAATACACCCCTCCTCCAACAAACACATGAAATAGTTTATTATTTTTGTTGCTAATTCTGAAGAACAAAGAAAATGTATAAATTCACTTTCATATGTTTAGGTTTTATTACAATTCTCATCATCACTGTTTAGAACAAGAAACATTGCTGAGGAGTGAAGGTAGTTAAAATAAAAGCAGTATCATGGGAAAAACTGTCCTTTCTTATTTTTGAAGACACAAAGTTCCAAGTCTGTCAATGTTTTTTCATTTAATTTTAGCATAAAATTATCCAAATGTCTTTAATGAAAATATATACACATTTCATATTAATATGGTTTTGCTCCATTGTGTGTTAGTATATGCTGCAGTAAATTTGATTTTTGTGTAAAGGAAGATCCACAGGTTTCACAAGAATAGGGTTTCTGTCTTGTGTGTGTTCGCATATGTTTCACTAAATGCGACTTTTGGGTAAAAGATGAATCACAGCCTTCACAGCTATATGGTTTCTCTCCAGTGTGTGTTCGCACATGGCGCATTAAATCTGAATTATTTGTAAATGCAAATCCACAAACATCACAAGAATAGGGTTTTTCTCCAGTGTGTTTTCGCATATGCAATACCAAACTTGACTTTTGCACGAAAAAAGATCCACACATTTCACAAGAATATGGTTTCTCTCCAGTGTGTGATCTTATATGTCGCAGCAAACTTGACTTTTGCACAAATGAAGATCCACATGTTTCACAAGAATATGGTTTCTCTCCAGTATGTCTTCGCATGTGGCAAACTAACACTGATTTCACTGCAAATGCAGATCCACATGTCTCACAAGAATATGGTTTTTCTCCAGTATGTGTTCTCATATGTTGCACCAAATGTGAATTTTGTACAAAAGCAAACCCACAAACCTCACATGAATATGGTTTTTCTC
Organism: Acanthosepion esculentum; assembly: GCA_964036315.1. Classification (NCBI taxonomy): domain Eukaryota; kingdom Metazoa; phylum Mollusca; class Cephalopoda; order Sepiida; family Sepiidae; genus Acanthosepion; species Acanthosepion esculentum. The sequence goes on along the minus strand of OZ038479.1, from coordinate 5,691,438 downwards.
CAGTGTGCCTTCGCATGTGTTGTACCAAAACTGCCTTATTTACAAAGGTAAATCTGCAAATATCACATGAATATGGTTTCTCACCAGTGTGAGTTCGTATATGTTCCACTAAACGTGACTTCCCTGAAAAAGCAGATTTGCAGACATTGCAAGTGTATGGTTTTTCTCCAGTGTGTGTTCGCACATGTTGCTCTAAATGTGCTTTCTGTGAAAATGAAAACTCACACACATTACATGAATATGGTTTTTCTCCAGTGTGCGTTTTTATATGTTGTACCAAACTTGACCTGTGCACAAATGAAGATCCACATGTGTTACATGAATATAGTTTCTCACCAGTGTGTGTTCGTAGATGACGCACCAAATTTGACTTAGCTGCAAAGGCAGATCCACATATATCACATGAATATGGTTTCTCTCTAGTGTGTATTCTCATATGTTGCACCAAATGTGATTTTTTTACAAATGCGTATCCACAAACTTCACAAGAATATGGTTTTCCTCCAGCTTGTGTTTGCATCTGGTACTTCTGCAAAATGGAAGAATCATACTCTTTGACTGAATATGATTTCTTTCCAGTATGTCTACTCTTATGTAACACCAAATGTTTTTCATGCGCAAAAGACAATCCACATGTTTCACAAAAATATCGTTTATCAACAATGTCTGTCTGCATGGCGGCTTTTAACTGCACGGTTTTAGAAAATGTAAATCCACATCTTTTCTTCCCAGTATGTGCTAACATCTCTTCCACAAAATGTGAAAGAAGATTCCCAATTTTCAAAATGATTTTTCCAGTGTTTTTTCATATATTCCAATAAATGTGCTGTGTAAAGGAAGATCTACAGACTTTGCACATGGCTTCTTTCCAGTGTGTGTTTGCATGTGTACTTTTGAAATGGGCGTTCAGAGAATTCCTTTCGCTAGAAGAGCAACAATTTAGTTTTCATTTATTTGTCAATGATAAATGTATATTTTCCTGTTTCACACATTTGTTTTCCGAAGCCAGAACAACTGTGAATGAAAAACAAGAAAAGATATATTCATAGAGATATTGAATATTTCAAGAACTCGGATTATGTTTGCACAGGTACATTTAGTTATTCACTACGGCAAAAAGGTACAGCTTTAAAATAATGCAGCTGTCAGTGAAGATTAAATTAACAATAAAACAATGTTTACGAATCATGACAAGCCAACATGAATGTTAAGGAAAAAATATGAATAACTATTTTCAAAGGGCCTCTTTAATGCCCAAGATAATATTCACTAAATTATTAAAATAATATTCTTTTATCTGTCTATATTTCTGAGATGAGGTATTATGTACACTATTTACATTATTCAGACTATTGTCCTCATCTTTGTTGCCATATTTATTACAACGTTTCGGCTGTTGTATACTCCGGCCTTCTTCAGTTGGTTGGAATGTCGATTTAAACCTTTTATTTCGCTCACTGGGGTAGTCTGTTGTAGTTCCACATGCCATGTTTAATGGATATCAGTTATTAGTTATTTTCCTGTTAATTCCCCTCTCCAAGTTCCCCACTGCCTTAAACTTAAGGAATCAGCACATATGTTAGGCCACAAAAATCTCCTGAGTCGACCAAGCATAGAAATGAATACAATATGAGAATCAGTAATAAGGAGTGCCAGAAAAAAACGATAATAACAACAAAAATTGCAATATTAAAATAATATTCTTGTATCTGTCTATATTTCTGAGATGAGGTAGTATGTACACTATTTACATTATTCGACTATTGTCCTCATCTTTGTCGCCATATTTATTACAATGTCTGGTAAAAACATGCAATGATAACAGCAAAAAATTGCAATATGAGCACTGGTAAAAAATGGTTCTTGAAGACATTAGGTTTATAATACCCAGAAATTCATACACAGATGTCCCCAAGGACACATGGCACAGTGGATAAAGGCGTTAGTTAAATCAAGTGAGTTCAATACCCAGTTAAGGCAGTGAAGAACTTGGAGAGGGAAATTAACAAGAGATAACTGACATCCATGAGACATGGCACGTGGAACTAGAACAGTCTACCGCAGTGAGCAAAATAAAGGGTTTAGTTTGACATTCCAACCATCTGAAGAAGGTCAGAGCGTACAATGGCTGAAATGTTGTAATAAATATGGCGACAAAGATGAGGACAATAGTCTGAATAATGTAAATAGTGTAATATTCTTGTGTTTTATAGATTTAGAGCAGATAATTTAAAATCACAAAATAAATTATCATTATGTTTGGAACAATGACAGTTTTTTCCTATTACCCGACTTTTTGAATACCTTCACTCATCAATAATGTTTATTAATTTAAAAAAGTGATTGTACTAAAGCCTAAACACAAGTGATTATTTACATTATTCAGACTGTTATCCTCATCTTTATTGCCATATTCACAATGTTTCAGTCGTTGTATGCTCCGGCTTTCTTCAGGTGATTGGAATTTCAAACCAAACACTTTATTTCATCAACCTGGATTGACCCACTAATAGGATAGTCACCATTGTATGTCCAGAACTCCACCCACTTCATGGAAATAATTAAAGATGCCCCCATCCAATTCAACCAGAGGGTAAGCCTGAACGTGATAAGTTTGTTCACCAAGGTACCCATGAAGAGGCACTCTCAGTAGTTAGGGACAGACTGGCATTGGACGCATCCATAGGAGAATGGACTAGTATACCAATATATAGCTTGATGGAGATGCTGACTTTTTGTACGCAAACAACACACTTTAGAATAAGCAGGCATATATTAACAGGATGAGGGCTTTACAATGGGCTCACTATTATAACCAGCAATGACAAACTTAGGGAATACTTTGAGGAAATGGCATTAGAAACTACATCACTAAAGCCAACCCTATGGTTGAGATACATAGATGACACCTTCATACTCTGGCCACACCAGGAAGAAGTCCAACTACTACTGGACCATGTGAACTCAATAAGATCCTTGATAGAATTCACAATGGAGAAAGAAAATAACAACAAACTTGCTTTCCCGGATGTACTAATATCTTGAACAGAGCCTGCGTTCAAGACATCCACATACTGCAAGCCTATATGCATTAGACAATACCTCAACTTCAACTCTTCCACCTATACAGTGCAAAGAAAGGGATCGTCTGTTGCTTACACCAAAAGTCATAAGTGATGACCTAGAGACATATGAACAAGAAATGGTCAGTATAAGCAGTACGCTACAATGTAACAACTACCCTGGGTACATGACAGTAGCTCCAACAAACCAGGATAGAAGGATAACAACACTTGGAAAACAGCTTCAGTCTGCCTCCCTAACCCTACCCCTAACCCCTACTCTATATGAAGGAATTATCAGAGAAAATACAAAAGATCTACGGTCCAAATAACATCAGGGCAATCTTCTAAAGTTGTTCAACACTTTGCAGACACCTCTTCTAAGGAAGACCTCCCATAGAGGAGAACATGACTAAAGACTGTGTGTACACAATCCCATGCAGCTGTGGTAAGAAATACAAAGGAGAAACAGACTGACCCCTTAAGGTAATATTGCAAGAACATCATAAAGTGGTAACACAAGGGGAAATACAAAAATCAGGCATAACTGACCACATATGGAGGGAAAAGGGAGATCACCACCTCCTGCAGGATGAGGCGGAAATAATAGACAAAGGACATCACCGGAAAATAAAAAACTTAAGGAATCAGCACATATGCTAGGCGACAAAAATCTCCTGAGCTGACCAAGGATAGAAAAGAATATAATATCGGAAACAGTAATAAGAAGTGCTAGAGAAAAACAATGAATAACAACAGAAAAATTGCAATATAAGTACTGGTAAAAAATGATTGCCGAGACATTTTGTCACTTTTTAAGAAATTTGGAAACAAAACAAAAGTATTGGTTTTAAAAATCCTAAAAAAAAAAACATATATTTGTCATACATTATTTTGACGAAATGCACATGAAAGTATGTCATAAGGCTAGGTACGTCCAATCAGTTTCGATACCGAGGTTTAAAAATAAAAAATCATTACTGAAGCTATCTATTTAGCTTTAATTGAAAGCTAAATCATTAAATTTACTATTTCCAGTCAGTAAAATATTCTGGTGTATTTAAAACAAATTATATAGATTGGAATGCTCACTTTCTGAAGATCTTCTTACAAGCGACCATTTTGTCACATTTTAAGGAATTTGTAAACAAAACAAAAGTATTGGTTTTAAAAATCTTCAATATACACAGTGCTGTTCGATAAAAGTGACTCACCTGATTTTTTTTTACTTAAAAATTTTTTTCGCCTATTGTTTTTGGGGTCAAACTCATTTTTAATCTTACTAATATAAAGACCCCTTTCCGACCACCTAGTAAAAGAGTTTACTCACCCTAATGGAATTCTATTGATAATTAAAATTTTGGATATAAATGAGATTTAGGGAATAAAACTCTGTGCAAAAAAAGTGACTCACTTATTTCCTGCAACTAGTAATCAATAGAAACATAACCGAACAGCTTTAAATAAAGAATAATAGAGGTATAATTTATTTATAATAGGTAATATAGTTCAAAATATTTAATAATCTATGGGTCCTCCTTTATTTTGAATAACCTTTTCAACCCTTTTTGGCATTGACTTGATTAGGTTCTGGCAAATATCATCTCCAAGCATTGAATTCCATTCGGATATGAAATTCACAATCAAATCCTCTTTGTTACTCAACTGCTTTCTCGAGAGCCTGTACTTTATAATGCTCCATAAGTTTTCTATGGGGTTGAGGTCAGGAGATTGGGGCAGCCATGTCATAACACTCATCTGCTTCTCATCAAAGTATTCCTTCATCAATTTTGATTTGTGACAGGGAGCATTATCCTGCATAAAAATGAGCTTGGTGGGGTCGATTTGCACCCTTTCAGCAGAAGGGAGGAGACAAAACTCTAAAATTCTCTTGTACTGCTCACTCCTGAGGGTCTTTTCAATAGGTTTTAAGAAACCAGTTCCATGAAAAGAAAAGCATCCCCAGAACATTATACTGAACGGATGCTTGACAGTACTTACTGCTAAATTCAAAGAGCTTTCAAAGTTTCTTCTTCGGATTTTAGATCGCTTATCCTTTGAAATTAGCTCAACTTTCGTTTCATCGAAGAAGAGAACATTTATTTTTTAAAAATCAGGTGAGTCACTTTTATCAAACAGCACTGTATATATATATATATATATATATATATATATATATATACCCAAGTATATGATTGGTATATACGGAATAAATTCCAATAACCAAAAAATATTATTCTTAAAAGAGTGCTCAATACAGAGTAGAGAAGATATCATTATTTATTTAGTAAAGTTGTTTACAGATTGACGTACATCAGTTAACAGTAACACCCCTCAATCAGGCCCCAAAAACCAAGCACCACGGTTGGAAATGTCTTTTTAAAAAATTTTCTGATGAAAAAGTAAGTAATGTTTCTTTCAAATTACATTAAGTATACTTTAAATTTTCTAATTTTCCTAAAATAACTTTTGAAAAAAGTATAATTGAATTTTACAAGATTTTTAAATGGGAAACTTTACTTTTGTTTATAAAACTGTCAATAATGATTGATTTTATCGTTTTCTGATGACTAAAAAAAATATTTAAAACCAAGATTTTTAGCTAAAATTTCGGACATGCTAGAAAGGATTAAAATTTTAAAAAAATACTCAAAAAATACTTTGGTCTTTCCTCTCAATAATGACATAAACATAGACAATACAAAATTATTTTAATAAAGTTTGGGGCTTTTTTTTTAGCGAAAGTGGACACCCCTAAATAAAACCAACATTTACTATATATATATATATATATATATATATATATATATATATATATATATATATATATATATATATATAAAATAGTAATTGTTAATTATTATATAAATTCATTAGATTTTTAGTTATTTGTTTTTTCAGCAACATAAACATTGTACCTGGTTTTATTTCGGTTAATTTTACACGGTAATAAAAATAGGTACTGTCACGAGATTGCTGGAAAAATGAGCATAGCATGATAAAAAGGGCCTTAAAGGGCTTTAAACTTGAAAATAATTTAATACAGTGTAACCCGAATATAAGAGAGATTTGCTCTGGTCCCAAATTAGAGCCTGTGTTAATAAAACAAAATAGACCAAACCCGGATATAAGAGAAACCCGGATATAAGATACTTATTCTCCGGTCCCGACAACTCTCTTATATTCGGGTTACACTGTAATTAAAAAAAGCCATGGTAATGAAAATGTTCCATTTATGGTATGAAATTGCCTGATTATTTTGAAATTGACAATAAAAATTTTATTATTATTTACTATAAATTTACTATTTTGTTATTGGTTTTTCAGCAACATGAAATTGAAAGAAAAAAAGGGTTTATTCTTCTTTTTGCCTGGTTTTATTTCTTGGTACCGCTACGGAATTTCTAAAAACAAATCCCAAAAGCGCATTTTAAATAATTTAAATGCCTTCTTTGAACTTAAATTTCGGTTCTAATTGAAGGATAATGGCCCAAAAATCTAGCCCGAATTAAAAGAAAAATTAATTTCTGTATATAAATGAACTTTTTAGACATTTTTAAAACCTTGGATGGTTCCCTCGTCACTCATCGAATCATCATTTTTTTTTAACAATGAAACCAAAATTTATATATATATATATATATATATATATATATATATATTAAGCAAAATCAAAATTATTTTTCCACTTACCTTTTAGAAGAGGAAATTCAAAACAAGAAAACACCTCAAAAAACAGACAAGAAAGACTAAAAAATACCAAACCAAACGGAATTATTTCTTTTTTACAAGAATATTTTTTAAAAATCGTTCGTTTTGTTAGGATTTCTTAATCAATCCGCAAAATTTCCGTTTTGTTCAAACAATTGCTTACAATAAAGTTGAAAAAAAGATCAAACATTTTTAAAGTCTTTAAATGTATCGACTTTAAGTTAAAGACGATACAAACATAAAGTCTTTAACGAGAGAAAAAATGGAAATTGCTAGGCGGTGACGAAAATCATTTTGTCCCCTGTGTAAAAAGATACCGCTATAAAGAGATTATTTATTTGTGTATTAACAGAAAATGTGGCACAAGGCCGAAGTAGGGAATGGGGAAAAGGTCGGTCTTCTGTCTTAACTTTTAAACTTAGCTAGCCACAAACGCTGACCCAATCATACTAACAATATTTCTTGCACCAAAAAAACACATTCTTACTTACCTTTCTTACCCCACCCACCATAATCAATGACTATGAAAATACTAACTAGACCCCATATGTACAATTTATCGTTGGGTGGGGGGATAAAATAGCAATTTTAAATTTTAAAAAGTAACTCCAATGAGTAATTACAATATGAGACAAATAGCTATTTAAAAGAAACTAAACAAAATTGTGTTAGTTAGTAATAAAAACCCCACAATCACTAAATGTGGCAGAAACATCAGTTAACCTGTTGGGATAGTCCATACACTGTAGACACCCCCAAAATATTTAAATGAGCGATTCGTATCATGTGTTGGCGAATCGGGTCCGTCGAGACTAAGTCAACCAATCAGGTCAGTCGGTACATATTCCCGCCAAGGCGCGAACTTTGAAACAGGAAGGAACACGCTTCTTCTTAGAAATTCGTTAGATTCGTCAATATATGCTTCGCATCAGATTCCTGGATCGAATGTGTCGCGAACCGGATGAGGTGGGAGCCTTCTGGAAGGAAGACGCCCGTAAGAGTTTCCCATCCCTGAGAAGTGTGCGCTCGGCCGAGGAGGAGGCTCACCGTTTACCCAAAGTCGAGTGCTCCTTCTATCATGAATGCCGTCGTGCCCTGAAACGCCTCTTACGGGCGTTGGATGGCCTCTCCAATGTCCAGACGTTGTCTCATCAGGTGTTAGTCAGGGGGGCCGTTCCTGATGATTTGATTGACGAGCTCGGTCTTACGAAGCAGGAGGCTCGCTCGATATGGCCTTGGGCGCCCGGGTTAAAATGCCTCAATAACAATGAGGCATCACTCACCTGGCTGGTGATACGTGGGGCCCTTTGGGTCGCCAAAAGACTTTGCTCAGCGGGCTTGGAGAAATATCCAAACTGCCGCCGCTGTAGTGGGGAAGTCGAGACCATTGGTCAGGCCTTTTTCCATTGCTCGGTGGTAGCACCGCTGTGCAGGTATGTTGAGGGCCTCATGGTTCGCATGCTGTCTGGAAAGTTCTTTGTCCTTGAGGCCGCTTCTGTTTGTAGCAATGTGGCTCCGCCGTTGACGAGGGCTGAACACTATGTGTTCTTATGCTTGCTAGGTGTTATGAGAGTCGTGATTTGGACGACACGTCAGAAGGGATTCTATGGAGGCGAGAAGCTTACCTCTTCTCATCTGATCTTGTACTTTAAGCATCAGCTTAAAGTCAAGATTAGGTCGGAGAGGTGGCGACTCTCTTCCTCTGAATTCAGCAAAAGGTGGGTGAATCTTGCGCGCTTGTGTCGTGTGAAAGGGGCTGACCTGGAGTGGCACTTTGATGCCGGTTAGGCATCAGAATATTGCTTTAGCTGGGTTGAACACGGTCAACCCATCTCAAAATATTAGGTTAGCTTAGGTTTTGTTTTTGATTCTTTAGTTTCATTTTCCAGTAAACTTAGCTAGGGTATGTATGCTCATTGGCCCCTTTTATTTCTGTCCCTATTTTTCTTTAAGTTTAATCTCCCATCCCCTCCCTCGTTAGGTGGTCAGTGACGTCAGTTCTCTGGTGGATACGGGGCGTTTTTTCGTTTCGGGTGTGATTTTTCGTATCTGTTGTTGTGTCTGAATGAGTGCATGTCTGTGTGAGTGCTTGGGATGAATGAATGTTTTTAATTTTTATAGTCCCGCATTAATTTCGTCCGGTTAACTGATGTTTCTGCCACATTTAGTGATTGTGGGGTTTTATTACTAACACGATTTTGTTTAGTTTCTTGTAAATAGTTATTTGTCTCATATTGTAATTACTCATTGGGGTTTCGTTTTTTAAAAATTTTTAAATTGTTATCCCCCCCCCCGCAAACAATATATTGTACATATGGGATCTAGTTAGTATTTTCATAGTCATTGAGGTATTATGGTGAGTGTGGTAAGAACGGTAAGTAAGAATGTGTTGTTTTTGGTGCAAGAAATATTGTTAGTATGATTGGGTCAGCGTTTGTGGCTAGCTAAGTTTAAAAGTTAAGACAGAAGACCGACCTTTTCCCCATTCCCCACTTCGGCCTTGTGCCACATTTTCTGTAAATACAGAAATAAATAATAAATTCGTTAGATTGCGAGAATATCTGAATCGACACAAAGGTACGTTTCATCGATCAGCGAAATATGTCTTCAAGTCTGCCTTGTGAAACTCAGCGAACCTAAATTCGAGAGCAGGGAAACTCCTTTCTCTAAGCAAACTCATCGAATGTACGCCTGAGATAATATAATATAAAAGTTGATTTTTTTCCATTCATCTACTACCAAAAAATATTGTCACATTCAACTTAAAGGTACGACTTATCTTTTTCCTTCCCTGCACACACACACATTCTGTACGAACAATTAACCTCGACTCAAGAACAGTTTTCAATCGACCTGATATGAACTATTAACCTTCCGTTCATACATGCCACATTATTTCAAATCATAATTTGTATATAGAAGTATAATAATTATTTAAATTTGTTTCTTGTTTAAATATTGTGTTCGTATTATTTATTCTTGTTATGTATTCCATGATTTACGTTTTTTGAACAATTTCTCCTAAAGATTTGTTTGTGGAAAAAGTAACACGCAATTTACCATGGCCTCATCAATAAACCCCGTTTATTCATTGATTATTTATAAATTCATTGACCTTTCCACTACAAACCGGACGAAATGAATGCGGGACTATAAAAAATAAAAACATTCATTCATCCCAAGCACTCACACAGACATGCACTCATTCAGACACAACAGATACGAAAAATCACACCGAAACGAAAAACGCCCCGCATCCACCAGAGAACTGCCGTCACTGACCACCTAACGCGGGAGGGGATGGGAGATTAAACTTAAAGAAAAATAGGGACAGAAATAAAAGGGGCCAATGAGCATACATACCCTAGCTAAGTTTACTGATACCGCTATAAAGTGAACAGATGACTTCGAGCAGATTTAATAAAGCAAACAAAAAAGACAAAATTTTTAAGAAATAGAAGAAGTAATTTGTCCTGAAAATGTAACACAAGAAATCAGCAAATGGTAAAAAAAAACATCATTTCCTTCGCTGAAAGATAATGGCCCAAAGATCGTCTGAATTAAAAGAAAAATGAATTTCTGTATATAAATAAACTTTTTAAAAGGCATTTTTAAAACCTTGGCAGGTTCACTCGTCAATCATCGACTCGAATTGGTCTGAAATTAAAATTGATTGCTCAAATTGTTCATATTGACAACACAATATAATTATCTTTATTAAAAAATCTTTCAAAACTAAAATTAGGTACCGGTACAGATTTGTGATACTGTTGTGGTTGTGTGAAGAAAAATGTATCAGGTTTGAATGATCAGAAGGCTTAAAATTGTACGTGTTCAAAAATCTTCCATCCACAACAATTAATAAAAGACAAAAATAATGATTCGAAACATAACAATTGAATTTATTAAGTATTTGATGTACAACATGCATATAAACTAAAAGGTTTGACAGAGTCGTGTCTCTTAGATTAGGAAATATTTTTACTTGAGCTAATAAGAATAAATTGATTATTAAACTGTATTTTATAAGAATGAGTATGTCTTGAATGTTTGGAATTGTGTATTGGACAAGCTGGTAAGAGTTCAGAAATTGTACTTGCGTGATTGTTGTAAAGTTTTTTTTACGTCTGACTGCATTAGTCAAGACGGGAGTTCTTTAAGGGTCACATTTTGGCAGCAGAGGTGAGGCGCACGAGCGGGTAAAAGAGAGCGAAGAGAGCAAGAATTACTCGTGTTTGGTTTTTATAATCTGTATAATACCACGTGACAGGCTCAGACTTAGTTGGCGCGAAAACAGACCTGTTGCGTGTATGATATGATTGGTCGAAACTGACCAATCAGCGAGCTAAATTGAAGGTGATTGACCAATGAATGCTTGTTATATATTTTGTAAGTATGATGGTGGTGAAAATCACGACAGAAAGAGTGCATTTCCCAGCGGGGGTTAACTGGCTGTCGTGGAAGATTCCAAAATACAAGATTTAATTTTAAAAATGAAAAATCTTTATTGAAAAAACAAAAAAGGTTTATTTTTACCTGATTTTCTTGTTACTGCCATGGATTTTTAAAAATATCAGAAAAGTGCATTTTAAATAATTTAAATGCCTTCTTTGAAATTAGATTTCGGTTCTAATCGATAGATAATGGCCCAAACCTAGCCCGAATTAAAAGAAAAATTGATTTCTGTATATAAATTAACTTTTGGGGCAATTTAAAAACTTGGCAGATAGATATCACTCAACTCTGTGCTCATATTATTTTTGCACAAAAGTCAGACCACACGAGCTTCAAAATCAAACTTTCCACACTAAAAAATGCCATTCCAGTTTTCAAAAAGCAGGCGACATCCCTGTTGCAAAAAGTTGAAGGATATCTGCAGAAAATGACTAACAATATTTCCCTCCTAAAAAGAGATATATTTTTTTTTTTAAAAAGTTGGGAAATATATTTATTAACCAATACACGCCTGAGTTCATTAAATCTAACTTTTAACTTCCTGTGGTCCATTTTTTCATAACGTAACATAAATTCACGAAAACAGTTTTCAGTAAACCACTGACCAGGAATGCAGGGGGGAGGTGGAGGGGGTCAAAATAAATTTAGAATTTTTGGCCTTGAATTATCAAAGGCCGCAAACATGGATAGCGTCACGAACATTTAAAATTTCCAGCATCTCTTTGCTTTAGTAGTTCTTTTTTTCTGATATTTCTTTCTTTTATTGTATTTTGTTAAAATAAAACCCCGTAAAAATACTGCAATTGGTAGTGGGGGAAGCCAAGGCACCCCCGGCTGCTACGGCTCTGATTAAGGAGAGAATAAAAGAACAAAGAATTAAAAAAACACACGATAACGATTGACATTGCATGTTAGAAAAGTGGAATTGCTGTTGCAGATTTGATTTGAATCAACCCACAACAAAGAAAATGGCGAGAAAGTAGTTTTAATATAAAAATATTTTTATTTTTTTTTTACAACTAAATTCTTCTTAGAGTGTACGAGTTCTTACAGTCCTTATTTGTAGTTGTTTTCTAAGATGGAAAGTAATGTGATTTCTTCGCATGTATGTGTGAAAAAGGCGACAAGGGAGATAGTGAGGAGAAAAGTGTAAGTGTCACGTAGCTTGGTGAGGAAGAGTTTAAATGTCACGTAGCTTGGTGAGAAAGAGTGTAAGTGTCACGTAGCTTGTTGAGAAAGATAGGTAAGGGAATCTATTTTAATACGCCGTCTTGCTGATGTTGCTTGTATTGCCTTCTTACTGCTTGTCTGATCTAGAGATTGACTTCTATACATTTCAAAAGGATCACGAAGAATACTTTTTATTGTCAGCTGGAACGCGACCCGTTGGTTGAAAAATGTTAAGTATTTATTTTTAAATGATTCATTTATTAACCGGAAGGATGCGTGAATCCTCCGATTCAGAAACCATTTTTTGTCGTTTGGTGTTTGACTGTCTTGCAGTTTATTTCCAACTTTGCTCCATAGCGGAACATATACTAAAATTAGAACGATACAGAGAAGATTAGCAGGGACCCTGCGCAAGGATGACATGCACATTTGTGAATTGTTTCATATTTCTTAAACCAAACTGTATTCCAAAATATACCTTCAACAAAACTACACGATAAAACACACATAACACCACCTCTAGTAACTACAGTTGTGTTTGATAAAAGTGACTCACCAGATTTTTTTTTTAACTAAATATTCTCTTCTCCGATGAAACGAAAGTTGAGCTAAATTCAAAGGATAAGCGATCTAAGATCCGAAGAAGAAGCTTTGAAAGCTCTTTGAATTTAGCAGTGAAGTGTGTGAAAAGCAAAGAAATAATCTTCAAACTCAGTTTTACAAATTTAAATAATTTTATTCTTGGGTATGAAAGTAATCTTTGTTTTCTTTGAAGTTGAAAGAAACAATTTACAAAGTTCCCTGCAAACAAAGTTGAACGGAAAATATTTTGTTTTCTTTTTATAGAAAATAACAGAAAAGAATTGCGTTAATATGAGAGATAATCACACATTAAGGTGTTTTATGTATACGTCTTAATGTTTGTGGGATTACAGCATAAAGCATAGCTTCCAGTTGACCTTTTTTGTCCTACTAAGATTTGCTTTGTTTACATATTCTCGCTCGTATGTTTTTCATGTTGTAATAATGTAAAAGTGAGAAGAGACTTAAACTCAATAAATTATATGACAAGCTGAGTAGTCAGTATGGCTGCAGTCCTCATCAGTGGTTTCTGAAAATGGACAACAGGGAGTTAAAAGTTAGATTTAATGAACTCAGATGCTTATTGGTTAATAAATATATTTCCCAATCTTTTTTTAATATCTCTTTTTAACAGGGAAATATTGTTAATCATTTTCTGCCGTTCTCTTTCAACTTTTTGTAACAGGGATGTCGTCTGCTTTTTGAAAACTGGAATGGCATTTGCGATAATTATATGCTTGTAAAAGAATTTTCCATCATTAAAAATAAATAAATTCTGAGACTACTGATGGATCCATTCAGATAGCATATGCAGATCTAAGACCACTATAAAAATTTGTTTTCTGATGAAAAGGTTTTGAAGGATTTTCAAAGCTGAACTGATTTTCATTGTATAGCTACAAACATCGAGGCTGATTAAGATGCAAGTTTTAGAGATTCCCTGCAAACAAAGTTGAGCAGTGATCTTTCAACATTTTTTTTAACGGGGATGTCGTCTGCTTTTTGAAAATTTGAATGGCGTTTGGGATAACGTCGTGAATTGATTAATGAACATAAAAACAAATCTATCAAAAACAAAATCAAACAGTCGACTTAGCTGGCATCCTTCAACAATTAATGAATTACGATCTAAAAATGTTGGTAAATTGACAATAAAGATCGTTCGTCCACTCAAAAGAACATTTTAAAAAAATCGAAAAAAGGGGAGGTAATCACAGATGTCATGTATTTATTTTCAACAAATCTGATTAAATAAAAATATGTCCGTTTTTTATTCTAAAAGATGAGTATAAATGATTACATATTAAAAGACTTACCTGTTGGGATAGTCCATATACCGTGGGCACCCCCCAAATACTAAATGAATCGGTCGTAGCAAGATTGGCAAATCGGGTCCGTTGACACAGAGTCGACCAATCAGGTCGGTTGATACATGTTCCCGCCAAGGCGCGAACTTCGAAACGGAATGGAACACACTGTTTCTTGGAAACTATCAGTTTGCACGAAGATCCGAACGTTTCGTCGATCTGCGAATGTCTCTCCAAATCTGTCTCTATGAAACTCAGCTAACCTGAATAAGCAAACTCATCGAAAGACGCTTGAGCTAATATTATATAAAGTTGACTTCTTCCCGTTCAACTATTACCAAAGAAATATTGCTTCAAATCACTTAAAGGTACGAATTATCTTTTTCCTTTAATTGCACACACATCTTTTTACGAACAATTAACCTCAACCGAATCGGCCTGATACGAACGAACTCTTACACACACACACAGATTCAGTACGAACATTCAACCTCAACTGAATCGACCTTATACGAACAAACTATTATAAATCACAAACTTGTATATAATATGTATAATAATTATTCAAGTTGTTTTCTCGTTCAGTAAATTGTGTTCTTATTATTTGTTCTTGTTTTGGTGTTGCATAATTTTGAACGACTTCTCTTTTAAAAATTGTTTGTAGAAAAAAGTAACACGCAAATTACCAGGCCTCAAACCCTGTGTATTCATTGATTATGACATAAATTCATTGACGATTCCACTATATACCTTCCTAAAATTTCTCGTTGTTGGCGAAAGCCTATGGGGGAAGTTTAAAAAAAATTAAGCCCAATCCCCGGGTGGGGGGTTTCTTCAGAGAGTACCTCTTCTTCAGGAGAGGGTTGGGTTTATTGGTACTTAGGGGAGTGCCAAGGGAGCTTGAGCTATTTTCCTCTGAATTGCTGTTAAACCACTTTAAATATCGACCGTGTGTGACATTTGGTAGCGATGAGAGCCGATACCACTGAGAGAGTGTTGCATTTTGAAAAATACTTTTACCTCCCAAAATACCTCGACGAGTTACTTCCACTTGACGACCTTGACATTATTAATTAATATCAAATAATAATTTACAATAAATTACTTTATTAAATTATGGATTTCCATTAAGAGACATAAATGTAAAGGTTTCTAATTAATTTCTCCTTTTGATAAACCTATGAGTTTGTAGTTCGCCTTTTCAGAGGATTTTTCTTTGCTCACATTACACTGGTCAGAAGATCACCTGTCGTAGTGAATTCGGGTCCGCCATATATAAACTGGGCATTTTGGCCAAAAATTATTATACTTACCTGGTTCCAGGCCCTGTGCTGGTAATATCACGGCTACGACTAGCTTGAACCGGCTCTGGCCTGGACCAGCTAAGACTAGCTTAGACCAGCTCTGTCCAGCTTGACAAGCTAAGACCAGCTCTGACCGGCTTGGACAAGCTATGACTAGCTTAGACCAGCTTGGACAAGCTAAGACCAGCGGCCCGAGTGAAAACACTCGGGTATCCACGTTAAAAACCGACCTTGTGTCACAACCTGACTCAGTGGGGGTCAAGTAAATACCTACCTGGTGTAGGAGGAACGGTGATCATCTAGGCCGTTCTCCCAGAGTGAGGAACTTATTATTCTAAACTACAGTTTAATAGTTTATGAGCTCAGGTACAAATATTTCCAAATCTTCAGCTTATATGCATGTACATCAAACACTAATAAATTCAATTGTTATGTTTTGAATCATTACGTTCTGTCTTGTATTTTATACTATGTGCTATTTTACGTCAAATATAAATTGCATTGTGACCGCCACATTGGATAGTGACCTCCAGCATCTCTGCATGTTCCTTAATCATGCCTTTTCTAGTAAAAAAAAATAATTGTGGCGGGCCCCGCAACATGATTGGCGGAGCCCGCTACAACCTGTTATGTTCGTTGAGAATGTGGATTTTTCCGCGTGGTGAACCTAAAATGGAAAAAAAGACAAGCATGCTGTCTATTCTTTTTTTTTTGTATCGTCTCGGCTGAGGAGGAAGTGACGTAAGTCGTTAATGATTGGTCAGCAGTGGCATGATAGAATCGTCCATATTTTCTACTCACTCCCCGTGATAAAATACACTCTTCATTCAAAATCAGTTTTAACCAATCAACACCTCACATTGCAGATCTCAACTTTTTATTGGTGGAGACGACACCAAAATGTGTAACAACTGTCGAAAACTTATTTTCGCGCCCAGTTCCCTGGAGCCTATTTTGGATTCCCTAAAAAATAAAAAGGACCATTTTGACCCAAGTCACTAGTCAGTCACTTAGCTTCAGAGAGATGCCACACGAAACCACGTGTGTCACTATTTTGACTTGAGAAACTTTTCGCGCGTCAACTGCTGACTCAACCACCAACATTATTCGCTCAAAATTCACTTACAACTTTCTAAGAAAAGTGTTCTTACACACTACTAAAATAGAAATTGTATTTAACAAATGAAAATACAGAACAATCCAAGGTAAACAACTCTAGAAAAATAAGACATTTATACCCTACTTTATTCACGCACATAAACTACACAAATTTCTTTATAAATAATATTTTCCATTTTATCCGATTTGACCAGTTCTTTAACACATGAACAATTTTGAACTGTAAATCAATAAGACACCCAATTTATACATGGTCAATTCTTGCATTATCAAACCACAAGTTTTCTAATTTTATATTAATTGTACATAAATGTCTGTTGTTTTATTGAAACCTAAATTACCGTTGTTTCTTATTCAATTGCCTTGTGATTGATTCGTTTTGAATGCCTATATTCTATATTGTTGTGGATTAATATGGTGAACATGCCCTTAAACTAACCACCTTAAAACAAAAAACCTTCTGATAACAAATTCAAACTCATAGCAATCCCAACAGGCATTTATTTAACGAGTGTGATTACCGTTTTTTTTTGTTTTTGCTTCAGGATCGCCTGCCGGAATAAGTACTGTTTCGGTAGGCTCTTTTGGGTGAACAAGTATGATGTTGCAAGACCCGAAACTTGTCATGGCCCCAAGTCATAACATCACTGGCGAGGCGATCCTGAGCACTCGTTGGAGTATTTTCATGACAAACCATTTTATAAAGTTCAAATCGACTGATAATTAGCCAACCGCTTGAATAAACAATCTAAGAAATAATAATTTGTCAATTCTCAAGAACAAAGAAAATATATAAATTCACTTTCATGACCAAACGCCAAATCCGCCTGGGTTTTGCTGAATTTTGGTAAAACATTAATCAAGTGATTACGACTTTCTTGGATTTGTGAATCTAGCCAAGGGGTCGGTAACCTTTTACCATGTGCCAGACTTGGGGAATTAAAATTACTCAGTGTGACGACAGCATACCTATTTTTATACAATTCAAGGTCAATATGCCTGTTCTACAATATATTTTATATAGTATATATACTGTGGGGAAAGTTTGTGCCGGCTTTCCCGCATCCAAGGGTTGAGGGTAAAAAATTAGGTTGAGGTTAAAAAATTGCGACAAAACGCGAGTAAAAAACAGCAAGATTAGAGCGGACAAACTCTCTCTTTTAGGCGCGGACTAATAAAGAAAAAAACCCCTGCTCGGTGTGTAACAATAAAGATCTGCATCCACAATTGTCCGTGAACAGCCGGTATCAATCAGCGCTGAGCACAAAGTTCCATCAACAAGGATGTTTGCCACCGGGAGTGTCGTATTTACATCTTGGTTGAGGAAAAGGCTGGCGCTGATGCCTTGTCTCTTGTAGTGTTTCCCGAACAGTCTCGATCCCAGTGTCCAATCTCCCCGCCTGCGCTTTCGGCAGTCTTTTGCTATGTGGCCTTTACCGCTGCACCTGAAACATGTCCCACTGGTTCGTGGGCCGCTCTCGGTGGGAGACGCGCCGTCAATACGGGGTGGGCGCACAGCCGCAACTACGCTCTTTCATCCCCGGTTGCTGTCAGCACTCTCGCTCTTGCTAACAACTCCCCCACAGTTAGCGCTTCAACGTTCGGTGCCTGTCGGAGTTCAAGGGAGATCACATCCGGGAACCCCATGACGAGGGCTAGTTTGGTGAGCCTTTCCATCTCAGCTCCCTCGAATCCGGCCAATCGAACAAACTGTCTGACTTTATTTGCGTAAACGTCTACGCGCTCGCCGGTCCACCTGACCATGGTCAGCTTTCTGTATGCTGAAAACGTGTCGTCCGCGAATGCCTGCTTCATTCTGGCTTCGATTTGATCGATATCTCCTTGATCTTCCTCCTCCATTTCCATGTAGAGGGCTAGTGCGTCCTCCTCGAGGTATAATGGTAGCAGCCTAGCCACATTGTCCACCTGCTGAAGTTTTGCCACCAGCCTGACCTTTTTTAGCCATGTCACCACATCGCCCTGGCCGGAAAACGGTTTTATAATGTCGCTGCTTATGCGAACCTTCGCCATAACTGCCGAAATAGCTTGTAGTAAACAAAAAGAAAAAGTGACGAGGGGGTCAGAGAGTGCAGTGCGCTGTTCGCCGGCAGACCAGCTGTTCTTCCTTCGCCGTCGGTCGCCTCAAAGAAATGGATTGCGAGACTCCTATTCTCGGCCGTTACACCGGGTAGTCGTGAAACAGACACCTAAATCAGACGCGCCTACTTCAACTGCCTCTTCGTCCGCCAGTCAATTTGCACGTCCAACTCTGTTGCACGAAGTCCGCCGAATGACTAGCTCCTGATTTGTGTCGCTGGCACCTCGCTTTTATGCCCGTCTGACACTGCTGAAATTTGCATGTGTGCAGATATAGTCTCGTTTCGGACGAGATCGGCGCGCATAAATTGTGTCTTCGATAGCGGCCATATTTCTTTTCAGCATTACCCTGCAAGCAAGACACGTTCGCACTCGTTTTGAGCTGCGAGGTAAGTCATGTCTTTCGTCACAAATAGTTAACCCCAAACCTGTCCATGTCCTGGGTAAGACGATAAATTACATCTGGATTCCTGGGTAAGACAATAAACTACATCAGCATCCTGGGTAGAAGAATAAACTACGTCCAACAGCTCGTCTTAGGTATGATGATAAGCTACATCTGTGTCCTAAGACAATAAACTGCTGTTGGATGTAGTTTATCATCTTAACCATGACACAGATGTAGTTTATTGTCTTACCCAGGATGCAAAGTCTGTTGCAGAGGCAGAAATGGGTAAAGTTGTTGTAAATCCAAGCATCAAACAAAAGAGGACATTGACTATGTATAAATAAATGTATAATTTATTTACATATATACAAAAACTAGTAACTTCTATCTGTTGCTAAGGTAACAGGGAGAGTGAGTGGTGAAATTAGAATTGAAATGGATATTGTGAGTGGCTGTTGTCATCATTGGCATTTTCCTCTCAGCATGTTAGTGTTGACATCAAACGCTGGTCTGTGTCACTTCAGTGTGTCGGTGTTGACATCACATGCTGGTCTGTTTGAATCTGAGTATATTTAGCTGTCAATGAACATGAAATTAAGGTATTGATTTTTTGAGCAAGAGTGGCTTTGACTGGTCAGAATATTCAAACCGAACCCTTTATTTCATCTACATTTGAACTCACAACTCTTTGGGTCTGGTCAGTGGATCTAACCAACGGCTTTATTCACTGGAATATGTGTCCTTGAAGACATCTGTGCATACATTTTTGGGATTTATAAACCTAATGTCTCAGCAAGTAATCATAATACCTCATCTCAGAGATATAGACAGATGTTTCGGTCTAGTCACTGGATCTAACCAACGTCTTTATCCACTGGGCCATGTGTCGTGAATATGGCAATGTAGATGAGGATAAAAGTACAAATAATGTATATAACGCAAGTCATCATAATACCTCATTTCAGAGATATAGACATGTTTAGGTCTAGTCACTGGATCTAACCAACGTCTTTATCCACTGGGTAATGTGTCATTGTGAATATGGCAATGAAGATGAGGATAACAGTACAAATAATGTAAATAATGAAAGTCATCATAATACCTCATCTCAGAAATATAGACAGATCTTTAGGTCTATTCACTGGATCTGACCAACGTCTTTATCCACTGGGCCATGTGTCATTGTGAATATAGCAATGAAGATGAGGATAACAGTACAAATAATGTATATAATGCAAGTAATCATAATACCTCATCTCAGAGATATAGACAGATGTTTGGGTCCAGTCACTGGATCTAACCAACGTCTTTATCCACTGGGCCATCTGTTGTTATGAATATAGCAATAAAGATGAGGATAACAGTACTTGCATTATTTACATTATTCAAACTGTTATCTTTATCTTCATCTATTACTGCTTTGGAACAAGGTTAAACTTCCATTTTCCAGCACCATTTTGAATTCTTCTAGACTCTAAGCAATACTGATTAAACCAACATTAATTTTTTTACAATATTTTGTATACAAAAATGGCCGCATCAATATCCAACAAAGCCTTTATTCAGGAGCCTTTCTTTGATTAGGACTCTGATGATGATATTGAAGGCTTTACTTGAGTGGATATTAATGGTGAAGTGCTAATGACATGGAGGAAAGCAATGACCACTAGCGGCTCCTATTGTCCATGCTACTATCACAAATTTTATGGAAGCTACTGGCTCCATGGATGTACCTGATAACCTTTCTGAAGGTGAATTATTTTTTCTATTTATAATCGGCAAAATAATAACTTTATTCTTCAATGAGGAATATGAGTCAGGTGGAAGAGCAAACAAATTTAGTGTCTTCTTGAATGTAAACATGTCACTTTTTTCTGAAATGAAAGCCTTCTTAGCGATTTTGCTTCTTATTGCACCCCCAGAATGCCACAAGGAGCAATAAAAGTTAAAGTATGTTGCATTATTTATGTATTTTTTAATGTATTTGTTTTTATTTCATGTTTCCATTTTTGTTTTCAACGTCAAAACATGCACGCAAAACATAATGCATTACATCAAAATGTTATTCATTCTTTTATTAGTGTACAAAAATTAAAATCTATACCCACAATACAAAGAAAGTTATAACAATTTTAAAACAGTAGGTGTTCATGTTTTTGCACCCTAAAAAAAAAATGATGTGTCAGGGGAGACAACTCTAGAAAGAAATTAGCATGGTAAAGGTTAATGATTTGTCGTCCAATAATAAATAAAATCAGTGTTGAATCAGGGATTCATCCTGTTCTGTAAATTATAATCCGAACTATGGTTATGGTTTATAGTTTAGATCACCAATCAGAAGCCATTTTGGTTTGAAAATTTTGTCCACACTTGACAGAAGAAGTTTCAGACAAACTGTGTCATCTTCCTTCTGTGGATCTTTCAAATACAGCGTCGGTGCAGAAGGAGTTGACAGAACAACTTGTCAGAAACGTATGTGGGAGTCAAGAAACTAAAACCACACCTAGTGCCATGACTAGCACGTTTGGATACCAAACGGTTAAAGAAACTGACCCATCTAGCGACTCCTACCAACTATCCTGGCAGTCAGAAGAAGTTCCAGCCAAATTGTATCATCTTTGTGTGGATCTTTCAAACACAGTGGTGGGTGCAAAATCTGACAGAACAAGTAGTCAGAAAGGCATAGGGTAGTTACAGAACTAAGACCACCCATATCTCTCTGGAATTTTCAGCTTTACAATAGTCATTTTCTCATAAAATGTATATCTTAATTTCTAGAAAGTTTGCCAGACAAATTATCTCCCTTGCTTAAACACAGTGATAAACATCATTTCATGCAAGACCCAGCATAGTGGAAAAATGTTAATAAAATTCAGACAAAATTTGAATATTATGACAAATGGAAAACTGCATTCTGCACTTGCTAGGTTTCACCAGATCAATACGAATGAAAGAAATGTGTGTGTATGTAGGCTTAAATAATAAATCCTTAATACTTTTCCCACTAAGCTTCTATTCTACGAAAAGCCAGCTTAGTGAGAAAAGAATGATTTATCATTTAAACAAACACAGAAACACATTTCTTTCTTTCGTCTTCATCTGATGAAGACTAGAAAGGCAAAGCCTTCTGTGTAACTGAAGAGCTACACACTTCACAAGAATACGGTTTCTCTCCAGTATGTGTTCACATATGTTGAGTCAATTTTGACTTTGTTGAAAATGAAGAGCCACATACTTCACAAGAATATGGTTTCCCTCCAGTGTGTATTCAGACATGTTGATTCAAACTTGACTTACATGAAAAAGAAGAGCCACATACTTCACAAGCATGAGGTTTCTCACCAGTGTGTGTCTGCACATGCTGGTTCAATTTCAATGGAATTTTTCCATTTGTGACATTCTTCAAACTTTATCAGGATTCTATATCCTAATTGTCAACACAGGAAACACAATATATAAATCTTTTACTTTCAACCCATTTAGAAAAGCTGGAAAAGGATTTACTTAAAATTCATTTCCTAAAAAGCTATATAAATCTTTTACTTTCAACCCATTCAGAAAAGCTGGAAAAGGATTTACTTAAAATTCATTTCATAAAAAGCTATATGATTCTTTTACTTTCAACTCATTTAGAAAAACTGGAAAAGAATTTACCTAAATTCAATTGAGAATATATAAACAAATTATGACAAAAATAAGAAAATTGTAAAGAAAAGATAACAGTATAAAAATAACGGCTTTTATACAAAAGTCACACTTTTTTTTTCATCCCAAGAAATGCCAGCTCATCAGAAAAAATATTAATGATTTATTATTTAATCATATGCAAAAAATTTTCTTTTCCTGTTGATCTGGTGATACCTAACAATTGCAAAATGCATAATCTAGTTTCAATGAAAGTTTCCCCATGTCATATTTTTCTAGTGGTAAAATTTATAATCACAATAAATGCCAATACGTAGTCTTCAAACATTTGTACCTTTTTTGTTTCATATTACTCCCAATATAAGGCTATCCAAATAATAGACAGGAAACACTCCACAAGGGTAAATAAACATGTAAGCTTCTAAATCAAGCCAATGAAAATTTCTTTAAGCAATAAACAAAGGAAGAATTTGAGAGTATCCTTAGATATCCAACTTTTCTGAGAATGGATTCACATATGAAAATAGAGTTGACGTGAAAAAGTAATTTTTCTTAAAACTGAAGAAGTTTAAAATAGGAATGACTGAAACATTGTTATAGAAATAAAAACAATGCGAAAGAAAAAAAAGGAATAATCACATATTTTAGAAGATTATGTTTTCACTTCAGTGTATGCTTTCATATGTCGCTTTAAGCTTGACTTACATGAAAAGGAAGTGCCACACACTTCACAAGAATATGGTCTCTCTCCAGTGTGTGTTTTCATATGTCGGTTCAACTTTGATTTTACTGAAAATGAAGATCCACACACTTCACATGAATATGGTTTCTCTCCAGTGTGTATTCGAATATGTAGCACTAAACGGGATTTAAATAAAAAGGAAGAGCCACACACTTCACAAATATATGATCTCTCACCACTGTGTATTTGCACATGTCGGTTCAAACCTGACATATATGAAAAGCAAGACCCACACACATCACAAGAATATGGTTTCTCTCCAGTGTGTATTCGCATATGTGCCACCAAAGTGGCTTTCTGTGTAAATGAAGAGCTACACACTTCACAAGAATATGGTTTCTCTCCAGTATGTGTTCGCATATGTTGAGTCAATTTTGACTTTGTTGAAAATGAAGAGCCACATACTTCACAAGAATATGGTTTCTCTCCAGTGTGTGTTCGGATATGTTGGTTCAAGCTTGACTTACATGAAAAAGAAGAGCCACATACTTCACAAGCATAAGGTCTCTCACCAGTGTGTGTCCGCACATGCTGGTTCAAACTTGACTTACATGAAAAGGAAGAGCCGCACACTTCACAAGAATAGGGTCTCTCTCCAGTGTGCTTTCGCATATGTTGGTTTAAACTTGATTTACATGAATAGGAACTTCCGCACACTTCACAAGAATAGGGTTTTTCTCCAGTATGTATTCGCACATGATTGTTCAAACTTGACTTACATGAAAAGGAAGAGTTACACACTTCACAAGAATAGGGTTTTTCTCCAGTATGTGTGCGCACATGTTTGTTCAAGTTTGCCTTACATGAAAAGGAAGAGCCACACACTTCACAAAAATATGGTTTTTCTCCAGTATATGTATGCATGTGTTCATTCAAGTTTGATTTTTCTGAAAAGTCAGAGCCACACACATCATGCGAATAGGGTTCCTTTCCAGTGTAGGTTTTTAAAATTTGACGATTAGATAATTTAGAGTCACTGGCTAGAGAACAATATTCATTTCCTGAGTAGCTTTCCATATTTTCTGTAATTCACATTATCAAAATGTAGCCAATTTTACTATGAAATTCCATATTTTTAAGCTGGAACATCTGCAAAATGCAAAAAGGAAAAATTGATTATATCAATTTAAAAGTATTATGTCTATATTTCAATCAGTTCATTTAGAGTTTTTTTCTTTCCACCACTTTTGTAAATAGCTATTCCACACTGACTTTAGAAGATCTGCCAGGAAGGGTGAAATATTGTAAGAGCCAGGGCACAAATTTACTGTAGATGACCTTGCAATTAAGGCACTCTCTAGACATTTATGTCATCATAGTGAATTATTTTCTCCTTTGATCAGAGTAGCATTTTTTATGCCAGAGTTGTGGCAGTCTCGTTACGGTGAACAACCAATGTATTTGATGTATTATTTTCTAAAATGTCCCTTTTGTGTTTATATAATCTTATATTCAGATTTCTTGAGGTTCCTCCTATATAGTTTTTGTAACAAATGTTACAGGTGATGGGGTAAACTACTCCAAGTTTAGTAGGCAGGATAATATATTTTTTTCGATTCATTAGGTTTCTCAGGAGAGGGCCGTTTTTTATTTTGGAATATTTTATGGGCCTTTTGTATCACATTGAATATAAAATAATTAGGGTACTGGAAAAGTTTGAATGTGTTTTAAAAAAATGTATATCGGTTTGATTTGTTTTACGGCATATCAACCTCAATGGGTCATTTAATGCTGACAACATTTTTTTTTCCTGGTATTATTTTTGTTTAGTCAAAAATCTATTTCTGTCAATCTTTTTTTGCTCAAAAATATATAGCTGGTAATATTATTCAAAAACGTATAGCTGTTAATATTATTTTTTCAAAAACGTATAGTCGGCAACACCATTCTTTAAAAAAAACAATGTATAGCTGGTAATTTTTTTTTTTCAAAAACGTACGGCTGGCAACATTATTTTTTTCAAAAACGCATTATCAGAGGCCTTGGATGTAGTTTATTGTCATACCTAGGACGCGGATATAATTTATCATCATACCCAGAACGTGAACATAATCTGAGTGTTAACTATTTGCCCATAGCTGGGACCCTAAGAGGTGCTACCACCCTGAGTCAGGGTGGACCAGGGATCACCAGCAATTAAGAGGGGGTTCCACACTCCTCGAAACCTCCTGATCAGAGGCCTTGCTGCTGGACGTAGTTTATCATCTTACCCAGGACACGGATGTAGTTTATCGTCATACCCAGGATGGAAAATGTATATAATTTTAGATGTTAATATGTTGGGGTAAATTAATACATCTGACACCCGTAAAAGATATTGCTTCCATTCTGTAAATATTAATATGACAGCAATCAATAACTTTGTTGATTCCAACCATTGTAGTAACGACTGCAAAATACTTTCCCCTCCCCCAATTTATGGAATAAAAAAAGTATACAGATGCAGGATTCCTAGCCAATAAGATTGGTCACTTTTCAATCTCATCTCACTCAGTCCCAGTCTGTCTTGTCTTGTAGCCAGAACACAACCATTGGTTGTGTTATATAGGAATAAAATACCACTGCCGACACTTGAGTGTGAACATAGATTGCCAGTGAGCAAACACAGGCGATCCCATTATTAAGTAGACCATGTGATCATAGAGGAAAGGCATATATGGGAGTTAGTGTTTGTTTAATTGATCACTATTTCTACTCTATCCTCTATTACTATAGAGTCCACTATTCTTTACTCAATTCACTGTACTATTTCTTGATATGAATTACTATTTGAGTGAGTATTATCAAGTACTATAAGTGCAAGACTTATTCGAAGACATCTAACATCAATATTGTTCAATGGTATGCTATAAGTTGTATCTGTGACTACAACAAGCATTACAAAAGTGACAAGTATTTGTTGACATCCCAAAAGTGGCAACAAGTGTTTGTTGACATCCCAAAAGTGGCAACAAGTGTTTGTTGACATCCCAAAAGTGGCAACAAGTGTTTGTTGACATCACAAAAGATTGCCCAAATCTGCTTTTGTGTGTTAACACCATTCTTAGTTTGTAAACTTTTTGCCTTATGACTGTTGTTTTGCCATATTACTGTTGCTTTGCCTTATGACTGTTGTTTTGCCTTATGACTTGCTTTGCCTTGCATATATTGTTTACTTGCTTAATATTATTTTTACACTGTTCTTTTGTTTCAATTCTTGATTATTGCAATTTTGCCAATCCTTTTAGGCGGTTTTGCCAATTAGATTTAATCATGGTCAATTACTCTACGAACTTTGTGTAAATGCTTTTCAAACTTTTTTTTTTTAAGTACTGAATATACTCGCGTATCATGCGATTTTTGAAGACCTCATTTTGAAGCTAATTTTAAGGGGGTTGCATTATACACGAAGATATAAAATGAGCACATGTTCTGCTGGCCCTTGCTATGCTGTTGACCAAACAATATATCCATTTACTGTAGCCAAATTAGCTTCAAAATTAGGTCTTCAAATGTTGTATGATATGTAAGTATATATGGTAACTAAAAATATCCTTATAATCATTTGAAAGGATGTTTAAAAATGGGGGATCAGTTTTGTATTGTTCTTTAGTATTAAACACACACCCCATTTCTTGGCCATAGTAGATTCATAGATGAATTTCCAAAACATCCTTAATGTAATCAAATGAAATGATGTTAAAAAGTGGGGGATCAGTTTTATATTGTTCTTTAGTATTAAACACATCCCCCATTTCTTGGCCATAGTAGATTCATAGATGAAATTCCAAAACATCATTATAGGTAATCAAAATTAAAAAATGATAGTAAATGAGGGATCAGTTTTATATTGTTATTTAGTATTAAACACATCACCCATTTCTTGGTCATAGATTCATAGACGAAATTCCAAAACCTCTTTATAGGTAATCAAATTAAAGGATGATAGAAAGTGAGGGATCAGTTTTGTATTGTTATTTAGTATTAAATTCATCCCCCATTTTTTGGCCACTGTATATGTTATCGATATAATCTAGACAGGATTTAAGTAACTTCCAAAAAATATTCTTATAGGTTGGTTTGTTATATATACTGTATATACTCTGATATGCAAATTTTGAAGGTAATTTTAAGAGGGTCTCATACATGAGATATAAAATTAGTATATGTACTGCTGGCTCTGGCAACGCTGTTGACCAAACTATATATCCATTTACTGTAGTCAAATTAGGTCTTCGAATGTTGTATGATACACAAGTATATATGGTAATTTAAAAAGTTAAATTGTTGGCCCCTATTTCTTCTGATAGATATTTTTTTCATTTATATGTGTAAGGTTTGGTTTGTTTTACGGCATATCAACCTCAATGGGTTATTTAATGTCGACAAAATTATAATTGCTAGTAATGTTTTTCTTCAAAAATCTATTTCTGGGAATATTTTTCCTTGAAATCTATATCTGGTCATACTTTTTTCAAAGAATGTATAGCTGTTTGTCTTGCTGGTATTTTTTTAAAGTATTGATGATAATAATTTTTCCATTATTTACATTATTCGGACTATTGTCCTCATCTTTGTCGCCATATTTATTACGTTTCAGCCGTTGTACGCTCCAGCCTTTTTCAGGTGGTTGGAATGTCAAACTGAACCCTTTATTTCGCATACTAGGGTAGACTGTTCTAGTTCCACGTGCCATGTTTAATGGATGTCAGTTATCAGTTATCTCCTGTTAATTTCCCTCTGAAAGTTCTCCACTGCCTTAACCGGGTATTGAACTTACACTCTTTAGGTCCTGTCACTGGATATAACCAATGCCTTTATCCACTGTGCCAAAACGTTGTAATAAATATGGCGAAAAAGATGAAGACAATAGTCTGAATAATGTAAATAATACCTCATCTCAATTATATAGACAAGTAATTTTTCTTTCAAAAATTATTGCTGGTAATAATTTTTTTTTTAATTACAAAGTATTTCTGGTATTAAAACCTATTTTTACACAAGTTTGGGTGTTAACTATTTGCCCATATCTGGGACTCTAAGAGGTGCTACCACCCTAGGTAAGGCCAGAACTGGGAACACCAGCAATTAAGAAGTGGTTCCACGCTCCTCAAAACCTCCTGATCAGAGGCCTTGCTGCTGGACGTAGTTTATCATCTTACCCAGGATGCGGATGTAGTTTATCGTCATACTCAGGACAGACATGTGTAGGGTTCTCAATTTTTTATTTTTAGTGAAATGACTACATTATGTTATTATCAATGTTATATTTATTAAAATGCTTAACAAAATCAGAGAGACAGTTATTAAGTTTTGAAAGAATATAATTAAAACAAAAATGAAATAATTTATTTATTATTGAAAATTACGTTAAAAACCCAGACTCCATCTAAGAGAAATAATTACAAGATTCCATCCCCGACTTTGTGATCACGGAAAATGTGTTCCCTACATGTGACAAAGTAATGTTCAATAACGTTAATTCATTTAAATGTATTTCAGATTCTTTTAATTTACCTACCAAATAAATTCCCTTCCATTTTTCTTAAAAAAAAAACTAAAAAGAATATTTATTTTTACTGCTGACTGACCTCTCTCACCACTAAAAAAAAAAAAAAAAAACGGGAAGAGAGTAATGTCTTGAGTTGAAAGACAAATTAAAAAAAATAATCAGAAATTGACAAATTACATGCAGACTATTCCAACCAATAACAGACTAGATGAGTTACCTCCCCCTAGACATGATCAGTGGAATGAGAACAATCTACCCTGTAGATTAAATAAAGTGTTCAGCTCAAAATACCCTGATGGTTACTTGGATTGACAAAAACCTGATGAAGGCTGGAGAACACAACAGCCAAAATATTGTGACAACAACAACAAAAATAAGGATAATAATCAGCATGGAAATAATGATAACACCTCATCCCTGAGATTCAGACAAATATTTTTAAATTCGAAGTAATTTTATCGAATTTTAGGTACTTTGGCTTTATAGTCCAAAGACACTTGTACAGAAAAAGTTAAAAAATTACCAATAAATTTTAACTTTACTATAGTTATCACCCTTATATAATATCACATTTGGACATCCATACTTACAAACATTGACACATTTATACACATTTAAAACAAATTCAAAATACATTTAAAAATATTGTGGTTCATTGAATTGTAGTAAGCTTTTCCATTTACACGTAGTAAATATAGGTTTTACTTAATAATGATATCACTTAACTGCTACAAATTAATACAGAATTTTAAAAGATTTAAAAATTTATAAATTATTCTAATGTTTTTTTTGCAGTGAACAACACACTGATTTGGAAATTCTTACAAAAATCAAATAATTGTCTAGTTATAATGAAACTTTCAGGATTTATTCACAATGAATTAAATTATTTTAGAAATGCTTTTTAGAAAATCTTTGTACAAACATTTTCTTTTTACATCAGTTTACCCCCCCCACACACACATATATACTTATTAACTTTATGAAATTTCAAAAAATCCTCACATTCAATGTTTATATTATATACTAGCAGCCCTATCCAGCAGATGGATCAGAAAAAGCATTCAATTAGAATGGAGCAAAAACAACATCATGTCTAGATGTAACAGAATGTATCTTCTTCAATTACTTTAAAGAACTTTCATTAAAAAACATTTTGAATTAATGCAGTCACTGATATAACAGAAGTAGTCTGTATTTATTCAATCCGAGGACATGAAGGGGTAAAACAGGCAACATGAAGAACCACTTCAGACCCCAATTATTTTGGAGTTTTCCAAATTCTATTTGTAAGTATGATACCAGGGATGTAAAAGTGGATACATTTATAAAGCAAATGTCAAGTTTGATGAAAATTGGCTGAAACATCAATGAAAAATAGGAAAGAAACCAGTAAAAATCACCATTTTTCACTATTTACACAGATTTTAACTATATGGGTAGACTCAATCACCAAGTAAAATGACTGTTAAACAATCAACTTATTGTTGACTACAATTGAGTGAAGTTTGTATTAGACTGCTTGAAAATTGAGGGAGTTTTATGGTTAAAATTTGTATTGAAATTGATTTTTCATTTTTCATGGCGTAGAAATAAAAAGCAAGATTTTTAACCAAAATTTTGAATGTGTTAGAAAAGAGTAAAAAAATAATTTTAAATAATTAAAAAATACTTCGGTCTTTCCTCTTAATAATAAAAAACATTTTGGCGATAAAACTTTGTTTTTATTAAGTTTGTGGTCTTTTTTCATCATGCAATGCTGTTTTTAATTGAAAAAGTGGATGTATCTAATTTTGACGATAAACTTTTTAAAATTATTTTGGTGATATTTTTTTCCATGTGTATGCTCATTCTTTAGCGAATCTTTGGAGGTACCTAATTTTAATTTTTTTAGATTTTTTTTTAAATATATAAATTTCCTGAAAAATTGAATATAAATATTTGAGTGAATTGTTTCTTTTCTTAATGAGTAATCGTTATTTTTTTTTTTTTTAATCAATATTTTATTTTTTTTTAAAAAGTGATTTTTTTGGTTAATTTGCGGTATAAGCACCAAAAGCTGACAGTAATGAAAATGTTCCATTACGGTGTGAAATTGCCTGATTATTTTTAAAATGGCAAAAAAAGTTAGCGCTCGATTACTGTTTAGGATTTATCATCAATATAAGTTCGATCTCTTTCGTGTTGTCCGACCGCCATTACTTGTTTTAATATACATTTGCCTCGCTTAATAACACATGGAATCTTACTTAGTTAACAGCCTTTTTACTGCTTTTCATATTCTCACTAGTCTTCATTACTACACAATTTTCATGAAAGGTATTTTAAAATGAACTTTCTTTTTTTTTTAATGAAGCTTTGAAATGAATAGTTTTTATTTTGTAGAAGTGAAGCTTTATTATATAATAAACTCTTTTTTTTATTAAGTTTGTTTAAATTTGTTATAGAAATAATTGAAAGTTTTTCTAAATGAATGCCAGAGGTGACCCCCCCCCCAAAAAAAATCGCCATTTTTTACCTTTTTTAGGGAAGTAATTTATACTTTATTTTAATTGTCGGATTTTAAGGAAACTTTCACGCCACAATTTTAAAAAAAATTAATTTAACTTTAAATTTGCTAATTTTACTCAAATAATGTGTCACAAATATATATTTTATTTTTGGAAGATTTTTTAAAATCTATAATTTTGTTTTGTATGCAAATTTCTTAAAAGTGAAAATTTGGATGATAAGTGTCTGCTAGATGCTGATCACATTAATAAAGACGAGTTACCCATGGAGAGAAAAAGACTTCAGCCTTTTATTGCTGCTGCTGCTGCTATTAATGACGTAAAACAGATGTGGAAAGAAGCCTCCCACCACTTGAACTTTTGCAGTTTATTCAAAAGTATAACCTTGGGAACTCGATTCCAAATATAATAATAATGATGTGCTCTGCAGATTTTCCTCACAATTGCTGTTACTGTTGCTACCTATGAGAGAAGTTTGGTTAATTTGCAGTATAAAAAAGTCCATGGTAATGAAAATATTCCCTTATGGTGTGAAATTGCCTGATTATTTCGAAAATGACCTTAAAAATTTGGTCTCTATTAACGTTTAGGATTTATCAACAATATAAGTTCGATCTCTTTTGCGTCGTCCGACCGCCATTATATACATTTGCCTCGCTTAATAACGCACGGAATCTTACTTAGTCAACAGCCTTTTTACTGCTTTTCGTATTTTCTTACTTGTCTTCATTACTGCACAATTTTCATGAAAGGTATTTTAAAATGAACTTTCTGTTTTTTTTTTTTAAATGAACCTTTAAATGAATAGTTTTTATTTAATCGGTATGAATTCCTTTTTTCCAATTAAAAGTATTGTTTCTTTGTGGAAGTGAAGCTTTATTATGTAATAAATTCTTTTTTATTAAAATGGTTTGTTATAGAAACAACTGAAAGCTTTTCTAAAAAAAGCATCGTTGAAAAAGTTTTTCAAGCACATAATTTCTATTTTAATTGTCAGATTAAGGAAACTTTCAAGGCATAATTTTAAAAAAAATAATTAAAAAAAAAAAAAAGAAAAAAACTTTATGGTAAATTTTGGTTTTCTTTCCCTGAGTGCTAATATCCCTTAAAATTTTTCCAAAATTGTCATAATTCCGTGCAAATGTAAATGCTGAACTCAAATATATAAATAAATTATGAAGAAACCTTACCGTTTTGGAGTTATCGACAAGAAAATATCGGACTTCTTGTTGGTCTTTCGTCAGCCATTACCAGCTTATTTAGAAGTAA
Organism: Acanthosepion esculentum; assembly: GCA_964036315.1. Lineage (NCBI taxonomy): Eukaryota > Metazoa > Mollusca > Cephalopoda > Sepiida > Sepiidae > Acanthosepion > Acanthosepion esculentum. The sequence continues at coordinate 5,658,586 of OZ038479.1, read as the reverse complement.
TTCACTGCGGTACACTTTGCGGCGGAGTCATAAAATTTGGGCCTATTTACTTCTTTTACAGACTTTCCTTGCAGAAAATCACTACGCACTACTGTAAAGAAATGTAAATTTTTTTTTTTTTGGTAAGTGTAGTTTTATTTATAACAAAAACAAATTAAATAATGCAATAGAACTTTTTTTTTCCATTTCGAATAGCAATGACAAATTAAAAGAACAAATTAAATAATAAAAATGAAGCATTTTTTATATTTTAAAATTGAAAATAAAGCAAAAATTAATGCACAAACTTGGTAAAGTAGAAGGGTTGATTGTATTATTTCATTTGTTTTTAATTTGTCCCCTTTTCTACACAGAAAGAAAACCCCTCTCCTAACCTTAACACCTAACCTTAAAAGTTAATCTTTAGAGTTAGGTGTTAAGGTTAGGGATGGGGTTTTCTTTCTGTGTAGAAAAAAAATTAAATAATACAATCAACCCTTCTACTTTACCAAGTTTGTGCATTAATTTTTGCTTTACAATAGTGTGTAGCTTCCCCCCACAGACTTTGAAATGTATATATGGGGACTGGTTAGATTTTCATAGAGAATTTGATGTATTATGGTGGATGTAGTAAGAAAGGTAGGAGAGTAGAAGAAGAACAGTCTCCCCCAATCCCCTTTTTGGCCTTGTGCCACATTTTGTACTTATGTGCAAATAAATATCTTTACGATAGTGCGTAGTGATTTTCTGCCAGGAAAGTCTGTAAAAGAAGTAAATAGGCCACAAAATCCACCGGATGTACTCGGCATTAAATCTGATATCGAAATGGTGGTAATGGAGAACGAACGACCAACAAGAAGTCCGATTTTTTTCTTGTCGATAACTCCAAAACGGTAAGGTTTCTTCATAATTTAATTGTTAATTCGAGTTCAGCAAGTACATTTGCACTGAATTATGACGATTTTGGAAAGTTTTAAGAGATTTTAGCGCTCGGGAAATAAAACCAAAATTTAGGCACATAATTCTGATTTTATTTTTCGCTTTTTATTTTTCCTGCTATATTTTCCTTTGAGCCAAGTGAAGCTTTCGCGCTGTTTGACTAATCAATGCCAATGTATGTAAACAAAGCCACAATATTTTTTTCTTCAGACTACGATTTCCTTATCATTTATTATAGAAACAATTAAAAGCTTATAAATAATTAGGTAGTTTTATTGCAGTTTTCATTTTATGATTTGGAGCAGATTTTAGAAAACTTGGTGGTAGTTAGGGAAAAAAAATGTGGATTTACATTCTTCAAGGTGTCCTGCTTTTAATTTTTATAAATCATTTTGTGGTACTTTTATTTTAAATTGTAGAAAATTTTATAAAATTAAGATATAAAAAAAAATTTACCAAGATTTTCTAAAAATAATATTTTCAAAAATAAATTAATTCATTTGTAAATAAGTCCTAAAAGTTGCATTAAAATCCGACTTGATTTTTGCGAGAATTTCAAAATGTTTTACAACTAAAAAAAAAGGCGCTAAAAACTAATGCTATTTATTTACGTTACCGCTGATGTAACAAAAGAAAAACAACATAAACAACATTTAGAACGAGCTAGAAAGGAATAAAAAATAATTAAAAAATACTTTAGTCTTTCCTATTATTAATAACACAAACATTTTGGCAATAAAACTTTGTTTTTATTAAGTTTAGGGCCTTTTTTCATCATGCTATTCTATTCTGTTTTTGTTTTTTTCGGCGAAATAGTGTAGTTACCTAGAAATGACTGACATTGTCTCAATTTGTTCGGGTTAATTAGTAAAATAAAATTTCAGACACTTACAAGATAATCCAATGTATAAATTTTGATGGTTTCTCTCTTTGACAAAGATTAGATGGATTAGGACTTTACTGTAGTGTAAATTGTTAAATATTTCAGGATGCAATTGTATTGTTTCCATCTTGTCATCTTTGAGGAAACTCATTTTCGTACCTCACAATTTGAAGATCGCTGTCTGAGAGAAAAAATCAGCCACCAACTCGTTTTTGGTGAGGTCATTATTTTCTAAATAAAATATTTTACAAGTAAATAAACACAACGTGACACAAGGTCAGATGATTCGGGGTGATCAGGTGCTTCAATTAAATTACCAGTGAGCATAAACACAAGGTGAGATAATTTGTAGGGACAGGTGTTTTATGTAGTAAGTAATTAAATTACTTACCATAAAATGATTTACAAGTAAATAAAAACGTGACACAAGGTGAGATGATTTGGAGGGATCAGGTGCTTTATATAAGTAATTAAATTACTTATAATAAAATATTTTACAAGTAAATAAACACAACGTGACACAAGGTCAGATGATTTGGAGTGAACTGAACAGGTGCTTTATATAAGTAATTAAATTACTTATAATAAAATATTTTACAGGTAAAAAAACACAACGTGACACAAGGTCAGGCTATTTGGAGTGATCAGGTGCTTCATAAGTAGTTAAAAATTAAAATATTTTACATTACAAGTAGTAAATAAACAGCGTGACACAAGGTCAGATAATTTGGAGGGATCAGGTGCTTCAATTAAATTACTTATATTTTACCAGTGAGTTAATAAACACAACGTGACACAAGGTGAGATAATTTGTAGGGACAGGTGTTTTATGTAAGTAATTAAATTACTTACAATAAAATGATTTACTAGTAAATAAAAACGTGACACAAGGTGAAATGATTTGGAGGTATCAAGGGCTAAGTAATTAAATTACTGATAATAAAATATTTTACAAGTAAATAAACACAACGTGACACAAGTTCAGACGATTTGGAGTGAACAGGTGCTTTATATAAGTAATTAAATTACTTATAATAAAATATTTTACAAGTAAATAAACACAACGTGACACAAGGTCAGACGATTTGGAGTGAACTGAACAGGTGCTTTACGTAATTAAATTACTACTTATAATAAAATATTTTACAGGTAAAAAAACACAACGTGACACAAGATCAGGCTATTTGGGGTGAACAGGTGCTTCATAAGTAATTAAAAATTAAAATATTTTACAATACATTACAAGTAAATAAACAGCGTGACACAAGGGCAGATAATTTGGAGGGATGAGGTGCTTTTAAAAACTAAACAAGTAAAAAAAAAAACGCAACGTGACACAAGGTCAGGTGATTTGCGGTGATCAGGTGTTTTAATTAAATTACTTATATTTTACCAGTTAGTTAATAAACACAACGTGACACAAGGTGAGATAATTTGTAGGGACAGGTGTTTTATGTAAGTAATTAAATTACTTACAATAAAATGATTTACTAGTAAATAAAAACGTGACACAAGGTGAAATGATTTGGAGGGAAAAGGGCTAAGTAATTAAATTACTTATAATAAAATATTTTTCAAGTAAATAAACACAACGTGACACAAGTTCAGACGATTTGGGGTGATCAGTTGCTTCATATAAGTAGTTAAAAATTAAAATATTTTACAAGTAAATAAACAGCGTGACACAAGGTCAGATAATTTGGAGGGACAGGTGTTTTATATAAGTAATTAAATTACTTATAATAAAATATTTTACAAGTAAATAAACACAACGTGACACAAGGTCAGATAATTTGGAGGGATCATGTGCTTCAATTAAATTATTTAAGATATTTTACCAGTAAATAAACACAACGTGACGCAAGGTCAGATAATTTGGAGAGATAGGTGTTTTATATAAGTAATTAAATTACTTATAATAAAATATTTTACAAATAAACACAGCGTGACACAAGGTCAGATTATTTAGAGGGATCAGGTTCTTTAAGTAATTAAATTACTTATAATAAAATATTTTACAAGCAAATAAACACAACGTGACACAAGGTCAGATGATTTGGAGTGAACAGGTGCTTTAAACAAGTAATTAAATTACTTAAAATATTTTACAAGTAAATAAACACAAAGTGACAAAGGTCAGATAATTTGGAGGTATCAGGTGCTTCAATTAAATTACTTAAGATCTTTTACCAGTAAATAAACACAACGTGACACAAGGTCAGATAATTTGGAAGGACAGGTGTTTTATATAAGTAATTAAATTACTTAAAATATTTTACAAGTAAATAAACACAACGTGACACAAGGTCACATAATTTAGAGGGATCAGGTTCTTCAATTAAATTACTTAAGATCTTTTACCAGTAAATAAACACAACGTGACACAAGGTCAGATAATTTGGAGGAATCAGGTGCTTCAATTAAATTACATAAGATCTTTTACCAGTAAATAAACACAACGTGACACAAGGTCAGATAATTTGGAGGGACAGGTGTTTTATATAAGTAATTAAATTACTGAAAATATTTTACAAGTAAATAAACACAACATGACACAAAGTCAGTCGATTTTGGGTGATCAAGTGCTTCATATAAGCAATTATATTGGTTTAAAACTTAATGAGTAAAATGTTGGTTTTACTTTTCATAACCGAAAAAATAGGTAATATTTTTTTTTTAATAATAGACAATAATTTTTAGTGAGAAGTGCGATAGAAGAAACTTTTAGCATAGAACTTATGGTTACATACATCTAACCCTTTCAACTGTAAAATGATGAGATCTTGACGCCAATCTAGTCTGTGCCTAAATTCATAAAGTCTGGATACCAAATCAGGACCAATAGCATTGCAGAATTCTTCTTTGCATTTTATCAAGAATCTCTATAGTGAGAGCACCAGACCTAAATATCCAGAATAAGGATATATATATATATATATATATATATATATATATATATATATATATATATATATATATCATAGGATTGTGGCGGACTTCACCACATTAATTTAACTTTAGATTAGGAAACAGGGCTGATGCAGAAAAGGATAAGCAAAAGACATTGTTACACATAAAATATGTATTTAACAAGATGTACAATATCAAACAACGATGTGAAAGAAAGCATGCATTTAAGTAAGAAAAGGTTGAATTAACCAAGAGTTGTCTCTCTTTATCTGTTATTTAGTGTTCAGTGAGAACTAGTCATTTGGTTCAAAGTTCACTGGACGAATGTTCATGAGAGTCTCTTGTAATGATTGTTCTTGAAAGATATTGCTGTGCAAGAAGAGTTTACGTGAGTAGGTTCAGCATGTGAGTGGTGTGTGTGTGAGTGACAAGGTTGGCGCATGGGTTCAACTGTCGTGGCAGCTGAATGGCAGCTGAATTATCACTAATTAGCTAAGAAAAATTCTTGCTTAAATAAGTGACTATAGGCTCCAGATCGCTGCGCGGGAAGATTTACTCTTCACGTGCAAATGATCTGATTGGTTGGCATCGACCAATCAGTGAGTGTGCTTTGGCGAGACTTAAGAAAGCTTCTGTGATCCGTTTCTCCCAAAAGTGCACAAAATTGACTACTTAAAAATAGAGCGATTACAAAATTGTCGCATTACTGCGATTTGTAAATTGCCTGTAGTAATGTAGTGGTGATTTATTAACCAATGAATGCTTGGTGTTGTATGTGATTTGTATTTTTATATGTATGTATGTTCGTGCATAATAGGTCCACACAGGATCACAAAAAAATCAATTTGTGACGTCCTACACATGTGGCAGCTGCTGATCCAGGGTGTTGTCCTGGTAGCGGCGCCACTTGAGACGCTGACCCCGAGTGGGTGGTGTGATTTTGCAATCACGACACCGTATGTGAGTCAGTCTAACCCTGGGACACCCGGTGAAGTCCTGATCGCGATGACAGATGTGACACTCTAGCCCTGCTGGTTACCACGGTATCGGATGTGAGATTCTAACTCCTGTGCGGATGATGTCTGGTTAGATACGGCATTAGCCTTGCCGTCCCCATCTCGCCCTCAACGTCTGGTTACCGAAGCAACTACTTTGATCTCGGTCCAACCTACCCACGTTGTGATTTGATCTTAGGTTGACGAGATCAATCAGGCGTTGGGCTGTAGTGCGAGCCGAATCCGGGTCAAGGGTGATGCTGCACAAATGAATATAGAAGAAAATAAAGGAACAATTCAAGGAGTTCAAGTGTTGCTAAGGAATAACAATTTACTTTCTATCTGTTTGTTGGATACAGGAGTGCGTCTCTCTCTCCCAGCCCACGTCTATGGATTGTGACACTTCTGCGTTTCTTAGCGAGCTTTAGTATCTTAGGTTGTATTTCAGTAAACGGCTTTTGGTATCTTCAATCGATGTTTGCTAAAGCTGGCCTTGGTATCTTCAATCGATGTTTGTTAACTGGCTTTGGTGGAAAAATCTAAGTCGGACTTCACTGAACTGTTCTTGGCTAGAAGTCTAAGTCGAAAGGCGTGGAATTCGTGCGGTCACCTGCTGCGAGGCTTATTCTTAACTGCCAACTGCAACTGTCAAACTCTCGAACTGGAACTGGAACTCTGACTCTCTCTCTGATTGACTACAACTCAAACTACTGATTGAACGCCCGGGGACGTTCGTTTATATGGACGTCGAGCAAAACCCGGTGTGGGGCCGGACGCGGTCTGAGTTGTTTGATAATTTCAAATCCCCAGTAAGGATTTTCTTTGTTTTCGGACAGGAAAATTTATCACTTTACACTTTTGGAAATCTATCGCTCTTTGTTTAGAGGGTCTCTCCGCCTTCCGTGAGGAGAGGTCGGAGGAGAATCACCCTCCTAAGACTCTTCCTCTTCATACCGGTACCTCATACCAAACCCTTCGAGTGGCGTCAACAACAATTCCCTTCCTTCTCATATCCTCACCTTCTGTGAGGAGAGGTCGGAGGAGAATTATCCCCTTAGGCTTATCCTTTCTCACATTGGTACCTCACACTGACCTCTTCGTTGGCGTCAGCAGGTTTCTCCTTCTTTACCATATTTCTCACCTCTGCCTACCACTTCATGCTACCCTGGTGTGGGTGTGGCTAGGCTGGGTTAGCTTACATTGACACTCCAAGGGAAAAGAAAAGAAAAAGAATTATTCTTTTCCCGTGTCATCCCAAAATCTTTATGAACGCCACATTGCCATAATTTAAAAAAAATTCATTTCTGTTGTCAACAGAATTCTTTTAGACCCCACAGCGTGTGATCGTAAAATGAATCACATTTCAACTATTCAACTTTAACTGGGTGGTTTTCATTTGACGAACAAAACCCCTTTTCTCTTTTTCTCGTTTCAACTGTCCAGGTGACCATTTCTGGCGACAGAAATCCTTCGTCGTATACACAGTTTTTGTCCATATCGATGTTTTTGTTTCGCTTAATTCGCTTAATTCCGTCTTCCTCGTTAACCGAATTTCGTTGACCCCCTTTCTCCACACGCGGCTGACCGACATTCGGAACTTCGAGTGCAAGCTATACGTGTGGTCAAAACCATTGTTCTTATCAGGATATTAATTAATGTTGACAGAACTGAGATCCGCTTTTCTACGACTTTGTTTTCTTGCGAGAAAGGAAGAACAATCATATTCCGCTCCGCAAATGAAAACAAATAAAAAAAAAACTTTTACCCATTCTTTGTTTGTAAAAAGAAACAAATAATGTCGCTCAGTATGTCTTTCGATCTATCTATTGCCTAAGTAATTCCCGTTATTAATTTCTGTGATTAATTAATTAATCAATTAACCACTGTAGCTAAATAGTGTCACAATTAACACTTCCTTTCTGTTTAGTTGTTGACGTCATGACTGAAAAAAATGTTTCTGAATAATGGAAGCCTTAATAATAAAAAAAGAAAAATGCCAGCATTCAATAACATTAAGTATGAACACGGCCATAATGTGCTGATCGTGATTGGAAAATAAAGCATCCACATGATTCTAGATACATACATAATACAATCTATACATTCAGTTAAAAGTCAAATAAAATCATCCTCGATAATGGCTAAAAAGAAGTATAGCCGAAAGCGCTCGAAAAGGCAGAACTTTTGGGCAGTTTTTATACACTTTTGTGTTCAGAAAAGAAAACACTTGTGCGAACACAAGAAAAATTAAAAAGCTTAATCACAGTAACCCGTTAGTTGTCTTTAATAAAACATATATATACGAGTGTCATTCAATAAATAAGGTGAATTTTTCGGTATAAATACTTCTAATACAGATAGAAGCTTACTTTTTTTTTCAACGTAGTCTCCCAGCACTGTCACACACTTTTCCCATCTGTGCACAAAGCTTCCGTATTCCCTCAGCGTAAAAATCTTTGGACTGATGTCTCGGCGAGTCGCTCACAACACTTTTGACTTCATCGTCACTTTTAAACTTCGTGCCTCTCGTGAACGCTTTCAAGCGACCAAACAGGTGAAAGTCTGAAGGAGCAAGGTCTGGGCTGTAAGGGGGATGAGGGAGCAGTTCTCAGCCCAGCTCGTTGATGGTCTGCACCATTTGAGCTGCTTGCGTTGTCATGGTGCAAGATGACTCCTGACTGATGACCCTTGCGTTTGTCCCAACAGATAAGCTCAAAGTCCTTGCAATGTCATCCACTGTCACCCTTCTGTCAGACTGAATGAGGTCATTGACTGATTCGATCACCTCAGGAGACCTCACTTCTGTAGGCCTCCCAGGCCTGTCTTCATCCCCAACACTGCTCCGTCCTTCTTTAAACAATTTAGCCCACTTGTAGACATTTTTTTTTACTGAAACATGTGGCACCATACACAGTTGATATTCTCCTATGAATTTCAACTGGTTTGCACCCTTCAGCAACCAAAAACTTGATAACTGACCGCTGTTCAATCCTGGAGCGTGCTTCTTGGTCGGCCATCTTTGGTAATTGCCAAAACCCTCAAAGTTTTTTTTTAATCTGCAAAAGAAATTAAATCCATGTGAAAAAGAAGTAAAACAAAAAAAATAAAAAAGAGTAAGCTTCTATCTGTATTAGAAGTCCTTATACCGAAAAATTCACCTTATTTATTGAATGACCCTCGTATATATGTGAAGTTGGGCACCTCGACGTGGTGTAATGGCTAGAAAGTTTGTCTTGCTAGATCAATTACGACTGAGTAGTGAGTTCGATCCTCACTGGGTGCTCCATAATTTCGGCCTTGTGCCACATCTAAGCCGGGCTTAGAAAATCACTATATATATGTGAAGTCTGAAGATCCAGAGAAAAATAAAATTCTCTGGTGAAATAAATTATTACAAATGGAGCCTTAAAATGATCTGTTTTTCTTTAAATTAAATTATTCGCTCTGACTTAACAATGATCTCTGAGAATTTCATCCTCCTTGGGATTATCCATACGGATTACCAAGATTTTCGTTATATATATATATATATATATATATATATATATATATATATATATATATATATATATATATGTATGTATATATTAAAGAAAAACAGACCACTTTAAGGCTCCATGTAATAATTTATTTCACCATAGCCCTTTTAAAGGATGCTGGATCATCAAACATCACTTCCAAAAGTTGAAACGAAAAATGAAATTAAAATTTACACTTTTGACGGGTAGTATTAAGTTTATGTAATTTAACAGAGAGGGTGGTGAAGAGTGGTGTGACAGACATGATCGAGTTTAGAGAGGGTTTATTTTAATATTTCTATCTATCATACTTAGTATTAGGGGAGGAGGGACCAGACATTGACCTATTTAATCGATTAACTTAACGGAAGTGATATATTGAAAGGGAAGGGGGAGAAGAGAGAAGAAAATAAAAAGATAAAAAGAAAGAAAGAAGGGGGAAATAAAGAGAAAGAAACTGTAATTAGGTTTTACGAAGGAAGATGAGGTATATATATATATATATATATATATATATATATATATATATATATATATATATAGTTTCCACTTGATGACCATGACATTATTAATTACTGCCAAATAATAATTTAATTTATTAAATTATGTATTTCTATTCGTAGACGTAAATATAAATTTTTCGAATTAATTTAACTCCTTTTTATAAACCAATCGGTTTGTCGTTCGTTCTTTTAGAGAATTTAAGTGTTTTTTTTTCCTTAAATAAATAATACACATGTAATACTTAGGATACATAATTAACACTTTCTTTAATGAAAATGTCGACTCTTCCTTTCAAGTTAAACATAATTTTCAAAACAGCTCCATAAGTTACTTCCACTTGATGACCTTGACATTATTAATTAATATCAAATAATAATTTACAATGAATTACTTTATTAAATTATGGATTTCCATTAATAGACATAAATGTAAAGTTTTCTAATTAATTTCTCCTTTTGATAAACCTATGAGTTTGTAGTTCCTCCTTTCAGAGGATTTTTCTTTGCTCACATTACACTGGTCAGAAAAATCACCTGTCGTAGTGAATTTAGGTCCGCCATATATAAACCGGGCATTTTGGGCAAAATAATTTATACTTACCTGGTGTAGGAGAAACGGTGATCACGGGCCCAAGGCTAAGATCAAAGTGTAGTATCTGTTCGCAGATTACTCTCTGAATGATCGCCTATGGGGCCGGGATTCCTTCTCCGATACAGGCCGGCGGCAGGGATTCGTCCCTGCGCTGGTAGTATCGTGGCTAAGTCTGACTAGCTATGACCAGCTTGGACAAGCTATGACCAGCCAAGACCAGCCAAAGACCAGCTATGACTAGCTAAAGCCAAAGCACTGCGACCCGGGTGAAAACTCGGGTCCATTCCCACTCCCTCCCCACGTTAAACTCCGACCTTGTGTCACAACCTGGCCCTGTGGGAGGTCAAGTAAATCCCAAGGCTAAGATCAAAGTGTAGTATCTGTTCGCGGATTACTCACTGAATGATCGCCTATGGGGCCGGGATTCCTTCTCCGATACAGGCCGGCGGCAGGGATTCGTCCCTGCGCTGGTAGTATCGTGGCTACGTCTGACTAGCTATGACCAGCTCTGACCAGCTTGGACAAGCTATGACCAGCCAAAGACCAGCTATGACTAGCTAAAGCCAAAGCACTGACTCGGGTCCATTCCCCCTCCCTTCCCACGTTAAACTCGACCTTGTGTCACAACCTGACCGTGTGGGAGGTCAAGTAAATCCCGTGTAGTATCTGTTCGCGGATTGCTCACTGAATGATCGCCTATGGGGCCGGGATTCCTTCTCCGATACGGGCCGGCGGCGGGGATTCGTCCCTGCGCTGGTGGTATCGTGGCTATGTATGACCAGCTCTGACCAGCTTGGACAAGCTATGACCAGCTAAGACCAGCCAAGACCAGCTATGACTAGCTAAAGCCAAAGCACTGCGACCCGGGTGAAAACTCGGGTCCATTCCCCCTCCCTTCCCACGTTAAACTCCGACCTTGTGTCACAACCTGGCCATGTGGGAGGTCAAGTAAATCCCAAGGCTAAGATCAAAGTGTAGTATCTGTTCGCGGATTACTCACTGAATGATCGCCTATGGGGCCGGGATTCCTTCTCCGATACAGGCCGGCGGCGGGGATTCGTCCCTGCGCTGGTAGTATCGTGGCTACGTCTGACTAGCTAAGACCAGCTCTGACCAGCTTGGACAAGCTATGACCAGCAAAGACCAGCCAAAGACCAGCTATGACTAGCTAAAGCCAAAGCACTGCGACCCGGGTGAAAACTCGGGTCCATTCCCCCTCCCCTTCCCACGTTAAACTCGACCTTGTGTCACAACCTGGCCATGTGGGAGGTCAAGTAAATCCCGAGAAACGGTGATCACGGGCCCAAGGCTAAGATCAAAGTGTAGTATCTGTTCGCAGATTACTCTCTGAATGATCGCCTATGGGGCCGGGATTCCTTCTCCGATACAGGCCGGCGGCAGGGATTCGTCCCTGCGCTGGTAGTATCGTGGCTAAGTCTGACTAGCTATGACCAGCTTGGACAAGCTATGACCAGCCAAGACCAGCCAAAGACCAGCTATGACTAGCTAAAGCCAAAGCACTGCGACCCGGGTGAAAACTCGGGTCCATTCCCACTCCCTCCCCACGTTAAACTCCGACCTTGTGTCACAACCTGGCCCTGTGGGAGGTCAAGTAAATCCCAAGGCTAAGATCAAAGTGTAGTATCTGTTCGCGGATTACTCACTGAATGATCGCCTATGGGGCCGGGATTCCTTCTCCGATACAGGCCGGCGGCAGGGATTCGTCCCTGCGCTGGTAGTATCGTGGCTACGTCTGACTAGCTATGACCAGCTCTGACCAGCTTGGACAAGCTATGACCAGCCAAAGACCAGCTATGACTAGCTAAAGCCAAAGCACTGACTCGGGTCCATTCCCCCTCCCTTCCCACGTTAAACTCGACCTTGTGTCACAACCTGACCGTGTGGGAGGTCAAGTAAATCCCGTGTAGTATCTGTTCGCGGATTGCTCACTGAATGATCGCCTATGGGGCCGGGATTCCTTCTCCGATACGGGCCGGCGGCGGGGATTCGTCCCTGCGCTGGTGGTATCGTGGCTATGTATGACCAGCTCTGACCAGCTTGGACAAGCTATGACCAGCTAAGACCAGCCAAGACCAGCTATGACTAGCTAAAGCCAAAGCACTGCGACCCGGGTGAAAACTCGGGTCCATTCCCCCTCCCTTCCCACGTTAAACTCCGACCTTGTGTCACAACCTGGCCATGTGGGAGGTCAAGTAAATCCCAAGGCTAAGATCAAAGTGTAGTATCTGTTCGCGGATTACTCACTGAATGATCGCCTATGGGGCCGGGATTCCTTCTCCGATACAGGCCGGCGGCGGGGATTCGTCCCTGCGCTGGTAGTATCGTGGCTACGTCTGACTAGCTAAGACCAGCTCTGACCAGCTTGGACAAGCTATGACCAGCTAAGACCAGCCAAAGACCAGCTATGACTAGCTAAAGCCAAAGCACTGCGACCCGGGTGAAAACTCGGGTCCATTCCCCCTCCCCTTCCCACGTTAAACTCGACCTTGTGTCACAACCTGGCCATGTGGGAGGTCAAGTAAATCCCAAGGCTAAGATCAAAGTGTAGTATCTGTTCGCAGATTACTCACTGAATGATCGCCTATGGGGCCGGGATTCCTTCTCCGATACAGGCCGGCGGCAGGGATTCGTCCCTGCGCTGGTAGTATCGTGGCTACGTCTGACTAGCTATGACCAGCTTGGACAAGCTATGACCAGCTAAGACCAGCCAAGACCAGCTATGACTAGCTAAAGCCAAAGCACTGCGACCCGGGTGAAAACTCGGGTCCATTCCCCCTCCCTTCCCACGTTAAACTCCGACCTTGTGTCACAACCTGGCCTTGTGGGAGGTCAAGTAAATCCCAAGGCTAAGATCAAAGTGTAGTATCTGTTCGCAGATTACTCTCTGAATGATCGCCTATGGGGCCGGGATTCCTTCTCCGATACAGGCCGGCGGCAGGGATTCGTCCCTGCGCTGGTAGTATCATGGCTAAGTCTGACCAGCCAAGACCAGCTATGACTAGCTAAAGCCAAAGCACTGCGACCCGGGTGAAAACTCGGGTCCATTCCCCCTCCCCTTCCCACGTTAAACTCCGACCTTGTGTCACAACCTGGCCCTGTGGGAGGTCAAGTAAATCCCGAGAAACGGTGATCACGGCCCCAAGGCTAAGATCAAAGTGTAGTATCTGTTTGCGGATTACTCGCTGAAAGATCGCCTATGGGGCCGGGATTCCTTCTCCGATACAGGCCGGCGGCAGGGATTCGTCCCTGCGCTGGTAGTATCGTGGCTAAGTCTGACTAGCTATGACCAGCTAAGACCAGCCAAGACCAGCTATGACTAGCTAAAGCCAAAGCACTGCGACCCGGGTGAAAACTCGGGTCCATTCCCCCTCCCTCCCCACGTTAAACTCCGACCTTGTGTCACAACCTGGCCCTGTGGGAGGTCAAGTAAATCCCAAGGCTAAGATCAAAGTGTAGTATCTGTTTGCGGATTACTCGCTGAAAGATCGCCTATGGGGCCGGGATTCCTTCTCCGATACAGGCCGGCGGCAGGGATTCGTCCCTGCGCTGGTAGTATCGTGGCTAAGTCTGACTAGCTATGACCAGCTAAGACCAGCCAAGACCAGCTATGACTAGCTAAAGCCAAAGCACTGCGACCCGGGTGAAAACTCGGGTCCATTCCCCCTCCCTCCCCACGTTAAACTCCGACCTTGTGTCACAACCTGGCCCTGTGGGAGGTCAAGTAAATCCCGAGAAACGGTGATCACGGCCCCAAGGCTAAGATCAAAGTGTAGTATCTGTTCGCGGATTGCTCACTGATTGATCGCCTATGGGGCCGGGATTCCTTCTCCGATACGGGCCGGCGGCGGGGATTCGTCCCTGTGCTGGTGGTATCGTGGCTACGTCTGACTAGCTATGACCAGCTTGGACAAGCTATGACCAGCTAAGACCAGCCAAGACCAGCTATGACTAGCTAAAGCCAAAGCACTGCGACCCGGGTGAAAACTCGGGTCCATTCCCCCTCCCTCCCCACGTTAAACTCCGACCTTGTGTCACAACCTGGCCCTGTGGGAGGTCAAGTAAATCCCAAGGCTAAGATCAAAGTGTAGTATCTGTTCGCGGATTACTCACTGAATGATCGCCTATGGGGCCGGGATTCCTTCTCCGATACGGGCCGGTGGCAGGGATTCGTCCCTGCGCTGGTAGTATCGTGGCTACGTCTGACTAGCTATGACCAGCTTGGACAAGCTATGACCAGCCAAAGACCAGCTATGACTAGCTAAAGCCAAAGCACTGCGACCCGGGTGAAAACTCGGGTCCATTCCCCCTCCCTCCCCACGTTAAACTCCGACCTTGTGTCACAACCTGGCCCTGTGGGAGGTCAAGTAAATCCCAAGGCTAAGATCAAAGTGTAGTATCTGTTCGCGGATTACTCACTGAATGATCGCCTATGGGGCCGGGATTCCTTCTCCGATACGGGCCGGCGGCAGGGATTCGTCCCTGCGCTGTTAGTATCGCAGCTAAGACTAGCTATGACCAGCTAAAGACCAGCTTGGACAAGCTAAGACCAGCTAAAGCCAAAGCACTGCGGCCCGGGTGAAAACTCGGGTCCATTCACCCTCCCTTCCCACATTAAACCCTGACCTTGTGTCACAACCTGACCCTGTGGGAGGTCAAGTAAATCAACAGGCCGGCGGCAGGATTCGTCCCTGCGCTGGTAGTATCGTGGCTATGTCTGACCAGCTTGGACCAGGCAAGACTAGCTAAAGCCAAAGCACTGCGACCCGGGTGAAAACTCGGGTCCATTCCCCCTCCCCTTCCCACGTTAAACTCGACCTTGTGTCACAACCTGGCCCTGTGGGAGGTCAAGTAAATCCCGAGAAACGGTGATCATCGAGGCCGTTCTCCCAGAGTGAGGCCCTTCCATTGCACTCCGGTCGGGTTGACCTCTGCGATCGCCCCAAATGTGGGCGACTCGGACACGTTATTTCTAAGTGTGGGGTCTGCGTCCGCGCTCACCCCGATAATTTAAATCAAAAACAGTTTACTTTTTCTAATTAAAGACCAGTAAAATCGAATTCTGGAAAGTAAAACTAATCTCTTATGACACATTGGGGCAACATGAACACCTCAAAAGCATCTCGCTAAGGGAGAGGGAAAGATAAAATAAATACAGATATGGGGAAAGGAAAAAGCTGACCCAGTCGTGAGGAAAAAAACACTTATACACATTAACTAGGTACAGAAGAAGGTCTATCCTAACCAGGAGTGGGGCTCCACAGGAAACCGTCCCGATGTGGGTAGACTGTTCTAGTTCCACATGCCATGTTTAATGGATGTCAGTTATAAGTTATCGCCTGTTAATTTTGCCCCTGAAAGTTCTCCACTGCCTTAACCGGGTATTGAACTCACACTCTTTGGGCTCTGTCACTGGATCTAACTAACGTCTTTATCCACTGTGCCATGTGTCCTTGAGGACAATACCAATAGGACTTCTGATACCAGCATGCTGATTGGTACTCGTCTGGGATTTTCTTCATGGCACCCCTTGATATCTTCAACCTACCAATTGAAAATTGCACCACTGAGGTTTCGTCTTGGATCAAAGCCGGCACAGGTAATTTCATCCCTTCTCAGAAATACCAAGTGAAAACGCAATTCTCTCCATGGTTTACACCAGCATGTTTGACCGCCATAGCACACAGAAACCACTATTTCCAGCTATACCGGCGTGACAGCTCTTATCATAACAGGCACCTATTTGCTACTGCTCACAACGCAGAAACCACTATTTCCAGCTTGACACATGGCACAGTAGATAAAGGCGTTGGTTAGATTCAGTGACAGAACCCAAAGAGTGAGTTCAATACCCGGTTAAGGCAGTGGAGAACTTTGCGAGGGAAATTAACAGGAGATAACTGACATCCATTAAACATGGCACGTGGAACTAGAACAGTCTACCCTAGTATGCGAAATAAAGGGTTCAGTTTGACATTCCAACCACCTGAAGAAGGCCGGAGCGTACAATGGCCGAAACATAAATATGGTGACAAAGATGAGGACAATAGTTCGAATAATGTAAGTAATTATACTTTTCAATCATCAGAATTGCAGTTTTTATTGGCCTGGTATGTAATTGCTGCATTTAATCAGGAAGGGAAAACAAGTACTTTTGTGGTTAATTATTGGGGTGAGCGCGGATGCAGACTCCACACTTAGAAACAACGTGTTCGAGTTGCCCACATTTGGGGCGATCACAGAGGTCAACGTTACTAGAGTGCAATGGAAGGGCCTCACTCTGGGAAAATGGCCTCACTGTTTCTCCTACACCAGGTAGGTATTTACTTGACTGTCCACGGAATCGGGTTGTGACCAAAGTTCAGTTTAATGTGGGGAACACTCAGGCTAAGGACAAAAATTCCAAGAGTCCCCGCAACTGTTGGTTGTGAAGGCCTTGGTGCGAGCACCGATCCTTCTCTTTAGTGCAATGAGGAGGTTCAGCCTCGGGTATTAGTTTACTTTTAATGTGTGGGCTGGAATTCTAGGTGACTGTCTGGTAGGCCCATAGGTTCTCCCAGCACGTCTTACAGGAGCTGTGTACACAGACTTTATATCGAACACACTACCAGACCTGCTAGAGGATGTACCCCTGCTAATATGACGACGCATGTGGTTCATGCATGGTGGGGCTCCTGCACATTTTAGTCAAATTGTTCATGACGCACTGGCTGACATCTCCCATGAAAGATGGATAAGCAGGGGAGGACTGGTTCCATGGCTTGCATATTCTTCTGTCTTCAATCCTTTGGATTTTAATCTCTATGGCCACCTAAAACATTTGTTATATATAGCAGGTATTAATAATGCAGAGACGCTTCATCAACGTGCCATGGGGTGGGGCCTACGCAATCATTTGATACCGTGTAGGAGTATTTGAAAGGGTCCTCCAGTCAATGATCTGATGGGTGCATGCATGTATAGAAGCAAGTGGAGTACACTTTGAACATTTGTAATGAGTTGTTGTGTTGAGGTACAATGATGGCCTTTTGGACGTATGTTTATATTGACATTTGACCTTGTTTTGGTGTCAGGAATCTGCCCCAAAGTTTGTAAAAGTATTTTTGATATGTCCTGTACATATTTTTTTTTTTAATTGGATTCACCCCAAGCAAGGCACTACAGACACTAGCACGCAAAGGACTACAGGGTGTGGAGGAATTACCAACAGAAACATTAGTAAGGAGGAGAAAGAGAAAAGAGCAATCAGGAGGTCAGTGGATAGCGATTGACATTGCATTAAAAAAAATTTCAGATTAAAGTTGGTTGGAAAGCATTGAGCTGGGAGTAAGTTCCACAAGTGAGAAGTGTGAGATAAGAAACCCTTACCATAGAAGTTACGGCTACATCTAGCTAGCTCAACTGTAAATTGATGAGATCTCGATGCCAGTCTAGTATTGCACTTAAATTCATACAGTCTAGCTACCATAGCGAAGAGCTCATCCAGACAATTACCATGAAAGTATTTAGAAAAAAAGGCACAGAAAAGTAACCTTCCTTGGGCAAGTAACTGAAGCTGAGTTGCCAGATCAGGACCAATAATATTGCTGATTCTTCTTTGGACCTTATCAAGGAGCTACAGGAAAATAGCAGGGGCACCAGACCAAATATGGCAGCAATTTTCGAAGCCTGGACGAATGGTAGACTTATAGATATGCAAAATAGATTCCAGAGAGAAAAATTGTCTCACCTGACTCACTTAATTGACTTTCTTAGCAACTGATCTAGCGATGGATTCAATGTAGTTTTCCGCCTCATGTCGGCTGAGAATGTTAGCCCAAGAAGACGCAATGTGTCACTTTCTTAGAGGATAACATCAGCCATACTGATGGAAGGCAGAGAGGGGTCTCTCAAATAATTAATGGAGAGAAGTTTAGTTTTGGAGGCATTAAAATTGACAAGACATCTTTTGACGGTCTTGAGATCGTTTTGTACATTAGCTGCCATTTTGATCTCGTCTGACTAATCAGCCTTATGTAGATGCCAAGTTGAGAGCTGATGTCTTCAGGGAGGTCGTTAATGAAGATTAAAAACAGTGTAGGATCAAAGAATGCTGTAGCGGACACCCTGGAGGGTTGATGTGTGGCTGCTCCGGTCGTGTCGACGGTTGGAGGTTGATGATGCGGAACCTCCCGTAGTAATCACTAACAATAGTTTACGGGAAAGGTTGGTTAGTGCGGTTGCTCCGGTCGTGTCGACGGTTGGAGGTTGATGATTGCGGTTGCTCCGGTCGTGTCGAAAAACCTTCCGTAATAATTACTGCTGGTGTGTACGGGGAAAGGTTGCGGACGACGTGCGGGCAGCCAGTAGGAGTGGCATGCCGAGAGATAGAAGTATATATAGAGAGAATGTTCCAACTCGCGTCCAGTTGGCAGACAAAAAAAAATGGGAGCGTAACTTAATACACATACTTAATACAGAGCCGACCGGTCAGTACCGACCGTGAATTCGGCGAGGAGTCGCTGTGTTATGTTCAAAGTGCCTTACGACAGAAAATGGCATTACTAAAATGTCAAAAATCTCTCTAAAAAATGAGTAGAGATTTCCTATGTGAAACTTGAGGTGTAAAACGCTTGGAGGTGTATTACGTCTAGGTTCGTAATAACAGCAAACTAAAGAGGTAATTAGTTCATCTCTCAGCGAAATTACAAGCGTGTACGGATCATGATGGAAAGGTCAAGGTTGAAAAATGCCCTGTTCTCTTCCGCTTTAGTGAGCAGCCGAAAGCGGCTGCGATAAGGTAGATAAGTGGCCATTCAGGCAACTTTCATTTCACTATTTGATAGGAACAACTGGGTCAGCTCAAAAACGTGCCCAGAGATACTGTAGCTTTTCAGCTTGTGGAGAAGATTTGAATGCCAGACCCTGTCAAAGTGTTTCGAGATGTCCAATCCTACAGTCCGGGCTTCACTGTTTTTATCTAGAGCGGGGGGTGGGGCTGCAAAATCTATCATTAAATTGAAAGACCAAAGGATTTCTTGACTATTAGTATTAAAAAGAAATTTTTTTTAAAATTTTTAAGTCAGTATATTTGTTTATTGAACAAAGTAACTAATAATAACAAAACAAAAGTCATTGAAACAAAGCAAGTTCAGTCGACCAATGATGACAATTCCAGAACAACGGAACTATAAACAATTTTTTCTGTCCTCTGCCAGCCACAATGATGGAGAAAGCATTATCTTGAACCATCGCCAGTGAGTATTAAAAATTTTGATTTTCTTGTATCAAAGGAGGACCGTAAATTACTATAGAAAATTTGCGTGTTTTTGATGGTGAAATTTTTTTTGGCAAAGAATGAAATTTTACATTTTTGTATATTTTTGAATGTTTTTAATTTTAATACATTGTAAATCAGTTAAAATTATGTACTAATTTGCATTGATTAGTTGATATTGTCATTAAGTCAAAAATGTATTTACTAAACGAGCACAGTATTTTAAAATTTTGTTTATTTAAACGAAGCCTGCTAATTTTTGTAAATACAGATGACCATACATGACATTATCAAAAAATAAGAGCAATAACTATTTAAAATTTATTGGTAATTTTCTAACTTTTCATCAGCAAGTGTTTTTGTGAGTAAGACGATAATGTCTAAGTACCTAAAGCTTACCAGGTCTGCAAATGTCTGTGGAATCACAACAACCACTATTTTCTTTTTATATTTGCCACCCCCACTCAAATCGTTTAATGCAAATTCCAAGAAATTCTTTTTTGTATTGCTTCATGCTTATATAAGATCAGGGGTGGGCAAACTACGGCCCACAGGTCAAATGCAGACCGCCAAATAGTAAGTAAATTTGAAAGAGAAAGTTATCAAATAACGCCAAATAATTGTTACTTGACGCCTAATTTTAACAAATTGGTAAATGACTGCAGTCAGATACATTATTCTCATTGAGTCACCGAGATCTTTCATATGTGTGTGTGTGTGTGTATGTGTATATATATATATATGTGTGTGTGTGTGTGTATATATATATATATATATATATATAAATGAAACCTTATAACCCCCCTTTTTTCGTAAAAAGTGGTTGTATATTGCTTTTAACTCTATAAATCATTCACATGCCAGTAATTTACAATGACCTGAGATGCATTGATACGCATCGAAACACAACTGCAGTTGTGTAGTGATTTTGAGATGTTTTTGATGTAATAGCCTAAAATAAAGAATATTGCTTTACTTTGTACTGAACCGTCTTTTAAATTAAATTTTACGAACATTGGAATTGTAGTCCATTCATTTTCATCTTACCTGGATATATATATATATTCAGTTGTATAGATATTATTTTGTAACCCTGGGTTTCACAAAAGCATGGAACCCAGGGTTACAAACTAATATTCATACACCTGAATATGTTAGCGGTATCACAGATATTGAGCACTTTCCACGAATTACCACACATGTAAAATATATACATACGAGGCTCATTCAATAAATAAGGTGAATTTTTTGGTATAAGGACTTCTAATACAGATAGAAGCTTACTCATTATTTAATTTTTTTGTTTTACTTCTTTTTCACATGGATTTAATTTCTTTTGCAGATTAAAAAAAAACTTTCAGAGTGTTGGCGATTAACAAAGATGGCCGACCAAGAAGCATGCTCCAGGATTGAACAGCGGTCAGTTATCAAGTTTTTGGTTGCTGAAGGGTGCAGACCAGTTGAAATTCATAGGAAAATGCCAACTGTGTATGGTGCCACATGTTTCAGCCAAAAACTGTCTACAAGTGGGCTAAATTGTTTAAAGAAGTACGGAGCAGTGTTAAGGATGAAGACAGGCTTGGGAGGCCTACAGAAGTGAGGTCTCCTGAGGTGATCGAATCAGTCAATGACCTCATTCAGTCTGACAGAAGGGTGACAGTGGATGACATTGCAAGGACTTTGAGCTTATCTGTTGGGACAAACGCAGGGGTCATCAGTCAGAAGGAGTCATCTTGCATCATGACAACGCAAGGGCTCACACAGCAGCCCAAACGGTGCAGACCATCAACGAGCTGGGCTGAGAACTGCTCCCTCATCCCCCTTACAGCCCAGACCTTGCCCCTTCAGACTTTCACTTGTTTGGTCCCTTGAAAGCGTTCACGAGAGGCACGAAATTTAAAAGTGACGTGAGCGACTGGCTGAGACATCAGTCCAAAGATTTTTACGCTGAGGGAATACGGAAGCTTTGTGCACAGATGGGAAAAGTGTGTGACAGTGCTGGGAGACTACGTTGAAAAATTAAAAAAAAAGTAAGCTTCTATCTGTATTAGAAGTCCTTATACCGAAAAATTCACCTTATTTATTGAATGACCCTCGTATATCCCCATCATCATTCTCAGGCTGAGAATTCTTCTTGGATTCTCCTGACTCATTCCTTTCAACCATTTCTGTCAGACATCGCTGTCGGCAGGTCCTCCAGATGGCATCCACAGTCATCTACAAGTTGGTCAATGAGTGGTGATGAAGACATTCAACCGATCTCTTGACACAGAATGGGTTCCATTGAAGGCTGTCACTTACTTCTCCAAGAGTGACCAGCTAGCTAAAACCTTCTCTCTCTTAGTGAAACTGAGATAGGAGGAAGGTGTCCATATAGGCGTTTCTTTCAGTTGATGTCCAATGCAACTCATAACATACTTGGATGATTCTTGGGGTTTTGTCAGTGTCTGTGTTGAGTCATAGAGCAAGACAGATTTTACTGTGGCCTTAAAGAAGTAACTCCTTTATATATATATATATATATATATATATATATATATATATGATTAAGTAATTCATTGAGTCTGAAAGAAACCTCAACAGAATGCAGAAAGCACTGGACGGCCGTTTCATCCTATATTTGGGACTCATTAGCCGTGCGCATCCACTAACGAGAATTGAAACCCTGACAGTTGAGTTATCAAGCAAACGTCATACCAACTGATCCAACGGGCCTATGATGTTTGCTTGACAACTCATCTGTCAGGGTTTCAATTCTCGGTAGTGGATGCGCACTGCTGAAGAGTCCCAAATATAGGACGAAACGCCCGTCCAGTGCTTTCTGCATTCTGTTGAGGTTTCCTTCAGACTCAATGAATTACTTAATTATAATTATCAAATCCTCCTAATAATTTCTATCATATATATATATATATATATATATATATATATATATATATATATATATATATATAAAACATGTTAATTACAAGAAATAATAACCAAAAGTGTTCATTTCAATGATACCAATAAAGAGTTAAGATTGCTAAAGTCAACCAGTACGGGAGGGCTCTTGGATGGCAATCAAAAAAGAAAGATTTGGTGACGCCAACATTCAAAATAGGAGTGGGTATATTTAATTGAAGCCATACTGGTCTTGGAATTGTCAAAAAATAAAGACAAAATAAACTTGACATTTTATTGAAGAAAATTTCTGAGGTTTTACAAATTTATAAATTTTGAAATACAGCATAAGAAGTGCATTTTCAAATATACAACACATTTCATAATATTAACAAAATTATCTAATTTTTGTTTTATGCAAAGTGCATTCTTTGGAAAAGGTATTTTTTTTAGTTTAACATTTAAAAAATAACACATTTGAACCCTTTTTGTTAAAACATATATCGATATATTTGAGAAAATTATTTTTAGGTGTGTTTATATACATTACTTTAAAAAAAGCTGTGAATTTAGTTCTGAACAGGTCACAAAATAATATTTTTCCAAGTGAGTTAAAAATGTGAATTTTTAAAGTCACACTGGGAAAAAAATAGACACTTCCGCAAAATATATATTTTAACCTAAAAATACACATGAAAGGTTCTGAATCCTTGTGAATTTAAGTTCCAAGGATTTTAAAATGTAAATTAGTCGTGTATCACAACATTGTTAGGAGAAATCTTTGCAAATTTCTTAATATATGTCTGTAATGCTCAGAAAAATAAAGTTTTTCACAAAGTCAGTATCTGTGCATCCATAGTTGATTTGTGTGGAAAAAATGGACCCACTAACTTAATAAAAAAAAAAAAACAGTTTTTATTCGGTGTGTCCAGACAAGTAAGTTTTTGGGGTAACATGTGGTTTTAACCAGAACTGAAATTATCAAAAAAAAAAAAAAAAACCCCAAAAAACAAAGACAAAATAAACTTGACATTTTATTGAAGAAAATTTCTGAGGTTCTACAAATTTATAAATTTTGAAATACAGTATAAGAAGTGTATTTTTTAAATGTACAACATATTTCATAATATTAACAAAATTATCTTTCTAGTTTTTAATTTCCGATGCAATGCGAATTCTCTTGAAAACAATTTTTTATTAAAAGGATAACATATTACCGAGTATTTGAACCCATGTTGTTAAAGCATATCCACATATTTGAGAAAATTATTTTCAGATGTGCTTAAAAAAAACATCTAAATATAGTTCTGAACATGTCGCAAAATAATGTTTTTTTGAGTGTGTTAAAATGTGAATTTTGAAAGCCACACTGAAAAAAAAAAAATACCTCCACAAAAAATATATTTCAACTTAAAAATAAACATCAAATGTTCTGAATCCTTGTGAATTTAAGTCCCGAGGATTGCAAAATGTAAATTATTTAAGGTGGTCGCATAATTCCTTGACAAATTTCTGAATATATAGATCCATAATGTTCACAAAAATAAAGTTTTTCACAAAGTGTGCATCCATAATTGATTTGGGGAAAAAGATGATCAACTAACTTAAAAAAAAACACAATTTTCATTCAGTGTGTCCGGACAAGAGTATAATTTTGAGATAACATTCTTAAAAATGTAGTTTCAGTTTTTGATTGTGGGGTTGTATATGTTTTATCAATCCTGATCTATTGAAAAAGTTGACACACATATCACAAGAATGAGGTTTCTTTCCTGTGTACCCTCGAATGTTTTACCAAATTTGACTTTTTGGAAAAGGAAGAGTCACACACTTCACAAGAAAAAGGCTTCTCGCCGGTATGTCTTCGTACATGCATTACTAAACTTGATTTATATGAAAAGGAAGCATCACACACTTCACACGAAAATGGTTTCTCCCCAGTATGTGTTCGGATATGCAATACCAAATCTGACCTCTGTGTGTAAGCAGATCCACACAGGTCACAAGAATGTGGTCTATCTCCAGTGTGTGTCCTCATGTGTCTCTTTAAATTTGAACTGTCTGTAAAAGAAGATCCACATATTTTGCAAGAATGAGATCTCTCTCCAGAGTGCGTTCGAATGTGTCGTGCCAAATTGGAACTTTGTAAAAAAGATGCTCCACATACATGACAAGAAAAAGGTTTTTCTCCAGTGTGTGTTCGAATGTGTATTTCCAAATGTGGTTTTCGCGAAAAGGAAGCATCACACACTTTACAAGAAAATGGCTTCTCTCCAGTATGTGTCTTCATGTGCTTTCCCAGACTTGATTTGTGTAAAAAGCGAAATCCGCACACCTCACAAGAAAATGGTTTCTCTCCAGTATGTGTTTTCAAGTGTTTTGACAGATTTGATTTGCGTGAAAAGCGAATGCCACACAACTCACAAGAAAAAGGTTTCTCTCCAGTATGTGTAACTTTATGACTCAACAAATGTGACTTCTGCCCAAAAGAAGAACCACACGTTTCACAAGAAAACGGTTTCTCACCGGTGTGTGTCCGAATGTGGTTTACCAACTCGGACTTCCGTGAAAAGGCAGAACCACATAGTTGACAAGGATGCGGTTTCTGTTTAGTGTGTATTTTCCTGTGACTTTTTAAAAGTATATTATTTGGAAACTTAGATCCACACACATCACATGAACAAGGTTCACCCCCTGGGTGGTTTTCCATGTGGCTTTTTAATGCTGAGCTCATGGAGAAACTGTGCCCACAGATTTCACATAAATAACCTTTTTTTTCTTCAAAATCTGCCATCTTTCCAGTGTTATCTCAACATAAAATAATTATCCCATAAAAAGCACAATTATAAGAAATGATTTAAATTAAAGTTAGATATAGATTTTCATGTCAGAGATTGTTAAAAAGAAGATTTTTCAATGTGTGGAATGATATGAAGCATTGCAATAAATTTCTATATCTGACATTTTAAAATATACACATACTTATTGTTGATACAATAATGTCATATTTCATAATGAGAAGATATTCACTAAGTTTATCTTGGGCTGGCACAAGGACACACAAACAGATGTGAGGATGTGTAACACTTGGTTCCTGTCACAAGTATTTTAATGAGAGTTCGGAGTTCTTTGCCAAATTTTAACCAAAAACCTGCAGAAAAATAAAAAAAATAAATTAGGCTGGAAACCAAAGCTGCTTAAATCATTTCAAAACTTACAATTTTTTAAAATTAATCGTCTGTCTCACACATGATGAATGTTTACAATTCAATATCACTAAAAAATTCATCAGTATATATAATTCTCTCTTTATATATGATCTACCAGGCCAGATTTCACTACTTTCTATATGGTTATAGCTTTATGTTCCATATATTATTCTCTCTTCATATATGATCTACCAGGCCAGATTTCATTACTTCCTATATGGTCATAGCTTTATGTCCCATAGATTATTCTCTCTTTATATATGATCTACCAGGCCAGATTTCACTACTTTCTATATGGTTATAGCTTTATGTCCCATAGATTATTCTCTCTTCATATATGATCTACCAGGCCAGATTTCACTACTTTCTATATGGTTATAGCTTTATGTCCCATAGATTATTCTCTCTTTATATATGATCTACCAGGCCAGGTTTCTCTGCTTCCATGTGGCTGTAGCATTATGTTCCACAAGTCTACAAGGGTTGGTGATTTCCTGCTTGTATACTTTCTCACATTTGCAGGGGAAGTTATAAATTCAAATCATTTATTGAACTCTTCTCCTGGGAGGGATCAATAAATGCTCCCCATCTTAAAAACAATATCAACTGTGATCTTTAACCTTCACAATAAAAATTCAATTCTCTTAAAATTGAAGAACTTCCCAAAGAAAATGAAGTCATTTTCATACAGAGGAAAATGAAATAAATCTAAAAAATGATATTTTCTTGCTAATTTTCACTCATGCAGATTTTGACAATGTTATTGTAACTTTCTGACATCAGCCTAGGTAGTTCCACATATTTGTGACGCCTCGGGTTTGAAATTAATTTAAGAAAATGATAAATTCTTCTTGAAGCTTTTATTTTAAGCTTAATGTTAAGTTCATAGATTAAATTTAATATTGACAATAAGCAAAATACTTTGCTGTATTTCAAAATTAATTTAAATTGTATGGAAGGAGTTTTCATTTTGAAATTACTAAATTTGCTGATTTCAGTGCCTTTTAAATCCTAGCAATGTAATTCTCTTTATTAAAAAAAAAACTTCCAAAAATGAAATATATTTTTCTAAAGCTTTATTTGAGCAATATTACCCGATTTAAAGTCGTGATTTTCCAAGCATAGCTTAGATGTGGCACAAGGCTAAAAGCAGGGGGCACCCAGTGAGAATCGAACTCACTACTCAGTGATAATTGTTCTAGCGAGACAAGCTTGCTAACCATTACACCGCCTCGAGGTGCTCCTACCTGATTTAAAGTATCATTAATCTGATCTGAAGCAAATATTTACTTTAAGTTTAAAACATTTCAGAAATGCATTTTTTAAAATGTCAGTAACTGTTTATTTAAGAGGTTGACAGCTTGATGACAAATGGATATTTATCTAATGTTTTTCTACAGGGGCTTTAAAGAATAACTTGTTAACAATAATTGAAGAATATAACATGAGGGCCTTTTTTATAAATGGAATAGCTTAGTGCAATTCATCAAACACCAATATTTCTTTAAAGAATTGTAAAGAGCGATAAGTACAGTAAATTTAAAGATAAAGTATCTAAAACTCAATAACAAATATTGGTCTTTGATGAATTGTACTATTGAATGTATGATTAGTCAATATAGTTCTTATTTACTAACAATATCATCGGAAAGGGAGAAATTAATACCGAATTTTAAAAAGATATAAAACTTAATAAACATTTCTAATTAAAATTTTTGAAAAATGAAATCAATTTTTCTATTCATAGAATTCATTTTTCTCAAGACAAGTGTCCTCAACATATTTACAAAAGCAATTAAAAGCTTTATATATATATATATATTCACTTTTATTTATTTATTTATATATATATATATATATATATATTCACTTTTATTTATTTATTTATATATATATATATATATATTCACTTTTATTTATTATATATATATATATATATATATATATATATTCACTTTTATTTATTATATATATATATATATATATTCACTTTTATTTATTTATTTATATATATATATATTCACTTTTATTTATTTATTTATATATTTATATATATATATTCACTTTTATTTATTTATTTATATATTTATATATATATATTCACTTTTATTTATTTATTTATATATTTATATATATATATTCACTTTTATTTATTTATTTATATATATATATTCACTTTTATTTATTTATTTATATATATATATTCACTTTTATTTATTTATTTATATATATATATTCACTTTTATTTATTTATTTATTTATTTATATATATATATATATATATATATATTCACTTTTATTTATTTATTTATATATATATATATAAAAAGTGAACATAGAAGTCAACACTTAGAGGCGACAGTCTGTCTCAAGCTAGATGCAATCGTCAGGCCATGAGTGCTGTTATTTTTCTTGGCTATTTATATACACGGGTCAATGGTGCATTGTGGGTAGTCTATTTTGGCGGTTATTTTAACAGAAGTTGTTTGTTTATTTATTTATTTGGGTTAAATTATTTTGTTTGTTTTTATTTATTTTTTATTGTTATTTTTATTTCTTATCTTATATATTTATTTATTTTTTTATTTTAATCGATGTTTTTATTAACGTAGTAAAAATTTGTTTATATATCGCTTATTTAATAGTTTTGTTTTGGTTTCGAAAGATAAAGCTACTTCTTCAATTTTGGGGTTGATTGTTGTAGTTTGTTCTAACTATTATTTTGGCAGGAACAGTTTTTAATTTGTTTATTACTTCATCTATTTATTTGGATTGATTATCTTTATTTGTTTTTTTCTAACGGTTAGTTAGTTTATTTATTCATTTATTTGGATGAATTTAGATCAATCTATTTTACTTGTTATTATTTATTTGTTATACTGTATATTTTCTCTTTTTAAGTGACGTAGTATTTTTTTTATGGTTATATAACAGTTATAGCTATTTTTTCATTCGATTTTTGGTTTGATTTTTATAGTCTAACTAATATTTTGGACATAATAGTTTGCTAATTTGTTTATTATTTACTTTGATTTTGTTTCTTATTTTTTATTCTATTTCGTCTATTCTAACAGGTGTGATTTGGTAATTTGTTTGGGTTAATTTATTTTGCTTATTTTATTGTCATTTTGTTTATTTATTTATTTTAATTTTATTTTTTCCATTTTTGATTTTTAAGTAACGTAGTAAAAATTTGTTTTCATGTCTGCATTTTGAGATGAGCTCGGATATATATATATATATTTTCCTTTTAAAAAAATTAATTTTTTCTTTAAAATAATATCTCAGAAATGCAATTATTAAAATGGCAGTAACTGTTTATTTAAGATGTTGACAGCTCAATGACAAAAGGATGTTTATCTAATGCTTTTCTCCAGGGGCTTTAAAAAATGAATTGTTAAAAATAATTTAAAAATAAAACATGAAGACCTTTCTTTCTATAATTTTTAAGTATTAAGTAATGTTAAAAATTTAGGAATACTTTGTCTTTAAATTTACTATAAAAAAATTAGAATAATTTATTAAATTTTAAAATTAGTGATAATTTTAAAAGATTTAAAACTTAATAAATTATTCTAAATTTTTACAAAATGAAAACAATTTTTCTAAAAATTCATTATTCATAGAATGTTTCCTTTAAGATGAATGTCCTTAATAAATTTTATTTAGAAAAGTAAGTAAAAGCTTTTCTAATTAAATAATTTTATTGCATTTTTATTTTATGATTCTGAGTAGAGAATTTTTATTTTATGATTCTGAGTAGAGAAAGCATTTTTATTTTATGATTCTGAGTAGAGAAAAATAAAAAAATTATGATTTAAATTCTCTAGGGAGTTCTGCATATGACTAAGAAAAATATTAAAGGGTGAAGGTTTAATTTCTTGAAATTTCGTAAATTAAATAAGTGGTAGGTAACATATACATATATATATATATATATATATATATATATATATACACACACAGTGTAACCCGGATATAAGAGAGTTGTCAAGACGGGAGAAGAAGTCTCATATATCCGGGTTTGGTCTATTATAGTGTAACCCGGATATAAGAGAGATTTTCTCTGGTCCAAAATTGGAGCCTGTGTTAATGCATATATAATAGACTAAAACCGGATATAAGAGAAACCCGGATATAAGATACTTCTTCTCTGGTCCCGGCAACTCTCTTATATCCGGGTTACACTGTAAATACATTAACACAGGCTCTAATTTGGGACCAGAGAAAATCGCTCTTATATCCGGGTTTCTCTTATATCCGGGTTACATTGTATACGTATATATATAAAAAAAAATTCAAAAATAATTTTCATTTGTGAATAAATTCTCTAAGTTCCACTAAAACCCGACAATTATTTGATTTTGCAACAATTTCCAAATCAATGTGATTTTTACTGCAAAATATTAAAATTTTCTATACTAACCTCACATCCACCACAAACGAAAAAAAAATTTATTTAGCCAAAATCTCTAATGTGCTGGAAAGGTTTTAAAAAAATTAATAAAATAATTAAAAATACTTTCTCTTTTCCTCTAAATAATACAGACATTTTGATGAATTGAATGCGAAACAACAAGAAAAAGCAAAAACATTTTTTTTTCATTTTCATGCATCCGTACTTTAAAATTATGTACGTTAGCTTTTTTTTTAGTGCGAGTCTAACTAGACAAAAGATTCACGTATTTGTTTATTAACAAAAAAAGAAAAAAAGACACTTTTAAAGATGGAATTCTAAGACGATCAAATTCAAATGTGAATAAATGTCAATATAAATCCATTTAAATGAAAATATTTTTAAAACAATTTATTAATTTTGGGAAAAGACTTCAAATGAACATCTTTTTTAAAATGACCTTTTTTGTTTTCGACGGAATTGATTGTTTTACAAAGTGGAGGAAAAATGGCAAATTATTCATTAAATTTTATAAATAGAAATTAGACGTAGTTTCTGACTCACCTTTTCGTTCATGTAACAAAGGACAAAAAAAAAGATTAGAAAATGTCTGTCATCGGCTTTTTGTCAATTGTTGTTTGAATTTGGTTGGATTTTTCACTCCATTTCCACAATTTCTGCATTTTTCATTCAATTTATAACGGTTTTAACTGATTTTTAACAAGAATAACGCGTGTAAAACAAAAACACCAAACAACAAATTATTTTGGCGACATGATGACAAAGCAAAATGAAAGGAAAATGCTGAACGGTGACGAACAACTGTCAGTTCCTTATCTAAAAATATTCCGAGACTGCATGTTTAGGCGTCAATACTTCATTACTCAAGTTTCTGTGGAAAGGAACAGACAGTCAAATTGTAACTAGGGTCGTGAATCGGATTAGCTAGGTATAGGATAGCAGGTGATGACCAGCCACAACCCATTCCCCCTTTAGGCCTTGTGCCAGAATTGTATTTTTTATATACAATATAAATATCTAACAGTCAAGCAAGCCAATAGCCAAGCCGAGGCCAATACTTATTGCACAAATAATTACAAATAAACCACGGGGGTAAAATAGTGAAAGGAGATTTATCTTAATCCCCCACTGTCAGGTTGTGACACGAGGTTGTTTTTTAACGGTCTCACCAAGTGTTTCCACTGGGGCTAAGCTTCGCCCTTGTCAAAGCTAGTCATAGCCGGCCATTCCGCTGCTACAACAGATGTCACACAATTTAGAGTTACAATAATGATCAGTGAGTGCTAACGAACCCATCATGGTTCGAATATTGCTTTTTTCATAATAACAAATCATTTTGGTTTTGTGGGTAATGCGTGATGGCCCTGTCTTTGTTGGGGCTGTGAGGAAGTTAGCAAAAATTATCCCTAATATTTATTGACAATGAATGAAAGAAAAAAAACAAAAAACGAAATGAGTGTTAGTACGGGTAAAAAGCCCCTACGTAGGTACCTCCAATAATTCGCTGAAAAGGAGTATAGCATGATGAAAAAAGGCCCCAAACTTAATAAAAAGAAAGTTCTATCGTTTTTTTTTCTTGTTTAGTTGAATTATTCATATAAAGCACCTCATCCCTCCAAATTATCTGACCTTGTGTCACGCTGTTTATTTACTTGTAGAATATTTTAATTTAATTACTTATATGAAGCACCTGATCACCCCAAATCGTCTGACCTTGTGTCACGTTGTGTTTATTTACTTGTAAAATATTTTATAATAAATAATTTAATTACTTATATAAAGCACCTGTCCCTCCAAATTATCTGACCTTGTGTCACGTTGTGTTTATTTACTGGTAAAATATCTTAAGTAATTTAATTGAAGCACCTGATCACCCCAAATCATCTGACCTTGTGTCACATTGCGTTTTTTTTACTTATTTAGTTTTTTAATTTTTTTGTTTTTAATTTAATTACTTATGAAGCACCTGATCCCCCCGAATCATCTGACCTTGTGTCACGTTGCGTTTTTTTTACTTATTTAGTTTTTAATTATTCATATAAAGCACTTGATCCCTCCAAATTATCTGACCTTGTGTCATGCTGTTTATTTACTTGTAAAATATTTTAATTTAACTACTTATATGAAGCACCTAATCGCCCCAAATCGTCTGACCTTGTGTCACGTTGTGTTTATTTAGAGGTTATGTACATTTCTTTTTTTTTTAATCACTTCACCCCGAACAAGGCGATAATGTCACTAAGACGCAAGGGGTTACTAGGAGTGAAAGATAATGAAAAAACTTTAGAAGGAATCAGAAACCCAACCCAAAACAGGAAACAAATGATAAACATTTTTTTCCGTTCAAAAGACTGGGGAGGAGTGTGAACCGGTGATAGGCAAACCTATCTACTCCTATTGAGGAGAAGAAGAAGAAAATATTTAGTAAATATAATTCAAGCGGGAAGATGATTGATGGACTGCTCTACGAGTTCTATTCTCTGATCTAACAAATTCCCGTTTCAAACGGTCACATGACAACCCCCCACCCCGCGTCTTGGTCTCTCGTAGGGACAGAAAAGGTTTGGCGGCGACAAAAACCTGACACGATATTTGAGAAGTCCCGAGTTAATATAAAAAAGTGAACTTCACCCACTTAATCGGACACCCTCCCCTACTGCCGAGGGGTAAAGAAATCCCCCACAAGGAAGAAGAAAAAGTAAACAGTAGATAGCGATTGACATTGCATTTAAATTTTTGCACATTAAAGTTGGCTGGGAATCATGGGGCCGGAAGGGAGGTCCACGAGCAAGAAGTGCGAGAGAAGAAACTGTTAGCATAGAACTTACGGTTACATCTAGCCAACTGTAAATTATTGAGATTTCAATGCCAGTGTAGTACTGTGCTTTAATTCAAAATGTCTAGGTACCATAACAAATAGAGATATTTATTCTATAATAAATACAAAAGTGTGGCACAAGGTCAAAAGGAGAGATGGTCTTAAAATTAAACTTAGCTAGCCACAATCACTGACTCAAATGTAAAATACCAAAGAGCTTGTCGCAGTTAGCTCCCCTTCATTTTCTTAACGCTTCACCAGGGGTCTCTCTCTCCCGGGAGTATAAATACGGGCTGACCTTTCGCCTCTGCCTCTCCCTTTCCACAGCTCTTTCCACGTTTGCGCCCACGTACGGCCAACTTGCCTCGCTTGAGGCCGACAACCGTCGCACGTGGTGCGAGGTACAAAAACCTTTTCTTAACATCTCCAGTATGTGAACTCTCACACACAACCAGCGTTTCCCATGTTCAGGGAATACGCTAAAACAAAATTCACCAAACCGTACGGACATTTCAATTCAATACACAACACAATAACTTTCCATACAGACACTAAACGTGTTATTCATGTTTTAAAGGTTGTATTTGTAAATTCGTGTATCAATCTGTTTTAACCTGTTTGTTAATAATATATATTTGTTCGCATACATATATCTGTCTTGTTTGTTTCTTTGGACTCCATTAAATTCCAACATTTTTATGTGGCTGGACCGGCCAGAGATAATTCATCTTCTCTACCTCTTCCATCACCACACTGCCGGTCCACCACAAGCTCATCCAAACCATTACCATGAAAGTATTTATACTAAAAAAGACATGAATGTCGGGATGCACTGCCCTACGAGATTTATTTTGGAATCCCAAAGAGACAACTCTGTCAAACCTTTCAAATGCATGTACATGAAACACTTGTTGCGGACCACGATAGGGTTGCAGCGCTGGTTTACGGAATGGCCTTGTGCCAGACACCACACACCACTACCGAATCCACAATCAAAGTAAGAATAAAGAAAATATAAAGACGTGCTCTTTCCACCGTACAAACGTACAAAGTGAAAAGAAGTAGACAGGCAAAACAACAAAAGGTTAAGAACAAACATAGATTTTATTTAGAGTTTAACAAGTAGTGTCTTCCGTGAAGACCTTCAGTAAATGTACTGGAAATGTAGTTGAAGAAGAATTCAAGTAGATTAGTAAATTGTCTTCTGTGAAGACCTTCAGTAAATGTACTGGAAAATGTAGTTGAATGAGAATAGATCCCGCGCCAAAATTCAAATCTAAGATGACTATGGCGGGAAGGAGTTCTTCGAGAATAAATGTTCAGAAAGTCAGTTGTAATGCATTGTAACATACGGCAAGGAAAAATACTCACTGCGAGAGTTTATGATTGTGAGTGTATGTAGTTCTTTTTAAAGTAACAGGTTCTGAAAGTATGCGTTCGAAGAATGTGAAAAATACTCGTTCATCAGGTTGGAAGTTCCTGGGATTGAGATCTCGGTAGATGTTAGCTTCTGTCATGAAGGTGACAACTGTGTTGTCTGTATTAAGATACCGAGACGAGCCATGAGGTCTAGGCAAGGTTTTGCCGAATAAAATTCTCTGCCAGTATCTATGGGTTCACCGGCGAGAGGAAAGTGAGCCGACCCGGTCAGGTCAAGCGACCTGGGGCGACTAATTTTGAAACGCCAAATTTGCCGTGACGTCACGCAAAAGCGCGCGAAAAATAAATTCTTCCTCATCCTCGGCTAAGACGACGGTTTACTACTATGACTGACCGAACGTGAGAGGAAGGGGTGAAAATGTCGCGCGTGCGTCACAATGAAGGTGTGGGTAGCGTGAATCCCACACACTTAATAAATTCAATTGTTATGTTTCGAATCATTATTTTTGTCTTTTATTAATTGTTGTGGATGGAAGATTATTGAACACGCACAATTTTAAGCCTGCTGATCATTCAGACCTTTGATTAAGAAATATTTTTACTTGAGCTCATAAGATTAGATTAATTATTAAACTGTACTTTAGAGGAATGAGTATGTTGCCTGTTAGAGATTGTCTATTGGACAAGTTGGTAAGAGTTTAGAGATTGTACTTGCGTGAAATGTTGGTAAAGTTATTTTACGTCTGACTGCATTAGTCAAGACGGGCGTTCTTTAAGGGTCACATTTTGGCAGCAGGAGTGAGACGCACGAGTGAATAAAAAGAGGATATTTATTTCTGAATAAACAGAAAATGTGGCACAAGGCCGAAGTGGGGGATGGGGGAAAGGACGGTCTTCTGTCTTAACTTTTAAACTTAGCTAGCCACAAACGCTGACCCAATCACACTAACCTTGCACCAAAACAACACATTCTTACTTACCTTTCTTACCACACCCACCATAATACCTCAATGACTCTATGAAAATACTAACTAGACCCCATATGTACAATTTATCGTCTGTGGGGTGGAGGGGAATAAAATAACAATTTAATTTTTTTTTTTAAATAACCCCAATGAGTAATTACAATATGAGATAAATAACTATTTACAAGAAACTAAACAAAATCGTGTTAGTAATAAAAAAACCACAATTACTAAATGTGGCAGAAACATCAGTTAACCGGACGAAATTAATGCTGGACTATAAAAATTAAAAACATTCATTCATCCCAAGTACTCACACAGACATGCACTCATTCAGACACAACAGATACGAAAAATCACACCCGAAACGAAAAAAACGCCTCGGGTCCACCAGAGAACTGGCGTCACTGACCACCTAACGAGGGAGGGGATGGGGAATTAAACTTAAAAAATATAGGGACAGAAATAAAAGGGGCCAATGAGCATACATACTCTAGCTAAGTTTACTGGAAAATGAAACTAAAGAATCAAAAACAAAACCTAAGCTAACCTAATTTTGGGATGGGTTGCCCGTGTTCAACCCAGCTAAAGCAATATTCTGATACCTAACCGGCATCAAAGTGCCACTCCAGGTCAGCCAATTTCACACGACACAAGCGCGCAAGATTCACCCACCTTTTGCCGAATTCAGATGAAGAGAGTCACCGCCTTTCCGACCTAATCTTGACTTTAAGCTGATGCTTAAAGTACAAGATCAGTTGGGAAGAGGTATACTTCTCGCCTCCATAGAATCCCTTCTGACGTGTCATCCAAATCACGACTCTCATAACACCTAGCAAGCATAAGAACACATAGTGTTCAGCCCTCGCCAACGACGGAGCCACATTGCTACAAACAGAAGCGGCCTCAAGGACAAAGAACTTTTCAGACAGCATGCGAACAATGAGGCCTTCAACATATTTGCACAGCGGTGCTACAACCGTGCAATGAAAAAAGGCGTGACCAATGGTTTCGACTTCCCTACTACAGCGGCGGCAGTTTGGATATTTCTCCAAGCCCGATAAGCAAAGTCTTTTGGCGACCCAGAGGGCCCCATGCATCACCAGCCAGGTGAGTGATGCCTCATTGTTATTGAGACATTTCAGCCCGGGTGCCCAAGGCCATATCGAGCGAGCCTCCTGCTTCGTAAGACCGACCTCGTCAATCAAATCATCACGAACGCCCCCCCCAACTAACACCTGGTATACTGCCTTACGAGACAACGTCTGGGCGTTGGAGAGGCCATCCAACGAACCGTAAGAGGAGTTTCAGGGCACGATGGCATTCATGATAGAAGGAGCACTCGACTTTGGGTAAACGGTGAGGCTCCTCCTCGGCCGAGTGCACACTTCTCAGGGATGGGAAACTCTTATGGGCGTCTTCCTTCCAGAAGGCGCCCACCTCATCCGTTTCGCGCCACATTCGATCCAGGAATCCGATTCTAAGCATATATTGACGAATCTCAATGTTAGGCATACCTAGACCGCCTTCAGATGGATGAAGGCAACAGATCTCCCGAGAGACTCTGGCGGCCTTGCCTCCTCACAAGAAGGAGAACAAGAGCTGCACTAACGCCAGTAAAGTGTCAGACGGAAGTGGAAGCACAGAGAGTCGGTATAGGAGAATCGGGTAGATGTGTGAAACACATACTTCTGCCCCCCTCTTTAAGGAAAGATTCCTCCGAGACCACAAATTAATTGCGATCTCGGCCTTCCCTTGCACCTCCGACCAATTCATATCCAATTGGAGATCAGGACCGAACCAGACACCGAGAATCTTGACCGGCCCATCCGTCCAGAGGAAAGGTCCGGGAAGAGAAACTCCCTTCCACGCACCCAACCGCAAGCCAACAGACTTATCGCGGTTGATCTTGGCCCCTGTTACCATCTCATAACCACTGATTTCTTTGCTGACTTCGTTAATCTCGGCCCTGCTCAACACAAGAACCGAAACGTCATCAGCATAGGCGGAATACCTGGGCGCGTTGGTAGCGCCAGGTAGGGAAATTCCGCGTAGGACCGGATTCGTCTTTAAATTGCGAAGGAAAGGTTCCAACGCAAGAACGTACAGCAAAGGCAAAAGCGGACAACCTTGACAAATGGAGCGAGACAATACGAAAGGCTCCGATCGTACTCCATTCACTTCCACCATCGCACCGGGGGTTGCATACAAAAGTCGGATCCAGGTGCGAAAGTACGGCCTAAAACCAGCCGCCGAAAGAACAGCCTCCAAAAACCGATGGTCAACCCTATCGAACGCCTTGGACTGATCTAAAGTGATCAGCGCGGATTCACTGTCGACTTGCTCGATGATCAAGCGCACCATATGAAGATTGTCCTGAATAGTCCTGCCCTTCACAGCACAAGTCTGTTCGGAGCCAATCAGACTAGAGAGGACAACCTGCAAACGGTTCTCTAAGACCTTAGCCAAAATCTTTAACTCTGTGTTTAGCATAGTTAAAGGGCGAAAGTTATCTAACCCATCCCCACCGTTTTTGTCCTTACGTAACAACTTGATTACGCCCCTGGTGAAGCGTTGGGGTATAGACCCCTGCTTCAACCAGTTGCTGAAAATCAGTGCCAGCAAGGGAACAAAAACGGGCGACTGCCTCAAGTACAGTTCGTACGGAAAACCATCTAATCCCGGAGATTTTTCCAGGCCAACCTGTTTCAGCACATCCAAGATTTCCGACTCTGCAATGGGATCCTCGCACCTAGCTGCTTCAGCTGCCTCAAGGCAGGGAAAGTCAGCTAAATAGGCGTCGAACTGAGCAGGGCTCAGACCGGGCTCCCAGGTGAAAAGTTCCTGAAAGTACTCACGAAAAGCTTCACATATGCCCTCGTTTGTAGTCACGGTCCGCTTATCCGGCAATGTGACGCATGCGATATGTCGCCGAGTTGCATTCCGAACCTCCTCTGCACGCAATTCAGCGGCCATATTCTTTGCCTCAGGAGACATTCTTTTTAACCTAGCCCTAACTACCAGAGCTTGATTCTTCTTGATAAGCAAGGAGGCCAACTCCGCCTTAGCTAAGGCTACGTCCCCACTATCACGGGATTTAACCGCCCGATCAACTTTTTGCTCACAAGCCGTTTGCGCCGCTAATCTATCTAGGTTGAGCCGACGACTATAATCAGCAGCAAACGTTCTAATTTTGGATTTAAGATTATCCCACCAAGCATTTCCCACCACAGCCCCCGTCAGCTCCCTTTGTATCATTAGTAGCAGCTGGTCCCGGAAATCTCGCTCCCCAAATAATGAGCAGTTCAATTTCCAGTAACCAGCCATCTTAACCTTAGGCTTATCTAAGTTTACCCGGACCCGGACTAGCCTATGATCCGAATAAGCTATATAATGGAAACTTGGACACCCTAAGAGCCCTACATCGACTCTCCTGACTAAGACTCGGTCCAGGTAGCTAGACAGCACCTGAGTATCCGAGCTGCCACTATTAGTCCAAGTCCACACTACCTCCTGAGGGTGTTCATTTCGGTATTTATCGACAAGATCAAACCTGTCTATAAAGTCCTGAAATGGTTCACGTCCGGGTTGTTAGTACCCAATTTTGACCCTATACGATCTATATCTGGGTCAAGGACGGCATTCCAATCCCCCGCTAAAACTACTCGACGAGATGACGCCAAGAACGGCTCGATCTGCCGAAACAAAGCAGGCCGCTAAAAATGTTTATTGGGCGCATAAACTCCAATGAGACGCAGAGCCTTATCCTTTATGGTAACATCCAGCACGCAAAGTCTGCCCGCCGGATCTGCGAAGACAAGAACACACACAGCCATCAAGGACTTGCTCACTAGCCAAGAGACACCCCTCCAACGTCTATCATAACGTGCTGAATAGAGGGAAAACCCTCTAGACAGAATGCTGTCATGATCGCGAGAAGAAAAACGGGTCTCTTGCACACAACATACATCCACCCCGAGACGCTGAAGGTCACGAAAAATCACCAACAGGAAGAGTGCACTTCCCAGCGGAGGGTAACTGGCAGTCGTGGAAGATTCTACAATCTCATCAGAATAATATAGAAAAGTGAATTTCACGTACTTAATCGGACACGCTACGAAGAGGTAGAGAAATCCCCACAAGCTTGCAGATACCTTGTGAGTAATAACCTATTGTTTATTGTGTCTTTTGTTATACATGTAATAAATGAGGTAAAAGTATTTTCTCCTTTTGTCATTTACAAAGTTCTTGTTTTTCCATTTCTTGCTCTAATTTCCCACTTTTCTTGGTAATCCTAGACAATTGTTATCCTACTTTTGTGGAAATTTTTATGCAAACTTGTATTGTGGCGGGCTAATTAGATTTGGTTTAGAATTGTTAAGAAGGCTTTGGTGAAGGTTGCGTTTTTGGTTAGCACATCACATTCAAATTTGCAAAAG
The DNA here is from genome assembly GCA_964036315.1 of Acanthosepion esculentum. NCBI lineage: Eukaryota > Metazoa > Mollusca > Cephalopoda > Sepiida > Sepiidae > Acanthosepion > Acanthosepion esculentum. The sequence continues at coordinate 5,618,882 of OZ038479.1, read as the reverse complement.
ACACAAGGAAGAAATAACAAGAGATTATGTAGTAATCAACAATAAAATGTATTGAAAATAGACGAGTACAACAATCGTGCTTGATGAATAAAATTAAGAAAAAGGAAGTAGTTTCCCTTGTACTGATGCAAGATTGAAAATATGTCTTAAAGAACTTTCTTGTTTAAATGTTCACAGTTCAGTGATAAATGATAACTGAGTTCAAGTATGAAAAAGCTTGTACAAAAGGATAATAGAATTTTGAGTTTGTTACTTGGCTTTTGGACAGACAGTTCACAGCGTAGTGCAATTGTAGTTTTGTGTCTGTGTGTGTGTGAGTAGAAGAATGTAGGTACACGTACATAGTTGAGCTCTGTTGATTTATTTGTTCTACTACTGTTCTATTGTTTTATTTCCGTGGTATTTATACTTTTTGAGTAGGCTCCAGAGAGGAGCGGGAAAACATATCGAAAGGAATGTTTAAATTATACGATTGGTAAAAAATCAACCAATCACTGATTTTCTACTAATCCAAGTTTGGCAAAGTCAATGGCAGAAAATTTGGTGTAGCTACTGCGATGGATAAATTGTCCTGTAGTAAATTGTACTTATTTTCTAGCCAATAATTATTAAGTATTTTGTGGGCGTGGTGTATCGGAGTAGTCACTACAGTATCGTACCTTTTTTTCGTAATTGTGTAAAACTGTAAATAAATGTGTTTTCCTTTTGAACGCAGTGGTTGTGTAGAGGACCGTGTAGGTTTACGCGTTGTTAAATTAGGAACACGTGATTTCTAGTTTATTCCTGATAGGAGAAGGTCCAGCTACAACGAACATGGCCAACCAAAGATGTAAAGAAAACAAACAAGACCGATATATATATATATATATATATATATATATATATATATATATATATATATATATATATATATATATATATATATATATGTCAACAAATATATGTATTAAACAACAAATTTACAAGTGAAAAAACATCAACATTTGTGTTTGTGTGTGAACGTAAAGAGTTTTTTGTATTTTGGTGAACTGTCCCGGCTTTCCTGCATCCAAGGGTTGAGGTTAAAAATTGGGTTGAAGTTTAAAAAATTGCGACAAAAAAACGCGAGTAAAAAACAGCAAGATTAGAGCGGACAAATTCTCTCTTTTAGACGCGGACGAATAAAGAAAAAAATTCCTGCTCGGTGTGTAACAATAAAAGAAGAAAGTGTTTATTTACAATTTTACATATACAGAAAAAAAGGGTAAAGGGATAAAAAGACAATTAGGAGAGAAAGAAAGGGAAAAGAGAAAATGTCCTTTAAGGGAAGAGAAAATGTTCATAACAGAAAAAAAGGCTTGCTCAAAATATTTCTCTGAGCGCCTAAAAAGATCTTTAAGTGAGTAGAATTTTGTTACGGTTTAGAAACACTCACAGTTCTTGTAGAGAAGGAAAATTGTTGGTAGATATAGGAATCTTGCAGTTGAGTGAGTTTGTATGTCGACGACAGAAGTCCAGTGGGTTCGTCAGAAGGAATGATAAAAGGATGCAGCTTTCAACTGGTCTTGAATTGTGGGCCGTCGTTCGTTCTTGACAGCCCTTTAGGTAGTTCTTCTTTGATTGAAAGTGGTTCTGAAGTTGAGTGAAGCTCCCTATCGTCGACCTTACAGACGGTGGACTGAATTCTCACTGCCAAATAGGCGTGGATTCTCCAAATTTACAGAGATTTTATTTTATTTTTGCAAGAATCTACGAAATCAATGTGTTTTTTACCACAAAAAGATCTTAAAATTTCCTATACTAATCTATGATCTCCTACTGATTGCTGGGAAATCTGTCCCGGCTTTCCCGCATCCAAGGGTTGAGGGTAAAAAATTGCAACAAAACACGTGTAAAACAAAAAAAGATTAGAGCGGACAAACTCTCTCTTTTAGACGCAGACGAATAAAGAAAAAAACTCCTGCTCGGTGTGTAAAAATAAAAAAAGAAAGTGTTTATTTACATATACAGAAAAAAGGGTAAAAGGATAAAAAGACAATTAGGAGAGAAAGAAAGGGAAAAGAGAAAATGTCCTTTAAGGGAAGAGAAAATGTTCATAACAGAAAAAAAGGCTTGCTCAAAATATTTCTCTGAACGCCTAAAAAGATCTTTAAGCGAGTAGAATTTTGTTAAGGTTTAGAAACACTCACAGTTCTTGTAGAGTAGGAAACTGGAAAATTGTTGGTAAATATAGGAATCTTGCAGTTGAGTGAGTTCGTAGATCGACGACAGAAGTCCAGAGGACTGGTCTAGCCGAGGCGCCCACAGATTTCGAAGAAAGTTTCCGAAGCACGAACTGTGTGAAGGGGCTTCTTTTTTTCGCTTTTTTTTCCTCCAAAATAACTGCTGTGAAAGTAGGTCTTTTTGTTTTTCTCAAAAATAGCCAGGGCCATCAGTTTTTACCCCCGGTGTGTGGGGGGAGGTAGCTGTTTTGGCCGCTAGCATTTTTTCCAGCACTGTTTAATGGCCATCTGCCATTTTTAAAAATTATTTTTGTACTGACGTTACATTGTCAGTCATCAACTAATAATATACATTGTGTATCTGCATGAACGGTGATGTGCGTACCACACAGGAAACCCCGACGAGATTGGAACCCTAAAAGAGCTATTTTCAACAGCATTTTGTTTTTGTACTTTTAACTTTTTAATAAAAGTTTGGGGCCTTTTTTTCATCAGGTTATACTCTTTTGTCAGCAATTTATTGAATGTACCTACGTAGGGGCTTTTGTAGCGGACCGTGGAGGTGAAGATGTGAAGAGATATCAGAAATGGTTAAAATTTCCTGCTAGCCGGTCCAACTACATGAGAATGTTGGGGTTTAATTAAGTCCAAAGAAGACAAAGAAAACAAACACGACCGATATATATGGGTAAACAAATATATATTAATAACGAGTTACACAAAGACATGAACAGTTACATAGAGTTTGTATAGAGAAATTATGTGCGTGTGTTGTAAGTGTTCGTACGTACGTGTATTGTTCTTAGCGCGTTCCCGGAATTTGGGAAACGCTGTATCTGTGAGAGGTCACATATTCGCCTAAGTGAAAAAGAGAGAGATTTTACCTCACCTCCGTGCGAGGTAGCGGCCCAAGGCCTGGGTCGAAAAAGAAAGAGAGGCGAAGGGTCAGCCAGTATTTATAGCCAGGGTAGAGAGACCCCTGTTGAAGGATTGTTGAAATTGTCGGAGTTAGATCCTCCTCAGTTTTAGGAAACTGAGGAGTAGCTAACTCATACCCTTACTAACACTCATTTCGTTCATTATTTTTTCTTTCATTCATTGTCAATAAATATTGGGGATAATTTTTGTTAACTTCCTCACCGCCCCGATAAAGCCAGTGCGCACTTCCTCCCAAACCCCCAAAATGATTTGTTATATTGGAAAAGAAACAATTTCAAACCAATGAGTCAGTGATTATTTGTGCTTGTAGTTAAATTAGCGATACGACAAACGAGGACAGGGAATCTCATTTCGTTATTTCACCCCCGTGTTTTATTTGCAGGTTTTTGTGCAATAAGTATTGGCTCGACTGTTCTCTTCCACAGAAACTTGTGTAATGAAGTATTGACGCCTAAATATGCAGTCTTGGAATATTTTTTACATAAGGAACTGACAGTTGTTCGTCACCGTTTAACATTTTCCTTTCATTTTGCTTTGTCATCATGTCGCCAAAATAATTTGTTGTTTGGTGTTTTGTTTTACACGCGTTATTCTTGTTAAAAATCAGTTAAAACCGTTATAAATTGAATGAAAAATGCAGAAATTGTGGAAATGGAGTGAAAAATCCAACCAAATTCAGACAACAATTGACAAAAAGCCGATGACAGACATTTTCTAATCTTTTTTTTTGTCCTTTGTTACATGAACGAAAAGGTGAGTCAGAAACTACGTCTAATTTCTATTTATAAAATTTAATGAATAATTTGCCATTTTTCCTCCACTTTGTAAAACAATCAATTCCATTGAAAACAAAAAATGGTTATTTTAAAAAAGATGTTCATTTGAAGTCTTTTCCTGAAATTAATAATTGTTTTAAAAATATTTTCATTTAAATGGATTGCTCTTTTTACAGTTTCTAATTTTACTAAAATAACGTGTCAGAAATATATTTATTTTTCGAAAGAATTTCAAAATAGAAAGAAACTTGTTTTGTTTACAAATTTCTTAAAATTAAGAAAATGGCCGCTTTTAAGAAACTTTTAAGAAATCAAAATTCAATTTGACGTCCCAATCGATATAATTTCTATCTGAAATACACCAGAATATTTTACTTAATGGAAATAATAAATTTAATCATTAAACTTTCAATTAAAGCTAAAATGAAATCTTCAAGAAAGATTTTTCATTTTTAAAATTTAATTTTAAACTTTAGGTATCGAAAATTTATGCCAAAAAGTGGAGGTCCCTAAGAAACATTGTTAAACATCAAATGTCGACTTTATTTATTTTTCAATAATTACAAAACATAACATGGTGGCAGTGGTCGAGCTACACGTCACACCCAAGAAATACAAAAGGATCAAATCTTAGAAAACAAGGGAGTAAAATGGCGAACGTTACTCCCATGAATTTTTACCCAAGAATGGATTGGGAAGTTGACAACATCACTGAAGTATTTAGGAAATTCAGACAAAAATGCAAGCTAAAAATTAAACAGTTTCCTGAAGGGAACAACGGACAACGAAAAGGTTAGCTATATATCTATCTATATCTCCGAAATGAGGTATTATTATGACTTGCATTATTTACATTATTCAGACTGTTATCCTGACCTTCATTGCCATATTCACAATGAAATATGGCCCAGTGGATATAGATGTTGGTTAGATCCAGTGACTAGACCCAAAGATCAGTCTATATCTCTGAGATGAGGTATTATGATGATTACTTGCATTATTTACATTATTCAGACTGTTATCCTCATCTTTATTGCCCTTGTGGATAAAGACGTTGGTTATATCCAGTTTCAATTCTTGTTCTTTTGTTTTCTCTCCTTAATCATGTCTTTCTAAGACTCAGTAACCAATATCTGTCTATATCTCTGAAATGAGGTATTATGATTACTTGCATTATTTACATTATTCAGACTGTTATCCTCATCTTCATTGCAATATTCACAACGACACATGGCCCAGTGGATAAAGCTGTTGGTTAGATCCAGTAACTAGACCCAAAGATCTGTCTATATCTCTGAGATGAGGTATTATGATTACTTGCATTATTTACATAATTCAGACTGTTATCCTCATCTTCATTGCCATATTCACAATGTTTCAGATGTTGTACCCTCAAGCCTTCATCAGGTTGTTGGAATTTCAAACAGAACCCTTTATTTCATCCACTGTGGTAGATTGTTCTAGTTCCACGTGCTATGCCTCTTCAGGATGTTTCAGTTATTTCCCTTTAACTCAACTCAAGTTTTGCTTTATCAGTCTCATCTGTGGATTTAACCAACATCTTTATCCACTGAGCCGTATATCCTTGAGGACATCTGTGTATGAATTTTTGGGAATTATAAACCTAAAGACTCGGCAACCGTTTTTTACCAGTGCTCATATTGCAATTTTTGTTATTGCATTTTTTACCAGAGGTTATATTGCAATTTTTGTTGTTGTTATTCATTGCTTCTCACTAGAACTCCTTATTACTGGTTCCCATATTGTATTCATTTCTATGCTTGGTTGGCTGAGGGGATTTTTTTTGGCTTATTATGTGCGCTGATTCCTTAAGTTTTCATATTTTCCAGTGATGCTCTTTGTCTCTTATTCCAACCTCATCCCACAGGGGAGGCATGGCACGTGGAACTAGAACAATCTACCTTGATTGAGGAAATAAAGGATTCGGTTCGAAATTCCAATCACCTGAATAAGGCCAGAACATATAGCAGCCGGAACGTTGTGAACATGTCAGTGAAGATGAGGATAACAGGTTCCATAATGTAAATAATGCAAGGTTAGCACTGAAATAGTGTGGCGAAAAAGGTTTGGATTTATAATACATTTTATATGGTATCTCAGTGTCAATGATGGTGGCAGGCCAGACAAAATATTTAAAAAATTCAGCACACCTTGAACCACGGGCAAACCACAGAATACACAGATGAAGAATGAAGAACCTTCTGACAATTTCTTATTCAGAATGAAAAATGTTGCAAAGAAATAATTCCTTGTCGATAACAGCAGTCAAAAGTTAAAGCATAGCCTTTCACAAGCGTCCTAAGAGTGAGGTGTAGGGGAGGAAAGGTGGGAAAGGAGATAGTAATACGATGAAATAAGTAGGAGGCCCTAATTCGAACAATATTTAATAGTAGTAATTGAGAATTGAATTAATGCTGTGAAGGTTAGAATTTATATATTACTTTCGTTCTCATTGTATCGGGTATATATATATATATATATATATATATGCGAGGGTCATTCAATAAATAAGGTGAATTTTCCGGTATAAGGACTTCTAATACAGATAGAAGCTTACTTTTTTAAATTTTTCAACGTAGTCTCCCAGCACTGTCACACACTTTTCCATCTGTGCACAAGCTTCCGTATTCCCTCAGCATAAAAATCTTTGGACTGATGTCTCAGCCAGTCGCTCACAGCACTTTTGACTTCATCGTCACTTTTAAACTTCGTGCCACTCATGAACGCTTTCAAGGGACCAAACAGGTGAAAGTCTGAAGGGGCAAGGTCTGGGCTGTAAGGGGGATGAGGGAGCAGTTCCCAGCCCAGCTCGTTGATGCTCTGCACCGTTTGGGCTGCTGTGTGAGGCCTTGCGTTGTCATGATGCAAGAGGACTCATTCTGACTGATGACCCCGGCATTTGTCCCAACAGATAAGCTCAAATTCCTTGCAATGTCATCCAATGTCACCCTTCTGTCAGACTAAATGAGGTCATTGACTGATTTGATCACCTGAGGAGACCTCACTTCTGTAGGCCTACCAGGCCTGTCTTCATCCTCAACACTGTTCCGTCCTTCTTTAAACAATTTAGCCCACTTGTAGACATTTTTTTGGCTGAAACATGTGGCACCATACACAGTTGACATTCTCCTATGAATTTCAACTGGTTTGCACCCTTCAGCAACCAAAAACTTGATAACTGACTGCTGTTCAATCCTGGAGCATGCTTCTTGGTCGGCCATCTTTGTTAATCGCCAAAACTCTCAAAGTTTTTTTTTAATCTGCAAAAGAATGTAAATCCATGTGAAAAAGAAGTAAAACAAAAAAAAATAAGCTTCTATCTGTATTAGAAGTCCTTATACCAAAAAATTCACCTTATTTATAGAATGACCCTCGTATATATATATATATATATATATATATATATATATATATTTATTAAAGACGACAGACAAGGAATTGTGATTAAGCTTTTTACTTAATATACTTCTTGTGTCCGAACAAGTATTTTCTTTTCTAGGCACAGAGTGTATAGAAATTGTACAGATGTTCTGTAACCCTGAGTGTTTTCGGCTAGACGTTTAGCCATGATCAAGGATTATTTTTTTTTAACTGAAAAATAAAATAAATAGCTTAATCTCAATACCCTGTGCGTCATCTTTAATGAAACATGTATAAATGAGGGATTGCTGTATATATATATATATATATATATATATATATATTTGTCATCCACAGACAGACTGTTTCGCTGTTTCACAGCACATCAGTGTGGCTAGACGTCCAGTTGCCTCTAGCTAGGATCGAAACCCGACTGAATTTGCGTCAGTCGGAACTTCTCCCACTAAGCCATCGACACACGGCAGGGATGAAGGTGAATTTTAGCATGTTTATTTTTAGATTTAGATGAACACACTGTGACTGACAGTGACTCAATTCTGCTGAAGAGTTGTGCAATATATTCGATTATGCCATAGTGTCATTTAAATTTCCTTTGAGTCGACGGAAATATCCGGGAGCCGCCAGTTATTGTGCTAGAATGAATTCAAAAGACATTGCGACCGAGGCTGTGAGCGTAATGTTGTTTGTACCACTGTTAATACCAGATTATCACACTGTCGCATGAAATGTAAATAATGTTCACTCAGCATAGATGGCGGACTCATTTGAACAAACACATGTGTCACAGCAGATTTATTTGTGGCCTTTGGTTAGCCCTTCCCACCACCTTAGGACTGACCTCTCTCCTCGGAAAACGTGAATGGTGGTCAGCTATAATGCACTCTTGTGAGTTCTAGGAGCAGAGCTTCATCATGCTTGTTGCTGTTAGTACAAGAAATCAAGAAGAAAGACATAGAAAAAAGCTGTTAAATTTTCTTTTTAACGCCCAAACGCCTGTGTGCTAAATATCTCTTAAAATTTTCCCAAATCATCATAATTCCGTGCAAATGTACATGCTGAACTTGAATTAACAATTAAATTATGAAGAAAACCTACCATTTTTGAGTTATCGGCAAGAAAGAATCGAACTTCTTGTTGGTCATTCATCGCCCATTTTCATTGACTACAAACTGTGTTCATTATGTTGGATTCAAATTCTAACATCAATTTGATCTTGGAGATCCAAAACCTTTTAACTTTTCTCCCAAAGTATCTTTTATTTCTGATCACCTTCACTTGAAGATGATGATGAGAATTTTGAAATGATTTCTCCTCCATCATCAGAGAATCACTCCTAATGGTTTGTGCTCAGAGTTGAAGGCAACATGCTTACAGAACTCAAAAGGGATGGTTAGACTCAAATGTTTAATATACCCAGTACTATGCCCTGCTTCCTTACAAATGGAGGATACTACCCATGTTCAGTTCTTTTTTAGAGGCGAACCAAGAAGTTTAGCTGCAGCAAACAATGTGGTTTTGGGGGCTAAAGATATTCATCTTTTCTCTATATTTCTCAGATGAGGTATTGTAACTATTTACACTATTTACATTGTTTGGACTGTTGTCCTCATCTTTATTGCCATATTCACCTTCAACATCTGTCTCTATTTCTCAGATGAGGTATTGTAACTATTTACACTATTTCCATTGTTTGGACTGTTGTCCTCATCTTTATTGTCATATTCACTTTCAACATCTGTCTCTATTTCTCAGATGAGGTATTGTAACTATTTACACTATTTACATTGTTCAGATTATTTTCCTTCGTTTTTGGTGAATATGACAACAAAGATGAGGACAGCAGTCTGAAAAATGTAAATAGTGTAAAGTATCCAACTTCTTTATGAGAATTGAAGAGTTCAATAAGTGATTTGAATTTATAACTTCCCCTGCAAATGTGAAAAAGTATACAAGCAGGAAATCACCCATCCTTGTAGATTTGTGGAACATAATGCTACAGCCACACGGAAGCAGAGAAATCTGGCCTGGTAGATCATATATGAAGAGAGAATAATATATGGAACATAAAGCTATAACCATATAAGAAGTAGTGAAATCTGGCCTGGTAGATCATATATAAAGAGAATAATATATGCTGATGAATTTTTTAGTGATATTGAATTGTAAACATTCATCATGTGTGATAAAAAAAAACTAAAACTGGAGACACCTGCAAGAGAAATGTATGACAAATGATTTAAATTTATAGTATGCAGATCATCGGAATTTTCTTTTTCATATAACAAAGGAAACATTTGTTTTTTTTCCTTTTATGTGTGTCAAGATAATGCATTTCTAGACAGACGATTAATTTTAAAAAATTGTAAGTTTTGAAATGATTTAAGCAGCCTAATTTATTTTTTATTTTTATTTTTCTGCAGGTTTTTAGTTAAAATTTGGCAAAGAACTCTGGACTCTCATTCAAAGATACAAAGAAGGTCAGATCCCTGTGACAGAAACTAACTGCTGCACATCCTTGCGTTTATGAATGATCTCCGTTTGTGTGTCCTTGTGCCAGTCCAAGATAAACTTAGTGAATATCTTCTCATTATAAGAGATGACATTATTGTATTAACAATAAGTATGTGTATATTTTAAAATGTCAGATATGCAAGTTTAGGGCAATATTTCCTCACATAGTTTAATTTAACCATTTTTCAAAATTTCATGGGATAATTATTTCACATTGATGAAACAGTGGAAAAGAGAGCTGATTTTGAAGAAAAAAGTTATGTGAAATCTGTGGGCACAGTTTCTCTATGAGTTCAGCATTAAAAAGCCACATGGAAAAACACCCTGGAGATGAATCTAGTTCATGTGATGTGTGTGGATCTAAATTTTCAAATAATATACTTTTGAAAAGTCACATGCAGATACACACTGAACAGAAACCACATCCTTGTCAACTATGTGGTTCTGCCTTTTCACGGAAGTCCGAGTTGGTAAACCACATTCAGACACACACTGGAGAGAAACCATTTTCTTGTGAGGTGTGTGGCATTCGCTTTTCACGTAAATCAAATCTAGCAAAACACTTGAAAACACATACTGGAGAGAAACCATTTTCTTGTAAAGTGTGTGGATTTCGCAGTCTGCACAAATCAAGTCTGGCAAAACACATGAAAACACATACTGGGGAGAAGCCATTTTCTTGTAAAGTGTGTGGTGCTTGCTATTCCCAAAAACCAAATTTGGAAATACACATTCGAACGCACACTGGCGAAAAACCTTTTTCTTGTAAAGTATGTGGAGCATCTTTTTTACAAAGTTCCAATTTGGCACGACACATTCGAACACACTCTGGAGAGAGATCTCATTCTTGCAAAATATGTGGATCTTCTTTTACAGACAGTTCAAATTTAAAGAGACACATGAGGACACACACTGGAGATAGACCACATTCTTGTGACCTGTGTGGATCTGCTTACACACAGAGGTCAGATTTGGTATTGCATATCCGAACACATACTGGTGAGAAACCATTTTCTTGTGAAGTGTGTGATGCTTCCTTTTCACATAAATCAAGTTTTGTAAGGCATGTGCGAAGACATACCGGCGAGAAGCCTTTTTCACAATATATAGATTTAGTGTACCGTATGCGAAAACATACTGCAGAGAAAACTTATAATTGTAAAGTGTGTGGATCTTCCTTTTCACGGAAGACTGATTTGGATGTACATATGCAAACACACACTGGAGAAAAGCCATATTCTTGTCATGCATGTGGAGCCTCTTTTTTACAGAATTCTGCTTTGGAACGACACATTCGAACCCACTCTGGAGAAAGATCTCATTCTTGCAACATATGTGGATCATCTTTTAAAGAAAAGTCAGATTTAAAGAGACATATCCGAACTCACACTGGAGAGAAACCATATTCTTGTAATGTGTGTGGATCTTCTTTTTCGCAGAAATCATATGTGGCAATACACATGCGAACACATACTGGGGAAAAACCATATTCTTGTGAAATGTGTGGAACATCTTTTTCACAGAAATCAAGTTTAGTGATACATATGAGAAAGCATACTGGAGAGAAACCCTATTCTTGTGAGGTGTGTGGATCTTGCTTTTCACGAATGTCAGATTTAGTACAACACATTCAGTCACATACTGGAGAGAAGACACATTCTTCTTAGCTGTATGTCTCTACCTTTTAAGAGACATCAAATTTGGTAAAATATATGCAACCATATTAGCAAGTGTAATTTTTAAGAATGTTCTTTATTGATGAACATGTTTTGAAACACAGTAGAAATTGTGTTCTTGCGACATGTGGATATTCTTTTTCATAAAATTATCTACAGAGACTGCAAGAGACCCTGTTTTGGAGAATATTGACATTCTGAGTTCAGAGATTTGTTACTAGGAATATCCGTGAGAAGATACAAACAGAATATTTACTTTAAGTCAACTATCTTATGGTTTTATTCAATAACTTATTCTACATTTCATAATTCATGTTTGATATTTTGTACTGCATTTTAAATGCGTTTTCAAAGTGTATCATTTTTGCAAGTCAAATTCATTTTCTAGGTAAAGAGATGATCACTTAATGAAATGTTTTCTTTCTGTATCATACAAATAAAACAGGATAATATAATTTTCTGCAGAGTCCTTATCATTTCATGTATTGTTCAGAGAGGTGAACTCATTGTATGTCCACATCATTACTGTACAGCCTTTTTCAGTCTGTAGGGAAAACATAAAAGAAATAATGGCACTTATATTGATCAGCTAGGCACTTCAATGTGGTGTAATGCTTAGCAAGCTTGTCTCGCTTGATCAATTAGGATTTAATAGTTTGATCCTCACTGTGTGTCACATTGTTTCAGCCTGGTGCCACATCTTAGTTATACTTAGAAAATTTCCATATACTGATTGGTTTGATTCCAATTATAGAATTCACACAATTTATTCACAGAAATGTTTGTAACCCATATTTATACAAGGGGTGTACACTGATTCCATTCCTGCTGAAGCAAGGTAAGTCTAAACCCTACACTCACCAGACCATGGGTATGACAGTAAACTGCATCCGTGTCCATGGGTATGACGGTATTCTTTGGAATTTCTGCAAATCAAGAGAATTGCTTCCAAATGTTCATCAGTCAACCTCGTTACATGTGCTGACTTAACATAACCTAGATTTTACAATGAGTTCAAGCAAAATACGTCATAATTGTTATACAGTGCTGTTCGATAAAAGTGACTCACCTGATTTTTATTTTACTAAATGTTCTCTGATGAAACGAAAGTTGAGCTAAATTCAAAGGATAAGCGATCTAAAATCCGAAGAAGAAGCTTTGAAAGCTCTTTGAATTTAGCAGTAAGTGCTGTCAAGCATCCGTTCAGTATAATGTTCTGGGGGATGCTTTTCTTTTCATGGAACTGGTTTCTTAAAACCTATTGAAAAGACCCTCAGGAGCGAGCAGTACAAGAGAATTTTAGAGTCTTGTCTGCTCCCTTCTGCTGAAAGGGTGCAAATCGACCCCACCAAGCTCATTTTTATGCAGGATAATGCTCCCTGTCACAAATCAAAACTGATGAAGGAATACTTTGATGAGAAGCAGGTGAGTGTTATGACATGGCCGCCCTAATCTCCTGACCTCAACCCCATAGAAAACTTATGGAGCATTATAAAGTACAGGCTCTCGAGAAAGCAGTTGAGCAACAAAGAGGATTTGATTGTGAATTTCATATCCGAATGGAATTCAATGCTTGGAGATGAGATTTGCCAGAACCTAATCAAGTCAATGCCAAAAAGGGTTGAAAAGGTTATTCAAAATAAAGGAGGACCCATAGATTATTAAATATTTCAAACTATATTACCTATTGTAAATAAATTATACCTCTATTATTCTTTATTTAAAGCTGTTCGGTTATGTTTCTATTGATTACTAGTTGCAGGAAATAAGTGAGTCACTTTTTTTGCACAGAGTTTTTCCCTAAATCTCATTTAAATCCAAAATTATAATTATCAATAGAATACCTTGGGGTGAGCAAACTTTTTTACTAGGTGGTCGGGAAGGGGTCTTTATATTAGTAAGATTAAAAATTAGTTTGACCCCCAAAAACAAAAAGCGAAAAAATTTTTAATTAAAAAAAATCAGGTGAGTCACTTTTATTGAACAGCACTGTAGATTGATTGACGGTGGAGTGATAGATAGCGGCTCAGACTGAGGAATCGGAGAGCCGAGTTTGAATTCCAGTTGAATCCATTCACTTACTTGCTAATACCCTTGGAAAAGGTATGAATCCTCTTCTCCCTCCAGCTATGGGTAAATAGCGGGACAGACCGGGTCCTATAGCCTTGGATGGCAACTGGTCTACCACAGAAAGAAATGGCAATGTAAATTCATGAAAAATCTGCCTTTCAAAAAATCTGTCATGTATCAAAAGATACATGATCGCCTAAGCATGTATCACACGTGTTATATAATTAACTGACTGTTGTAGAAATATTTGGCAATGTTTAACCTTTGTGCCCACAAAAAAAACGGTGTGTCAAAAGGATGGTTATTCCCTTGACACCACCATTACTGTATACACTTTTGACTCCCTCAGCTATGTTTTGCTTTGCTTTGGTTGGCATATCACTATATGGGTTAATCTTGAAATCTAAATATAAAAATTCAGACTTTGAAATTCAAGAGACTGTCTACCACTTCATCCCTTCAGCCCCTCAACCTCCAGCGTCTTCCTCTTTGGGTTGAGGCGCCCACTTAAGGACATCTGTGTATGAATTTCTGGGTATTATAAACCTAATGTCATAAGTTATAATTTTTTACCAGTGCTCATATTGCAATTTTTTGCTGTTATCATTATATGTTTTTACCAGAGCTCATATTGCAACTTTTGTTGTTATTATCGCTTTTCTCTGGCACTCCTTATTACTGGTTCCCATATTGTATTCATTTCTATGCTGGGTCAGCTCAGGAGATTTTTGTGACCTAGCATATGTGCTGATTCCTTAAATTTACGAATCTTCCGATGATGTTCCTTGTCTATGATCTCAACCTGATCCTACAGATCCTCTCCGAAACGTTGTAATAAAGATGGGGACAATAGTCTCAATAATGTAAATAGTGTACATAATACCTCATCTCAGAAATATAGACAGATACTGAAAGGCTGAAATGTTGTGAAAAATATGGCGACAAAGATGAGGACAATAGTTCACCCAGAAAGGCCGTCCATCTAGGGGAAGGGAAACACTGATTTGAAACCCCCACTGCCTTGCAGTCATATCCAAACCTGGAAAAGCCTATGGAAATAAATCCATACATAAAACCCGGTGTGGAGTCCCAAAGGCCGTTTGGTGTCAACACTGACTAATCTCTGACAAACTGTCTCCAAAAAATGTAATGGGTCTTGGCCGAGAGATGGTGACATGTCGTCTGGGCATCACACGGCCTCCATATACCATCGCCCAGGCTTGAATTTTGACAAAACAGTGCACTATCTTTATCTTACAAGATAACAGATGCTTACAAAATCATAGAATAAAACAAGGTAAATGCCTTAAGAAACGACTAATCACTACCGCCATAAAGGTCACATTATTTTGGATATATAAGCACAAAATTCAAAGAAACTTCCTTCTTGTCTATATTTCTGAGATGAGGTATTATGTACACTATTTACATTATTCAGACCATAGTCCACATCTTTGTCGCCATATTTATTACAAAGTTTTGGCCGTTCAGTATCTGTCTATATTTCTGTGATGAGGTATTATGTACACTATTTACATTATTCGGACCATTCATCGAGACATAAATATATTATTTCATCGTTTATAAATAGACAAAATAATTCACCCTCAGAAAGGCTATCAGGTATATCGATGGTTACCAGTAGCTTCCATAAAATTACTCAGGCATGGGTGATAGTGTAGCAGACACCCTGGAGGGGGAGTGATGGCCCGAGCGCCCCCCCCCCGTGTCATATATGATGATGTCACAAGGAGCCCGCCACATTTTTACTTAGTGACCTGACCAGGTGAAACAATATGGACAACAGAACGAAGATATGCATGATTTACGTTAGCTTTATTACATGAAGGAGAAAACTAGTGGATATATTGGTCATGTTGCCGATTGGACGTTGAAGATGCGGACGCTCCGGTTGAGTCAACGGTTGGAGGTTGAAGTGCGGACGCTCTGGTCGTGTCGACGGTTGGAGGATGATGATGCGGTTGCTCCGGTCGTAGGATGATGATGCGGTTGCTCCAGTCGTAACTTAATACACAGCCAGGAGCCTGTTGTTCCGACCGTATCAGAGCCGACCTCGAATTCGGCGAGGAGTCGCTGTGTTATGTTGAAGGGGACTTACAACAGAAATGGCATCACTGAAATGCTAAAAATCTCTCTAAAAATGAGTAGAGATTTGCTATGCGAAACTTAAGGTGTAAAATGCTTAGAGGCATATTACGACTAGGTTCGTAATAACAGCGAACTAAAAGGGTAATTAGTTCATCTCTAAACGAAATTACAAGCGTGTTGGGATCACGATTGAAAGGTCAAGGTTGAAAAATGCCGTTCTCTTCTGCTTTAGTGAGCAGCCGAAAGCGGCTGCGATAATAGTAGCCGCTAGTGGTCATCGTCATTTTCCTCCATGTTACTAGCATGGTTATTATTATCTTTGACCACTTCACCACCAATATCCACTTGAGTAAAGCCTTCAAAATTATCATCGGAGTCTTAATCAAAGAAAAACTCCTGAATAAAGGCCTTGTTGGATATTGACGCGGCCATTTTTGTTTACAAAAAATCATGAAAAAATTAATGTGGGTTTAATCGGTGTTACACCTCGTGTAGAATCAAGAAGGATACAAAATGGCGTTTGAAAATGGAAGTTTAACCTTGTTCCAGCTTAAAATACCAGAAATAACAGTTAAGTGTTTATTTATATAGCAACCGTCTCAAGGCGACAGGAGATTAGCAAAGGGAGACAATTCTATGGCGACAATTTTCACCTGCAGCTTAGTAAAAGTTAAAAAGGATTGAAAATATAACTTAACAAATAAAAAATCCTTTGGTCTTTCCTCGTAATAATAACAAAGATTTTGATAAACTTTAGAGCATTTTTTCATCATGATATACACATTTTTTAGTGAATCTTAATATTATTAAGTGTACTTTTTCTCTGTTTAATCGGAAAGAAAATAACGCAAAATACAAAAACTAATTTAAATTGACTGGAAACACCTTTTTAAAATAATTTTTAAGTACTCAGTAACTTCCAACTTTAGGGAAATAGTCTCCATAATCTAATGTTTTATTGAATGTTACAAATTTTGGTTTTAAATTTACTATATTTATCACTCTTATCTTCTGATATCTTGTATGGTCGACTGCACTTACAAAATTTGACACATTCATACACTAAAAAAATAAATCAAATTTATTTTAAAAATATTAGTGTATGAGAATTCAGAATAGCATCGGAAAACAGAAGTTTATTCTTGTTCCAAAGGGGTACGTGGATATTTCCAACTTAAAATACCGAAAAATAACAGGTGACAAGTGTTTATTTATAGCAACCATCTTGAGGTGACAGAATGTGCCTCGATTAGTGAAGGGAGATAATTCTATGGCGACAATTTTCGCCTGCAGCATGGTAAAGGTTCAACATTATATACTAGCTTTAAAAGCTCTAAAACCTTGATAGAAAAAATTTCTAAAAAATGTATATTAGTGATTGATTATTCTAAATTCCAATGCCTAGACTGATTGCCTGCTAAGACTGGACAGTCTAATATATATTCACAAGGACAAGGTACCATAGTGAAGAGATTGTAGCGACCATTATCACACACACATACATACCTATACAAATTCAAATTTCAATAACAATCATTCATTGGATAGAAATCAACGCTACTGTCTTATGCGACAATTTTGAAATCGCTATATTTTTTTGTAGTAGATTGTGTGCACTATTGGGAGAATCTGCTCCCAGAAATCTCCCCAAAGTTCATTCGCTGGTTGGTCAGTGTCGAGCAATCGAATTCTCTGCACATGAAGAGTGCTTCTTCCTGCACAGCACTTCTGATCCAATGATCACCTATAAAAGCAAGAAAAAAGAATAAACACACCAGTGAGACTTCAGCTGCCACAGAAATCCACGACAGTTGAAGCTACGTGCCGATCTTCTCACTCAACTCACAAACTGCATATTCCTTTACACTTACATAATTTTTCCTCTTGCACAGCAAAACTGTTAAAAAACATTTATTACAAACTATTAACGCTTTCTTTTCAGAGAACTTTGATAGACAATGATAGTCAAAGAGAGACAACTCTCGTCTTATTCATTGTATGCTTTTTCATACACATTCTTTATTGTATGCATGGTTGAATACAATTTTTCCTTTTTTCACATCAGTTTGGTCTCCTAATCAAAATTAAATAAATGTGGCGGAAGTCCGCCACAAGGTCATCCAAGCAATTACCATGAAAGTATTTGTAGAAAAGGTACATGGAGGCAACTTTACGGTGGTTGGAAAGTGACTGAAGCTGAGATGCCAGGTCAGGACCAATAATATTGCTGATTCTTCTTTGGATTTTATCAAGGAGCTCAAGGTAAATAGCAGGGTCACCGGGCGATATGTGGCAGATATATTCTAAGCCTGGATGAATGGTAGATTTATACATATGTAAGATAGATTCTGGAGAGAAAACTTGTCTAGTATGGAAACCGTGAACCAACTTCCTTAGCAGCTGACCTAGCAATGAACTACTAATACAGATAGAAGCTTACTTTTTTTAATTTTTCAACGTAGTCTCCCAGCACTGTCACACACTTTTCCCATCTGTGCACAAAGCTTCCGTATTCCCTCAGCGTAAAAATCTTTGGACTGATGTCTCAGCCAGTCGCTCACAGCACTTTTGACTTCATCGTCACTTTTAAACTTCGTGCCACTCATGAACGCTTTCAAGGGACCAAACAGGTGAAAGTCTGAAGGGGCAAGGTCTGGGCTGTAAGGGGGATGAGGGAGCAGTTCCCAGCCCAGCTCGTTGATGGTCTGCACTGTTTGGGCTGCTGTGTGAGGCCTTGCATTGTCATGTTACAAGATGACTCCTTCTGACTGATGACCCCTGCGTTTGTCCCAACAGATAAGCTCAAAGTCCTTGCAATGTCATCCACTGTCACCCTTCTGTCAGACTGAATGAGGTCATTGACTGATTCGATCACCTGAGGAGACCTCACTTCTGTAGGCCTCCCAGGCCTGTCTTCATCCTCAACACTGCTCCGTCCTTCTTTAAACAATTTAGCCCACTTGTAGACATTTTTTTGACTGAAACATGTGGCACCATACACAGTTGACATTCTCCTATGAATTTCAACTGGTTTGCACCCTTCAGCAACCAAAAACTTGATAACTGACCGCTGTTCAATCCTGGAGCATGCTTCTTGATCGGCCATCTTTGTTAATCGCCAAAACTCTAAGTTTTTTTTTTTATCTGCAAAAGAAATTAAATCCATGTGACAAAGAAGTAAAACAAAAAAAAAATAAAAAAGAGTAAGCTTCTATCTGTATTAGAAGTCCTTATACCGAAAAATTCACCTTATTTATTGAATGAACCTCGTAGTTCTACAAGACTATACTAAATTTCTGAATGTTTAACACATGCATTTGGCAACTCCTTCCATTCAACAAATGGACAATCCTAGTAGAGTAAGTCTCTTTCTCATGCATTTTTCTTTTTCTAGCTAAAAAGTGAAGTCAGATAAACAGTACCAGATAAATGTAAGGAGAGAAAAAATGGAACAAAGTTTTTAGTGAATTTTTTTTACCACAAGACATGGTGTTCTATATTAGACGTCCAAGTTGTAGTGAAGGGACAGAACTGGGGGCCGATGAGAATAATGAGGTGTTTTAGTTTGAGTTTGAGTTTAAGCTAGCTATTCCACCAGAAGTTTAAAGAAATTTTTGCTTACATTTGGGAATATCATTCACTTTATTTAATTGAAATAAGTATTTTAGTTTGAGTTGCTATACTATTTTTTATGTAGATTGTAACAAACATACTTTTGGGTCTGAAATTCACTATGCAAAGATGGTATTTAGGAAATTTGGCCTTCTTGTTACTTTGAATTTTAAGCTTCTCATTTACATTATTCGGACTATTGTCCTCATCTTTGTCGCCATATTTATTACAACGTTTCGGCCGTTGTACTTCTTCAGGTGGTTGAAATGTTGAACTGAACCCTTTATTTGCTCACTGGGGTAGACTGTTCTAGTTCCATGTGCCATGTTTAATGGATGTCAGTTATCTCCTGTTAATTTCCCTCTGAAAGTTCTCCACTGCCTGAGCCAGGTATTGAACTCACACACTTTGGGTTGTGTCACTGGATCTAACTAATGCCTCAAGGACACATGGCGCAATTCAACATTCCAACTACCTGAAGAAGGCTGAAGCATACAACGGCCGAAACATTGTAATAAATATGGCGACAAAGATGAGGACAATAGTCAGAAAAATGTTTTGTTTTACGGCATATCAACCTGAATGGGTTATTTAATACCGACAATTTTTATTGCTGGTAATATTTTTTTTCTTCAAAAATCTATTGCTGGTTTGGTTAATGGCATATCAACCTCAACGTGTTATTAAACGCTGACAAAAATCTATTTTTGGTAATATTTTTTCCTTCAAAAAATCTATTTCTGGTAATAATTTTCCTTCGCTGGAAATATTTTTTTCAAAAATGTATTGCTGGTAATGTTTTTTTTTTTACAAAGTATTTCTGGTGTTAAAACCTATTTTTACACTTTCATAGTGTTTTGACCCCAGTTTGGGTGTTAACTATTTACCCATAACTGGGATCTTAACAGGTGCTACCACCCCAGGTCAGAGTGGAACACCAGCAATTAAGAGGTGGTTCCACACTCCTCAAAATCTCCTGATCAGAGGCCTTGCTGTTGGACGTAGTTTATCGTCTTACCCAGGACGCGGATGCAGTTTATCATCATGCCCAGGACGGTTTTAAATGTTAAGACCCTTCAAATTGATGAACTATGTAATGACCCTCTACAAGCAGAAATCAGATCTCCGAATGACAGCCAATTTGATTTTATAACTGAGTCTGGTCAAATGGCTCTTAATATGGCTGAGTCAAGGTAATCATATAAAACCATTATCCAAACACACTGCTACAACCATACACTATACTTGCAATGGAACTGTTAGTCCATGTCAACAACCTTTAGCTACAAGCCATAAATATGTCCAGCTCGGACAATCTACAACTGATCTGATAGAAGAAGAATTTAGTAAACCTTGTCAAGGATCATGTGACACCTATTTTATAAATGTCCAACTGCTTACTGAAAAGCTGCATATTAAGCGGACATCTTCACTGTTAAATCAGAATGTAAATATTAATGCTTTCGATGTTAAGCCAGCTCACCAACGTACATCTTGTGATTACCGTCTCTTACTGAGGAAATAAAAATGGCTCTCATATAAAGAGCTGGATATATTGCAAGAAATGATAATCAACCCAGTGAATATGAAATCCATTTTTATTAGGAAGAGTATGGAAAATATACCAATTCAACTGACCATGGAAATGTTCCTTCTGAACAAACTTGCCAGTGGTTATGTTTTTGTTTCATTCTCTTCAATACAATGAAGGAAAAGGTGTTATAAATCAAGGCGGTGTAATGGTTAGCAAGCTTGTCTCGCTAGAACAATTACGATTGAGTAGTGAGTTCGATCCTCACTGGGTGCTCCCTACTTTTGGCCTTGTGCCACATCTAAGCTATGCTTGGAAAATCACTATAAATCAGCAAGTAATATTTATGTGCTTATTTCTTTTTTTTTTTCAACATGGAGAGAAAGCATTTTCATACCATCGTAAATATAGCTTTGAAAAACTTTTGCAAACATTACAAACACGGATCAGATAAAGAATCAGCTATAAAAGTCTTGAAACTTTCCTAGAATGATTTTGTTTTTTCTGGCTATATTTCTGAGATGACTGATTGTCTTATACCCGTTTCGGCTGATGTTCTTCAGCCTTCTTCAGGTACTGCTTGTTGAACCTGGCAACTTTAATGGACATTTGAACTGAACACTTTATTCAATTCCCGGGGCATATTGAATATAGAGTTTGTAAATAGTGAAAATGTTTCTATTTCAACGTTATATGGAGCATGTCTTTTACCAGAAATCCTAAGTACCTCTTTGTTTTGTTGAATAACTATAAAAGTCCGCAACAAAATACATAGTTTCATTTAACTTTCAACACATCCTAGTATATTCAGGTACATGTCAAAATGAAATTAAATATTTTTTTTTTTTAATAGTTCGCTTAATTTTCTTCCAAAATTTCTGAAAATCAAACATTTTTAAATAGGCCTTGAGTTCTATCAGTTGCACCATGAGCAGGCCTGGAGTATAGTACACCATTTGTTGTTTTATCCTTTTCCATACAAAAAAGGAAAAGGTGTGTTACAAATCATTAAATAACATATTTACACTTATTTCTGATTTTTTTTTTCAACATGGAAAGCATTTTCATACCATTGTAAATATAGCTTTGAAAAACTTTTGCAAACATTACAAAAAGAGATCAAACAAAGAACCAGCTTTAAAGGTTTTGAAACTTTCCTAGAATGATTTTGCTTTATCTGTAAAGTGTTAATGTGTGTGTTTGTTTCAACATTATGTGGATCATATCTTTTAGCAGAAATCTTAACTACCCCTTTGTTTTCTTTTAATACCTATCAGTGTCCACAACAAAAAAATATATTTTCATTTATTTATCTTTCAACCAATCCCATTATCGTCAGGTATAGGTCAATACTTTCAAAAATAGTTAACGTTAAATTTTTTTTAACTTAATTTAACGTTAATAAAAGTAGTTAACTTAACATTAATTTTCTTTCAGAATTTCTGAAAATGAAACATTTTTTAATAGGCCTCCATTTCTGGCTTTCAGTTGAGCAGGCCTGAGTATAGTATGCCATGGCACAAGATAATTTTTATATTTTATTAAACTTTTCAGAATAAATAAAATAATTTCTTTAAAGTTTTATTCTTGTAGAAATATCTTTGTCTCATTGAATTAAAATATATACAGGTGCACACACAAAAATGAATGCACAGAACCGGAATGAAATTGAAATTAATATACTTCTCGGACTAACGTTATTCATCTGACATGAAGGGGAAAGACTACATTGAATCAGTTGCCAGGTCATCTGCTAAGAAAGTTGGTTCACTGCATTGTACGAGACAATTTTTATCACCAGAATCTATCTTCCATATTTATAAGTCTACCATTCATCCTTGCTTTGAATATTGCTGCCACATCTGGTCTGGTGCTTCTGCTACATATTTAGAGATTCTTGATAAAATCCAAAGAAGAATCTATCTTCCATATTTATAAGTCTACCATTCATCCTTGCTTTGAATATTGCTGCCACATCTGGTCTGGTGCTTCTGCTATATATTTAGAGACTCTTGATAAAATCCAAAGAAGAATCTATCTTCCATATTTATAAGTCTACCATTCATCCTTGCTTTGAATATTGCTGCCACATCTGGTCTGGTGCTTCTGCTATATATTTAGAGACTCTTGATAAAATCCAAAGAAGAATCTATCTTCCATATTTATAAGTCTACCATTCATCCTTGCTTTGGATATTGCTGCCACATCTGGTCTGGTGCTCCTGCTATATATTTAGAGATTCTTGATAAAATCCAAAGAAGAATCTATCTTCCATATTTATAAGTCTACCATTCATCCTTGCTTTGGATATTGCTGCCACATCTGGTCTTGTGCTTCTGCTATATATTTAGAGATTCTTGATAAAATCCAAAGAAGAATCTATCTTCTATATTTATAAGTCTACCATTCATCCTTGCTTTGGATATTGCTGCCATATCTGGTCTGGTGCTCCTGCTATATATTTAGAGATTCTTGATAAAATCCAAAGAAGAATCATCAATGTTATTGGTCCTGACCTGGCATCTTGGCTACTTTCCCACTGTTATATATTTAGATCAGGGGACACCAAACTACAGCCCATGGGCTGGATCTGGCCTGCGATGTCAGTTCATCCAGCCTGTTGTTGTCCTGTGTCACAAATCAGCTAAGATATAATTATTTATCGGGAATTATCAACAGATTGTACTTAAACTTACTATGTAGAAAAAAATTAAAATAACGTAAAAATGCCCAAATTGGGTCAATCTGACAGTAATGTAAGTTTTAGGAAAATCAGGGAAATAAAAAATGTTACTCTTTAGCCATAGCATTTATGGAAATTGACATCATCAGCATCCTCTTGACTTTTGTAATCACAGGGTGGGGCTTCTGCATTTGGATCCACCCTAACTCTTTTCCACAACAGTCTATTAATGGCAGCCATCAGCATTCTAAAAAAAAATGGAAATTAACAATTATTAATTTTGTCTGTAAAGAGATACGTCCTGGGTATGATAATAAACTACATCTGGCAGCAAGTCTTCTGATCAGGAGACTGGAGGTTTTGAGGAGTGTGGAATTACCCCTCAACTATTGTTCATCCCAGATCCACTCTGACCCAGGTTTGGTTTGTTTTGTTTTACGGCAAATCAACCCCAATGGGACATTTAATGCTGACAAGTTTTTTTTTCCTCGTAATATTTTTGTTTTGTCAAAAATCTATTTTTGTAATACTTTTTCCTCAAAAATGTATAGCTCGTAATATTATTTTTTCAAAAACATATAGCTGAAAATTTATTTCTGGTAATAATTTTTATAAAGTATTTCTGGTATTAAAACCTATTTTTACACTTTTATAATGTTTTTTACCTCAGTATTGGGGTTAACTATTTGCCCATAGCTGGGACCCTAACAGGTGCTACCACTCCGGGTCAGGGTGGACCTGGGGATACCAGCAATTAAGAAGTGGTTCCACGCTCCTCAAAACCTCCTGATCAGAGGCCCTGCTGTTGGATGTAGTTTATCGTCTTACCCAGGATGCGGATGCAGTTTATCGTCATACCCAGGACAGCCTGACCCAGGGCAGTAACACCTGTTAGGTTCCAGCTTTGGGCAAATAGTGAACCCCCAAGCAAAAATCAACAGTAATTATAATAAAATGACTTTTTTTTATAGCAAATAACAATGAATACAACACTAAATATAAAAATACATTTTTATAGTCAAATTATGAACAATATATTTTATGATCTACAAACTAGATATCTAAAATAGCATACCTTTTACCGTGAAAGTATAAAATTATGTACAAAATATCTGTAATTGAAAGCATAAAGCATGTACGAAATATTTAAATTTTGGCATTAAATAACCCATAGAGGTGTCGATATGCCACTAATCAAAATCAACCAACTGTTAGAGATAAAAACAAAAAACTAACAAAAAATCTGATAAAAAACAAAACAAAATTCAAATAATAAATAAAAAAACAGATGCTTAATACAAAGAAATAATTTTAAAATAAAGTCAGACAAAAAAAATAATATTTTAATTACCATAAATAAAATTTGAAAAAAAAAAAAAATTCATTTGTAAAAAATGGTATCTCTCTTATCAAGTCAGGTGAGTGTAGGGTTTAAACTCGAACGATTATCTTGCTTCAACAAGAAAGGAATCGGTGTACACCCCTTGTATAAATATGGGTTACAAACATTTCTGTGAATAAATTGTGTGAATTCTATAATTGGAATCAAACCAATCAGTATATGGAAATTTTCTAAGTATAACTAAGATGTGGCACCAGGCTGAAACAATGTGACACACAGTGAGGATCAAACTATTAAATCCTAATTGATCAAGCGAGACAAGCTTGTTAACCATTACACCACACTGAAGTGCCTAGCCGATCAATATATGTGCCATTATTTCTTTTATGTTTTCCCTACAGACTGAAAAAGGCTGTACAGTGATGATGCGGACATACAATGAGTTCACCTCTCTGAACAATACATGAAATGATAAGGACTCTGCGGAAAATTATATTATCCTGTTTTATTTGTATGATACAGAAAGAAAGATTTTCATTAAGTGATCATCTCTTTACCTAGAAAATGAATTTGACTTGCAAAAATGATACATTTTGAAAACGCATTTAAAATGCAGTATAAAATATCAAACATGAATTATGAAATGTAGAATAAGTTATTAAATAAAACCATAAGATGGTTGACTTAAAGTAAATATTTTGTTTGTATCTTCTCACGGATATTCCTAGTAACAAATCTCTGAACTCAGAATGTCAATATTCTCCAAAACAGGGTCTCTTGCAGTCTCTGTAGATAATTTTATGAAAAAGAATATCCACATGTCGCAAGAACACAATTTCTACTGTGTTTCAAAACATGTTCATCAATAAAGAACATTCTTAAAAATTACACTTGCTAATATGGTTGCATATATTTTACCAAATTTGATGTCTCTTAAAAGGTAGAGACATACAGCTAAGAAGAATGTGTCTTCTCTCCAGTATGTGACTGAATGTGTTGTACTAAATCTGACTTTCGTGAAAAGCAAGATCCACACACCTCACATGAATAGGGTTTCTCTCCAGTATGCTTTCTCATATGTATCACTAAACTTGATTTCTGTGAAAAAGATGTTCCACACATTTCACAAGAATATGGTTTTTCCCCAGTATGTGTTCGCATGTGTACTGCCAAATCTGATTTCTGTGAAAAAGAAGATCCACACACATTACATGAATGTGGTTTCTCTCCAGTGTGTGTTCGCATATGTCTCTTTAAATCTGACTTTTCTTTAAAAGAAGATCCACATATGTTGCAAGAATGAGATCTCTCTCCAGAGTGGGTTCGAATGTGTCGTGCCAAACCAGAATTCTGTAAAAAAGAGGCTCCACATGCATGACAAGAATATGGCTTTTCTCCAGTGTGTGTTCGCATATGCACTCCCAAATCAGGCTTCCGTGAAAAGGAAGATCCACACACTTTACAAGTATAAGGTTTCTCTCCAGTATGTTTTCGCATATGGTACACTAAATCTATATTTCGTGAAAAGGAAGATTTGCACACTTGACAAGAATAGGGTTTCTCTCCAGTGTGTATTCGAATGTGTTGTACCAAATTTGACTTGATTGAAAAGGAAGAGCCACATACTTCACAAGAATATGGTTTCTCCCCAGTGTGTATTCTTGAGTGAATTTTTAAATGTGTATTTTTTGAAAATTTGGATCCGCATACATCACATGAAAAACGTTTACCTCCAGTATGTGCTTGCATATGTAACACCAAGGATGATTTATGAGAAAAGGAAGATTCACACACTTCACAAGAATACAACTTCTGTACAGTGTGTGACAAGATATGCCTTTTAAGAGATGACATTCCAGAAAATACAGCTCCACACTGTTGACAAGAATAGGGTTTCTCCCCAGTATGTGTTCGCATATGTATCACTAAACTTGACTTCCATGAAAAAGAAGATCCACATACTTCACAAGAATATGGTTTCTCTCCAGTGTGTGTTCGCATATGCACCACCAAATCTGATTTTTGTGAAAAAGAAGAGCCACACACATTACAAGAATATGGTTTCTCTCCAGTGTGTGTACGCATGTGTCTCTTTAAGTCTGAATTTTGGGAAAAAGAAAATCCACATATATTACAAGAATGAGATCTCTCTCCAGAGTGGGTTCGAATGTGTCTAGTCAAACTGGAACTTTTAAAAAAGGAAGCTCCACATACTTTACAAGAATAAGGCTTTTCCCCAGTGTGTATTCGCATATGATTTTTTAAAAGCACAGGCCTTGAAAATGTAGATCCACACACATCACATGAATAAGGTTCATTGTCGGGGTGTTTTTCCATGTGGCTTTTTAATGCTGAACTTGTGGAAAAAGTACACCCACAAATTTCACACGAATAACATTCCTCTTTTTCAAAATCCACCATGTTTTTTGTTATGTCACCATAAATTGTTTATTCACGGACATTTTGAAAGATGATTTTAAAGACTAAATTTTCTTTTCAGGCCAGCAAATCTGTAAACAAATACAAAAGATTTTAGTATTTGAGAAAAATAGAATAGTTTGAGCATTTTTAATAGACTGACATATATACTGGAATGTTTTATAAACAAATACAATAAAGGCATGTTGTTATTAAGTTGTAGATATTTACTAAGATTACCAAAATAATGAGGAACAAACCTGTTAGTGTTTTGTTTTATATATAAGCTAATTCAAATTTTTTTTTATATATTTGAAGAAGAAGTAGTTTACACAGTTCAACAATATACACTATATTATTCTGTACCTTTGTTTGGCAGTCCTGAATAAAAATGTTGAAGATATATTTTTTTCTTGTGTGTAAACAAGAGAATCCTTTTTAAACAATGTAAATTTGGAATACTTTATTCCAAATTGACATTGTCAAAGAAAAACGTTGGAGAGAATGTTGTATTTATATACAGATCTTCACCATATAAGTAGCAGTTGATACAGCTGGAGGCTAAACAAATCCTAACCTTAAAGACAAAACTACTAGAAAAATAGTAGTGAATATTTAAATAATTATTCGGTTTGTGTTTTTTATATCAACCACAATGGGTTATTTAATGCTGACAAGATTTTTATTGCTGGTAATATTTTTTTTCAAAAATGTATTGCTGCTAATACTTTTTTCTTTCAAGAATCTATTTCTGGTAATATTTTTTCTTCACAAATGTATCACTGGTAATATTTTTCAAAAAATATATAGCTGGTAATTTTTTTTTTTTTCTTCAAAAATGTATAGCTGATAATATTTTTTTGGTTTGGTTTGTTTTACAGCATATCAACCTCAATGGAATATTTAATGCTGACAAGATTTTTATTGCTGGTAATATTTTTTTCTTTTTTCAAAAATGTATTGCTGGTAATAGTCTTTCTTCATTTTTCTTTCATAGTGTTTTGACCCCAGTTTGGGAGTTAACTATTTGCCCATAGCTGGGACCCTAACAGGTGCTATCACCCCGGATCAGGTCTCCTTCCCCAATATTTTTTGAAAAGTATTACTATTGGGGTCTAGACAAAACCCTACTACAACAATATCACGGCCATACTTTCTGGAGGGGGCTAGCCCATACGTTTAAATAAGTATTAACTAAAAATCTCATGGGCTTCAGTCCAGATAAAAACCCACTGCAACAATACTAGGGCTGTACTTTCTGGATGAGGGGGGGTTAAGGGGGCTACCCCCCCTAAATTTTAAAATAAATATTTTTTAAAAAAGTATTTAATTACTATACTCTATTGTTTCCAAGCAAATAAAATCGATTTCTCTATGTTAAATTTAAGTTCTTGTATCTTCTTTTCAAATTATTACTTTAAAAAGGTAGTAAATAGTAGGTATGTTTATGAGATCAATTAAAAAATAGCACAGCATGAATAAAAAGGCCTTAAACTTGAAAATAATTTTTTACTGCCTAAATGTTTCTGTTATTAACAAGAGGAAAGATTAAAGTATTTTTTGATTATTTTTTTACATTTTTTAATAATTCCTAGAACATCCAAAGTTTTCATTTGAATCAGCAAATTTGACAGAAAAATCAATCATCCGTCATTTTTTCACTTTTGTTTACAAAAGTGAAATTCTCCATTTAAAATTCTTTTAAAAATCAATTATAATTTTAAAAAAATTTAATTTAAGAAAATTAGAAATTATAAAGTTTATTTAATATATTTTGAAACAAACATTACTTGCTTTCTGCACTGAAAAAATGTACTTTAAAATAAGAGAAAGCCGGTCTTACCAGCGGTGTTGATTGACAAGTAACATGTGATGATTTCATCACGCACTGACATCTTATGTGAGGAAAAGTTATTTTATGGAAGGTCAGAAGTGACGTAATTTAGCTTTAAGTGAACCAACTTATTTACCTCGTTATTCTTAAAGAAAACTATCAGCGCTTTAATCTTTTTTTGGTTTTTTGGTACTTAGCTTTCACCTTTACATTTACGATGCATTATGGAAAAATGTAGTACTATAAAAAAAATTAAATAAGACATGAAAAGTGAGATAAAATTTCATAAGAAAGGTACCTAATTAATTAGTTCTTATGAAATATTATCAGTAGTGTATATTTTACGGTATTATTTGGATTTCCATTCATTTTATTATTAATTTTGATATTTCATTTATGGAAAAATGACATAACTGAGATAATATAAAACTATAACCATATAAATTTCATTAGATAGGTACATAATACATTGTAGGAACCCTTATAAGTTGAAATGCTATATATTTTTTCTCTTTTGTAAATATTTTTAATCTTAAGTTATATGACAATATTGAAACGGCAATTTTTTTTCTAATAATTACATAATCATATACACTTTTTATTTTATTTTTCATGGCTAAGTAAAAACAGAGGTTTAGAAATTCAATGCAACTGGCATCAGACTTTCTGAAATTTTTGTGTTTCACCCATGTAAAAATGTAAAGGCCGTTAACAGTGCCGAACATTTATATACAAAATCAAATCACAACGTTTTATTGTATCATGTTTCTTCTGGGCTTCCATACATTTGAATTACAGCCATTTTATAGACACAAAAGGCAAGGAACAGTAGATTTTTCTTACTGGATGCTCGTTGATTGTAAAAAGCTTGTGCAATTTATAATCTGTACAGATAGATCTACTTAATAAAACCATTAAGTAATGGATTCGCCATTTTCACTAATTTTACAATATTTAACAACTTTAATGTAAAAATAATAAAATAATTTAAGAAATAACAATTCTTTTATAAATTCATTTTTCATGGAAAAAGTTTTTAACCTTCAGACAATATTATGCATATTCATAAAAGCAACTAAAAGCATTTGAAATTAAATAATGTCTTCGTGTTATTGAGTTTTGTATGTTACAATTCAGAGCTGATTTCTAGGTAGATGAGGTTCGATTTAAAAAACAAAACAAAACATGATTTACTTTCCTCAAAGCTTTTTGCTTTTAACTAGTATAATGAATTGCGTGCTTCAACATTGAATTTCTAGAGTTTTTTTTATAAAATTATTTATGGTGTGTGTGTGGGGGGTTATATATATATATATATATATATATATATATATATATATATATATAAATATAAATATTTTTATTATGATTTTAAAAATAGTAACATATTTATAATAATTTCAATCATTCGTGAATAGTTTCTGAAAGTTTCATTAAAATCCGACAATTATTTCTATTTTTGCAAGATTTTCCAAATTAATGTCTGTCATTAAAAAAAAAAAAATGCACAAAAATTTTATGTTATTTAGTACTTCCGCCGGTGAAGAGAAACAAAGGTTTTTTTAATCAAAAGTTAGAATTTTTGAAAAGATGGACATTTTTTTTTAAATAATTAAAAATTACTTTGTACTTTCCTCTTAATAGTAACATATAAACATTTTGACGATAAAATTTTGCTTTCGTCAAGTAAGGCTGTTTTTATCATGCTATGATGCTCATTGAGGTACCTAAAATTAAGATTTTTAGATAGTTATTTCTTTTTAACGAAGCAAAAACTATATAGCCTCATTTCTATTTCAAAAATATAGGGGAGGGGGCTTATATCCACTCCAGGATGGCCCTAAAATCAATTTTCAACTGACTTTTTTTTCCTACCTTGTCAAAATTACCGAATTTTCAGCACCAATTTCCTCATCAGCCAAAGATAAATATTCATATGGGAAATTTATTCAACTGATGAAGAAAATGATTCCCCAGTTCCTTACTCGTCAGTAAATTAAGAATTTTTTAAGATCTTTAAAAAATATGAACAGAACTAGACAAAAGATTTATTTTATTTAGTTAACTTTCTTCTAAAAACTTAAGTAAAACTTACTACACTTATCACTTATTTTCATACATTTGAAAGTTAACTTTCTTCTTAAAAAAAAAAATTATGTTATTCTTTACAAAAAAAAAAAAACACTCTACGGAAGCGCGTAGTGATTTCTGCAAGGAATTTCTGTAAAGGAAGTAAATAGGCCCAAATTTTATGACTCCACCAAAAAATCTTTCCGCAGTGAATTACTACTCAATAAGTCGGTAATGGCTGACGAAAGACCGAGAAAAAGTCCGATTTATTTCGGGTCGTTAACATCCAAAAAGGTAGGTTTCTTCAATATCTAATTGTTGATTTGAGTTCAGCATGTACATTTGCACGGAAATAAGACTATTTTGGTAAAACTTGAAGGGATATTAGCGCTCGGGTAATAAAGTGAAAATTTACCTATTTTTTTTTGTACAAACAAAAAACATTGAAATTTGCGAATCTTAAAAACATCGAAGAAAAAATAAGGAAAAATTGAATAAAAAATCCATTTAAAAAAAAAATGCTAATTAATAATTTATTAGTTTAATTTTAAAGCCAGATTTTCAGAGAAAAAAAATCATTGAATTCAAATGTCTTTTTGTTTTTAGACGAGGTGAAATGAAAACGAAATTATAAACTAGGAAATACTAAGTCAGATTTCCTTACCTTTTTCGTCATTAAACAAAGAAATCTTCTGAAATTTGCTGAGTCATCGTCGCTTCTTTTGTTAGTTTTTCGGTTCTCATTCAATTCAAAGACATTTTGTTGGAGAAAAATAAAATGGCACAAACAAAACAAAAAAAAAAAATGATGCAAACTTTCAATTTATCTGTAGAAAATGATTTCGTTTACGAACAAAAAAGCCATCTTACCGGTGTTGAACCAAAACCTGTCCCCTCTTTTAAAAGAATACAAGCTTTTTTTTTATGCATATAAGTTAGTTACAATGGGGACCTCGAGGTGGTGTAAATGGTTATCAAGGTTGTCTTGCTAGAACGATTTACGACTGAGTAGTGAGTTCGATCCTCACTAGGTGCCCCATACATTCGGCCTTGTGCCACATCCAAGCTACACTTGGAAAATCACTTTGGCCAGCTCGAGGCTGTGTAGTGGTTAGCAAGCTTGTCTTGCTAGAAGGATTTACGACTGAGTAGTGAGTGAGTGCCACATCTAAGCTACTCTTGGAAAATCTCTCTACAAGTTAGTTACATTATTTTTTATTTGTTCTGAAAACCGGAAAAAAATGAATTTCTTTATAGGATTTCTTATAGCTTTTCTTATTGCTTGTAGGATCAAATTTAGGTTAAATATGGATAAGAATCCGACAGGATGTCAAGATAAAGAACAAATAGGAAACGTTTGCCAATGTTTCCTTTTAAAGAAATTCTTTTTGTCGGCTGACGAAGCTTGAAAACTCAAACTTACTTCACTCAAGACTGTAAAAGGGAGCAAGCTGAAAGTTTGATCTTGGGGTGCTCCAGGCCACTAAATACAGACCTCATACCTGTATCTGGTATTGCAAGAGAGATGGATATATAAACAATTGTTCCAAATTCAGAGGCAGTCTCTCAAACAGTACCGATGGAAAATGTAAGGACGACAGGGCTCTACAAGGGCCACATACTCCAGACTGGACAGAAGTAAGTGAGAAAATATTGAACTAAATAAAATGTTAAATAATGAAGTCTTGCGTTATTATTTAATTGGCACCCCATTTAATTTATATATATATATATATTATATATATATATATATATATTAATTGGATCGTGATTACGATTCAAAAGTAATAAATTTTAACCATGGAATATTAGTGTTTGAGCTTTTTTTATTATATTCTTACTATGTCCTGGACATTGAGTACTACTTGGATTCTATCTTCTTGGGAATTTATTTATATATATATATATATATATATATATTGACCAATAATATTATCAATAGCTATATATATATATATATATATATATATATATATATTGACCAATAATATTATCAATAGCTATATATATTGACCAATAATATTATCAATAGCTATATATATATATATATATATATATATATATATATATATATTGACCAATAATATTATCAATAGCTATATATATATATATAGATATATATATATATTGACCAATAATATTATCAATAGCTATATATATATATATATATATTGACCAATAATATTATCAATAGCTATATATATATATATATATATATATATATATATGTATATATTAAAAAGAAGAGAGGTACCGCAAACTTTTTTGGTTGTAATGTGGGTTTTTAAAAAAATATTATTATTTTTTATAGTTTTACAACACGGGTTTCTGGTCTCACGACCGTCTTCAGGTAAAGGGTGATTTCCACATATTATTAAAAATAATTATTAAAAATAATTAATTTTTTTCCTTTATGTTTTTCATTTAACATTGAAAAACTTATAGGAAAAAAATTAATTATTTTTAATAATTATTTTTAATAATATGTGGAAATCTCCACCCTTTACCTGAAGATGGTCGTGAGACCAGAAACACGTGTTGTAAAACTATGAAAAATAAAGAATAATATTTTTTTAAAAACCCACATTACAACCAAAAAGGTTTGCGGTACCTCTCTTCTTTTTAATATACACACTTTTCTCTCGTTGGAACCATTATAACCTCTTCATTTTATATATATATATATATATATATATATATTATTTTTTAAACTTGTACTAAATAATCATATATAGCTGCAGTGCATCTGAATACATACAGAAATATATATTTATTGACATGTATGTAAGTGCATCAATAAATTTGCAATAAAAATGCATTTATCTGCCACAACAATTTAAAAAAATTTTCTACATAATTCCCTTGTCAATGCACTTAATTTTGTTTGTGAAGATTATTGATATGGATTAAATTACAAGTGAAACATGGATTGAGAAACGTTTCCTATTTGTTCTTTATCTTATGTTTTGTTATGAAAATGCATTGAAAAAATTTTAACTTAGGGACCTTCACTAATTCGGAATGATTTTCCGATACGTAAAGTTTAAAAATGAAAAAGCATTCTTGAAGATTTCATTTTAGCTTTAATTGAAACACAGTAAATTGTTTGTAAATCCCAATATGAAATATTTAAATAAAGACAACAATATTTTTAGTCTTTTTTAAAATCATTTCACCCCAAGTAAGG
Organism: Acanthosepion esculentum; assembly: GCA_964036315.1. NCBI lineage: Eukaryota > Metazoa > Mollusca > Cephalopoda > Sepiida > Sepiidae > Acanthosepion > Acanthosepion esculentum. The sequence goes on along the minus strand of OZ038479.1, from coordinate 5,584,521 downwards.
CAATAAAGCCAGTAAGATGACTGTTAGAGAAGGAGAGAGGACAGTAAAAGAATAAGAATTAAGAAGACAGAAAATAATAATTGACATTGTATTTAAATTTTTGAAGATGTAGTGGATCTAGGAAGGCTGCGTGAATATTTAAAATTGTGCTGCAAATAAAATCTGCAATATCCACAAACATAAATTATAAGAAATGGCCAAATGGTAACGATATTCAATCACGACAAAAAATACATGTTTGAAACAACAGATTAATTTTTTATATACACAATTTACAATTTCTTTGTTTGTAATGATGTGTGCAAAGGTTTAGAGGAAAAGTTCTTTGCTGTTTCGGAAATATTCAATGTCTAAAAAGTTGTCTGCCTTTGATTAAAAGGTTGAATTTAACTTGGACAAAAGATTTTTCCATGAAAGATATTGAGTGAAAAAGTTTGTTGTGTAAATTTTTATAATCTCTCATAAAGGAAGTTTGTTTCTTTGGCGACACGTAATTCCCGTTTGTATCTTTTGCGTGTGTGAATCTCAAATGTGACGAAAATTCCTTTACTATTTCTATTTATAGTTATTTTAACAACGAAATCGGCTCAACGGGGCTTGGTAGCTGTTGCGAATTTTTCTGAGAAATGCGTGGGCGAATGTTGTATTTTTTATTTTTTAGCCAATAGGATTTTTTGAAACATTTACATTAGGGATGAATTTGAGAAAGATCTTTTTTATGTCAGTTGAGCCTATTTTTGCACAAATTTTAACTGTTTTGTTATGGAAATTTCTCGAAGCTTATTTTTTATTTAACAACCAATGAAATTCAAGAAAATGTTTGAAATTGAAATGAGGGTTACTTTAAAACGATCAAAGCTGACAGGGAAGCAAGAAGCCGGAAGAGAGTTCCACAAGTGAGAAGTGTGATAGAAGAAACTGTTTTTTAAAGACATTTTTATGTTTAACGTTCTTTTTATAGATACAAGTTTTTAAGTAAATGCTCTGTTTTATAATAAACAGTATTAAATAACATTTACCGGCCTGAATGCCCGAGAAATTTTCATATAAAATATTCGTTCTCGACAGGATTAAAACCTGTATCCTATACGGAACCGTCATATAGCCTGACGTGCCTAAACCGATTCGGCCACTGAGAATCGTTCGGGTGGCAAGGTCGAATTTACTGCTTATAAACTTCAATCTTCCATGAATCTCTCACGTACATTCATAACTGCTCATGGCGTATCAAATGTAAACAAATGACGTCACACATTATGAAATGGACAAAGTCCGACAATTATTTAAAAAAACAAGAAACTGTTAGCATAGAACATGCAGTTACATCTAACCATTTCAACTGTAAAATGAGATCCTGCCACCAATCTCGTACTGTAATTCATTAAGTCTCACTACCATAAAGGAAAGTTCATCAGACCATGAAAGTATTTAGGACAAGCAGAAGCTATATGTTTTGTATGGAAATGAATTTTTTCTCATGAACTTTCATTTGTTTTGTTCAAATATGACATTCATTTCTTTCATAATTTTTTTTTGTATTTAGAAAAATTAAGTTGGACGTTGATGTTTACTTTTACATGAAAAACTGGGTCCTGGTTTTGCAAATATGGCCGCAAAAGTTTTTACTAATTCTCTGCAACTATCATAAAGAAAAAAATGGGAGTGGTGGTTAAATATGTTGTGAGTATTTTAAAAAAAACTCTTTATAACTTTCATTTTTATTTTTATTCCAAGTGGATTTTGAATGCCATTGTGGCAGCCTTCATCACATTTATTTAACTTAGATTAGGAAACCAAACTGATGTGTAGAAAAAGAGGATAAGCCAAAGACATCATTACACATAAAATTTTTATTTAACAAGATGTGCAAACAAGGATGTGAAAGAAAAGCATGCATTGAGTAAAACAAGCGTTGTCTCTCTTTAACTATTATTTGTGTTCCAAAGTTCACTGAAAGCAATAAGTTTCTGGTAATAAATGTTTTCAACAGTTTTGCTGTGTAAGGAAAATATTCTGTGAGTATAGGGAATATTCAGCATGTTAGTGGTGGTGTGAGTGAGAAGATTGGTGCATGGTTTTGAACTGTCGTGGATTCCTGTGGTAGTTGAAATCTCACTCATTTACTAAGAATTTTCTTTGCTTATATAGGTGACCATCAGCTGCGCGGGAAGAATCACTCGAGCAGACAGTCTGATTGGTTGGCATTGACCAATTAGCGAGCAAGCATTGGGGAGACTCACGAAAAACTTCTGGGATCCGATTCTCCCAAAAGTGCACGAAATCGACTACATGAAAATATAGCGATTATAAAATTGCCGCATAGCTGCGATTTATAAATTGTCGCATTACACAGTAGCGTTGATTTATTATCCAATGAATGCTTGTTGTTGTATAATTTGAATTTGCATAAGTATGTATGTATGTGTGTGATGATGATCATCATCACACCATATTTACATAAACAATTTAAACACAGCAGTCAGTGTTTAAGGTGTTGACAGCTTGACTTACAGACGGAAGCTTATCTAATTTCTTTTCTACAATAAACATATCTGTAAAAATTACTAGAGGAATATAATGTGTGTGCCTTTTTTAGATAATTTTTAACTCCCCAGTAATCTTTTAAAAATTTATTAAAATATTCTCTGTAATCTAATGTTTGGATTTTAAATACTTTGACTTTAATTTTATAGTTATCGCTTTTATTTCCTGATAATATCATGTATGGACATCCGTATTTATAGTAGTTGGTACATTTCTACACACACGCACAAATCTTTATAAAATATTGGGGGTCTCTGAATTGTAGTAAGCTTTTACATTTATGATTAGTAAATCTGTGATATGTGAAGTAGTTAAGAGTTTATTTGCTTATTCTATTATTTTCTCCCCTTTATAGGGCCGAGAAAAACACGCTAGATTGACACTGACCTATTTCTAAGTTGACTACTACCACTAGTATGGTCTGATTCTGAAACTACCCACTACCAAGCTGAAACAGACTTTTTCCAGACGGCTACCAAGATCCGCTTCATAAACAAACATTTTATTATCACAGAACTCTAAATCAAATAAATAAAAATATATTACCGTATTTTCCATCTTACAAGATGCAGCAGCTCGGAAGACACACCCTAATATTGGAAAGAAATTTCTAAGAAAAAAAGTCGTTCTCATACAACAACACATTCGCCTTGCATCACTCACATACTGGCACCAATTATTGTTTACATTAATCACTCATCTGATTTTGTTTGTATGGCAATGACATGCTAGTCAAGAGCAGAAAGGTTCCTGCTGCTGCTATTAAACAGAGCATGTTTAAGCTTGTGGCTCGGCTCCAGGAAGGTTTATAGTTTTGGAAATACTTGTAACAGCTAAGTAATGAGTTTACATCATATAAAATGCTGACTTAGATAGCGCACATTATATGACTCAACATACAAATCCACATCCCTATCAGTCAAGCCAATTAGGTGACCGTCCAAGTTTACTTGAGTCTGGGTGTTGCCTTACATTTATCTTGGAAGATGCACATGTATTTTTCAGGGTATTGTTTATTGAAAAAAAAAGTGCATCTTGTAAGCCTGAAAATACGGTATTTATTTTATAACTTATACCCAATTCATTTTATGTCCAAAGTTTCCGGTAAGTAAAAACCAAGAATTACCCTTTGGCATGCAACTAACTACACAAAAATTGTGAGTTTGACGTTATTAGATTAGTTTAGGTTTAACTGGTTTGGCCAGGACTTTCCTGGTGTTACAGGCTAGCAAATTATTTTAAATGTGTGTAAACGTTGTGGTATAGGGTGACCCCAAAAAACGGGAACTTTTTAACAATCCAATAAAACCAAGAGTGATGGAAGAAAAATATTTAATTCATAGTAATTGAAACCTTAAAACATGCCATTTAAGAAACAATGATGGAATTTTCATTTTTTTAAAATTACGTCCTGTAGATGGCGTCCTCCTGTACGAATGCATTCTTGAAATCTGCTGTTGAGATTCCTCATTGACTGCTGCAACATCTCAACTGGGATACTGTGAACTTCATTCTCGTTACTAAAATGGCGAAATGTTTACTTGTTCAAGGTCACTGTCTCGTAGTGAGTGTTGCCACTTGCTCATGTCTGGCGATATGCACTTCAAAAATTCCCGTTTTTTTGGGTCACCCTGTATAAAGGATGTTGGATCATGAAGAAACTTTATTTAAAAAAAGCTACTTATACAGTGTAACCCGGATATAAGAGAGTTGTCGGGACCGGATAACTCTCTTATATCCGGGTTTATCTTATATCCGGGTTACACTGTAATAGATAAATTAAACTGTCCTTGTTTAAGGCTTGGGAATTATAGTAATTTAACTATGAGTAAACAATATATACATTTTTATATATCAAGAACAATTTTAGGAAAATCTATGACAAAGTGGAAAATTTTTTCATGTGACATGTTTCGGCCTTTAGGACTATTGTTGGTTCAGCAATCCATGGCCACCCTACTCTCCTGATCTGAGCCCACTGGATTATTTTTTCTGGTGCTACCTGAAGATTATGATATCCAGCCGAAAGAATCTTTATGAAAAGTTGCTGATCAACAAAAACCCAAAAGAGAATTTCATGGAACAAATCTGGTAAATAGAATTTTGACTATTTTCATTGACCAAACTAAAAATTTATCTTTATTTACACACATTTGTGGATTTCCAGTAATAGCAACTAGATTTCTTCGCTAGCCCTAACGTAGTAAAGACACTTGACTCTCCTCCCTTCTCCCTCGTAACACTTCGCCAGTAACTCTGTGTTTTCAGTTTTGTATAACCAATTGTATATCTTGTATATATTTTATTTTGTGTTTTCTCAATAAATTAAATATTGTTTGTGATTTGGCTCTGTGTTTTGGCAAATCATTTTTTTTCCTTTGTTACAATTATCAGCACGTAAAAACATCCATAAACATACCATGTTAAAACATGTCCAAAACTTTATTTTCTAATCAATAACAGACAATATTTAGAAACATGCCAAAAAGATTTAACAATACACACTATTTAAATCAAAGTCTATTGGTTAGAAATTAATATCACCATTGAAATATTTGACCAATCAGAGACAACTAAAAGCCTATTTTTCTCAAGTTTACTTTCGGCAAGATTTTCTTATAAAAACCCACAGATTTTGACTTTTACTAGCAGAGATATGACTGCTTCCAAGCCATTTAAGTACAAAAGAAGATGTGACTACATAGATTTTTCCTGCTCCTGCTTATTTTTTTTACTATTTTTGAATTCATGTACATATGTTTGTAAATACAGATGATTTATTTAACAGGCATGAGACCATGTTTCCTTTATATTTATTTTATCATTGTTAGGAATTTGGATGTTTGTCCAGTCCTTTTCATATTAAATGAAAAGGACTGGACAACAGAATTTCCTACAGATTTGCCATCATCACGAACCCTTGATTTACAATTCTTTCATTCGATAAATACAATAAGTTAATAAAACAAAATTCAAAGCAAATAATTCTAAATTTCTTTTTGAAAAATCAATTTATTAAAATAAAAAGTTTAGTAATTCAGAAAAAAATTCTCTTCATTTCTGTTGGCAACTCTGATTCCAAAACAGGAGTGATTCCTCTAAGGCAGATGTGGAGTACATTCTTAGCTATTTATCTGGGAACTCCTGCTGCCAATATATATATATATATTGGAAAAATAATGTTAGGAGTCAAGTGAATAAGATTTTCTGTCTCCTCCCAGTTTAAAATATATTCACACATTCTGCATGGTGACAGACATCAGAATCGATAATGATCAAGAGATTCGTTGCAGAAAATTCTGCCGAGTGACAAGTCATTGATAGAGATCTATAGTCAGAGGTTAGAGAGACAGTTACAGTCAAAGATGTTTATGTTATGATGTTGATTTGGGGTTGGTAGAGACAAACGCCAAATAACACGTAACAATAAAAAGGGTTTTAATAGGTTGGTAAAAAGGTACAGAAATCGCCTGAGTAGTCTATAACTAGCTCAGCCAGGAACGTCTCGGTCTTCTGTCTCTCGACGTGCCACTATTTAAAGTCTTTGTTCACAGACGCAGACAAGTTCATCTTCAAGAGGGGTGGTAGGTTTCCGACACAACAGTTTAGAAGGGTCGTCAGTGGTGCTGGCTAAAGGGAAGATATGGTCTGTTGCTAGAGAGAGAAGTAACTGCAAAGGTGTCTCAAATGTCACTTACCTATGCAACAGACTGTACCAGTTAATTTGGCTGACTCATTCTGTCGAGTGAAGATGGCTCAGTAGTAGAAGCTCTGACACCAAATTGGTTGGGTTTTGATCCCGGCTTGAAGCATTCGGTTGTCTAGTCACACTGAGGAGCTGTGATACAGTGAAATAGTACTGTCTGTGAATGACACACACACACACACACACACACACACACACACATATATATATATATATCAATTATGTGGTGAAGGTTCAATATTAGTTCAAGAACGCACAATTTTAAAATTTAAAAAAAATTCAACCTCAGCGTCGTGACTGCACGCTCCAAAAGTATTCTTACAGTTAACAATATCACATTTCTAAAAACACTCCTTTCGGATTACACTTTATCTTTCGATGTCCTGTTATTACCTGGCTGTAAAAGACTTACCTATTTCCCTACCTGAAGATGATCGTATGAAACGATTGAAAGCTAGCAGTAAAAAAAGACCTGATAAAACCGGAATTTATAAACAAGGATCATACCATTCATTAACGGATTTGAGGTTAATGTATTTTATTATTAAAAATATATTATTGGCAAGTAGCATCCAATATACCATTCTTTTACACATAACACTCTTAAGCAGTCCAAGTCTAACTGTTATCATCCCTACATATCCACATAAACTTTATCTTTTATCTCTTATTCTGTAACACTCTGCCTTGAGTGCCTCTTGGGTTTTGTACAACATGAACAAATAAAAGCCAACAAATGGATTAGGCAGGAAGTGTACAGAAAAAAGACAGTGAAAGAAAGAGGTTGCATGGTATAATGACAAGGAGGAGTTAAGCCAAATGTATTTTATTTCATCAATAATGTACTCGAGTTGAAACCATACTTATTTCTAATAGGCCTTAAAGATAATTCACATAATTCTTAGTCATGTTCAGTTTATATTAGAGTATATTCGTTGACTACCTTAAAATCTGCCTTATCAGGTGACATTTAATCTATTAGGTCATCCCATAAGTTCTGTCCGAATTTTAACTTTTTGTTAAAATGAACGAAATTTAAAGAGTATTTTATAATGTCTAATGGAGCTGAACATTATTTTTATATTTAGATGCATTTAAACTGATCAAATTTTATTTCAGAGAACAATAAAATTAAATTTTGTTTGATTAAAACCCTGCTAACATGGAAGTACCCAAGAATCATTTGAGGCACATAATGCTTTATGAGTTCAAGAAAGGAAACTCAGCAGCCGAAGCGGCTAGAAACATTCACTCAGTTTATGGAGAGGAATGTGTGAATGAAAGAACTTGCAGAAGATGGTTTGCAAAATTCAGAGGTGGAGATTTCACCCTTGAAGATGAAGATCGAACTGAACGTCCAGTTGAGTTTGATGAAAAGCTTCTTGAAGCAGACCTTATCAGTTGAGGAATTGGCAGTGGTTCTCAGTTCAAACCATACAACTGTTCATCGTCATCTTCAACAACTTGGAAAAGTTCCTAAACTTGGAAAATGGGTGCCTCATGAATTGTCTGAAAACAACCTCAAATCCAGAGTTGACATCTGCTCTTCTCTCCATTCTCGCCAACTTGTTTCACCTTTTTTGTATAGACTTTTGACTGGTGACAAAAAATGGATCTTTTATCGAAATGTTAAGCATCGTAGACAGTGGCTTGGTAACGGGGAAGGACCCCAGCCACAGCCGAGAAGGGAACTTCATGGGCAAAAGGTTCTTCTTTCAATCTGGTGGGATTGCCAAAGAATAATCCACTTTGAATTCTTACCACCTAATGCAACAATTAATGCTCAAATATACTGTCAGCAATTAGAGCGTTTGAACCAAGATTTGAGGAAAAAAAGACCTGCTCTAGTGAATTGAATACGGGTGATGTTTCATCAGGACAATGCACGACCACACACAGCAAGAATCACGTCACAAAAGATCGAAGAACTTGGTTGGGAGAAAATTCCTCATCCACCTTATTCTCCCGACTTTGTCCTTCAGACTATCATTTGTTTTGTAGCTTACAGAATCATTTGGAAGAAACAGCTTTTGTAACACAGGAAGAGGTTAAAACTGACATTTGTGAGTTCTTCGAATCAAAGCCAAAAGAATTTTACAGTAATGGAATTAGTAAGCTTGTTAATAGATGGAAGGAAGTCATAGATAATCAGGGAAAATACATTGTTGATTGAATCTGTAATTAAATGCAACATTTGGTCACTTGTTTCAAAATTCGGACAGAATTTATGGGATAACCTGATACCATCTGCAGATGTTTCTAGATTGGACCTTTGGTTTGTTCCGGTATTTAAGAGTCCCTAAGTTTTTGCATATTTTCAGCACTGGAAGCTCTCCTGGCTGCCATTTGATCTGGGTTTTCATTTGCATGGGACTTTCTGCAGCCTTCGCGCTTTTGATTGCAATCTGGTCCTCTGTTGGCAGAGATTTCTTTTTGTGAGGCAGAATTCTGCCATATAAACAATAAACTACAGAACTCAAAATTGATTGCTGCATTTAAGTATTGCATTAATATTTAAGCTTACCTTTTAAAAGTTCAATGATAATTATTCTGCCGAAAATTAATTTAAAGACAATTTGATGTTAAGTTCTTACTTTCCATACAAACAGTTATTTTTATTTCCTGGGTGACTTACACTGGATTTCACAATTAATTTTGATTATTCCCAAATTTATTTCCAAGTTATAAAAGATTTTATCGTACAAAAAAATCAGTAATGAAAAGATGAGCTATTGAAAATCAGAGAGTTGTGTCCCTTTAATTGAAAAAGTGTGACACACTGACATTAGCATTTATTATATAGATGATACATTTAATAATATCAATATAGAAACTGCACAAGAATACTTACATTCTAGTGTGTGTCCTCATTTGTAGTTTTAAAGTTTTGCTTGTCAAAATGTTGATGTTAATGGTCACACTCTAGTGAATGTTTTTAAATATAAATTCTTCCAAGTGAGTAGGATTGTATGCATGCTGTTAGAATAGATGGCAAGTCAAAGAGAGATAACTTATTCATCCCTCTTAATGAGAGAAATTTCCTTTTTTAAAATAAAAATATTATTTCCACCTTTAGTGCTTCTTCCCATTTTTTTTCAAGAGAAGGAGACACCATGTTGAAAAGAATAAAATCCAAGTTTAATTCATCTCGTGTTTACTCTGTCGCATGCTTTCTCTTGGAATTATGTCAACAGGTTATGAGCCCAGTATAATGGAAATACAGGGTGACCCCCCAAAAAAACGGGAATTTTTGAAGTGCTTATTGCCAGACATGAGCAAGTGGCAACACTGCGAGACAGTGACCTTGAGCAAGTAAACATTTTGCCATTTTAGTAACGAGAATGAAATTCACAGTATCCCAGCTGAGATGTTGCAGCAGTCAATGAGGAATCTCAACAGCAGATTTCAAGAATGCATTCGTACAGGAGGACGCCATCTACAGGACATAATTTTTAAAAAAAATGAAAATTCCATCATTGTTTCTTAAGACATGTTTTAAGGTTTCAATTACTATGAATTAAATATTTTTCTTCCATCACTCTTGGTTTTATTGGATTGTTAAAAAGTTCCCGTTTTTTGAGTCACCCTGTATTTCTCCAAATTGTGGATTAGTACAGTAATATATTTTGACGGTGTTGAAAGCTGTAACAGGGTAGAATGTTGCATTGTATAAGTTCTCAGTGTTACTGTCTCCTTTGTTTTCTTTAAAAGTTTGTGCTTACATGCATTTTGTCTGTTTCAATAATTTCACTGGTGAGGCTAAGGTCTGAGATCATCAGTTTTCAATTTTCAAGGAGGGATGAGGCATATACGAGTGTTGGGCCTTTTCATCACAACTTCTCTCCTGAATTCCTGTCCTAACCGCCATCACTTGTGGTGGGTCGTTTTTATACATCCGATTTTAGAATGATGAAATATCTTTCATATTTCATCACTGGTGGCAAGATCGTTTTTAGGACGATGAAATATCTTTATTTTCTATCATCTCTGATGACAAGGTTATTTTTAGAGTGTTAAAATATTATCATCATTCTGGATCATAACAAATCTATGGAAAGTGAAATTTTAGGAGATATGAATCTTTATAGATGTCTGGATATCGTATTAACTGGTGACACATCACCTGATGTGTACAATAATGCTGATACCTTTGCTCAATGTTTGGATGGCAAAGTATATCCATTATGGTATGGGATGCAAAAGATGATGGCTGAAAAGCTTTACAAATTCTGACAGCACATTTGTAGGAATCCTTCTACTCAGTTTTTCGTTGAATGTTAAAATTTGGAGTGTCGGGATTCGATACATTAACAAAATATCGTTACAGGGTCGCTCGTAATTTGGGCGTCTAGAATAATCACACAATTTTCATTGAAGGAATAAAATTCAGTAGAAAAGACAACGTAGTTTCAACAAATAAACATTAATTTAATATAATGACAAGAATACAAGCAGTTGGTGATAGACTGGAACAGATGTCTTTTTGTTTGGGTTAATAAAGTTCTGAAATAAAATATAAATTCTCTTTGTGTTCGTATGTGAGAAATAATAAAATGTTGTGATATGTGTGTTTGTATGAAAAAGTCAACATGTGTGTGCGTGATTCATAGTAAAAACAGATACAAGAGATAGTTAGAAATTGTTTCTTACTGTTGGCGGTGTTGCCGTAGTTTGAAGCTTGTCAACACTGTCACTTTTAGCATGAGGTCGTGAAGGTCATAAGCGAGAGTTGCATTGAGTTTGGTGACAGTGGTGTGTATCCTGTTTGGGAATGGATTTAGTATGTTTTTATACACTTTTTCATAACAAAATCGGCTCCAGAATTAAATTATTTATTCCTAATTGGCCCTAAAAGGGCACGTGGTACATCTTCTACTACGTCCGCACGATATTTGGTTGGTGTCTACCTAAAAATAATGATGACTAATACAACAAACATTCTGATTTGTATTCTATGATTTTATTGGTGTGTTTTAAGATTTAAGTGTTTTCTTGAGTGTGATTGGTTTATAAATATTGTATTTGATATTTTAGTGGACACGATACATTATTTGAAATATGCAGAACCAGGTGTAGTAACTTTTCCATGAGAAAATCAAATGACATTCAGTGAATTTAAAGCCTCAAAAAACTTTGAAGAGAATGAAAAATGTCAATAAATTATGACAAGTGGAACTTCTACATTACTATGGATGGAGGTAAAATGGTCTGCTCCCTGTACGACTCCAGTATCTAACATCTCCTGCTATCCATTATCTTTTAAGAGTCAGATCAGGCCGAAAATGGAGTACTGTTATCATATTATGGCAGGAGCTTCCTAGACCTCACTCTTCAGTCTCAATAGAGTCCAAATGTGTCTCTGAGCCCTTGTAGGTGACAAATTATTTTCCATCCTCCAACCACTTCTCCCACAGGCAGGATGTAGCAAGCCTATAACTGCTCTATCACTACTTCCATGGAAAGTGCTCAGATGAACTACATTCGCTGGTCCGGCCAATTCAAACCTTCATGGCAAGGGGACACCATGCCATTTACATAGTAGCAAACCACCCACAATCCTTCCACATTTCAACGGTGAGAAGTAAGTTCCACTCTAACAGCTTCTTTCTGTGAACCACTACCCTTTGGAACCGACTCCCGAGAGGATGTTTTCCCAATCACTACAATCATAACCTGTTAAAGTCTAGGGTTAATAATTATCTTCCACCCCTATCGGCACAAATTGCCTCCTAACGTAACCCTCTTCTGTGGCACTAAGTGTCGTCTTAGTTCCATGACTACCACATGCCTTTCCAACTAGTTGTTCTGTCAACTACTTCTGTGCCTATGCGGTGTTTGAAAGATCCGCACAAGGAAGATGACACAGTGCGGCTAGAACTTCATGTGATGGTCAGGGTAGTTCTTTAACTATTTGGCATTTACATGTGTGGTTCTATGCTATAGGAAACAATATATAAAGAATAGAAAATGGTAATATCTGCCAGTTTGTTATTCAAAGAAGACAGTTCTTTTCAAGAGGCGTTAATGTTGCCAAATTGGACAGAAAAAAAGACACGATGAGAAGTTTGTCAGCACTACAGACTTAGGCTAATCAGCAAGAGATTATCGCAATTTCAGTGGTTGGTTCAGAGTTTAGGATTTTCTCCAATGTGCCAGATCTTCTACTAGCTTTTGTATGTTTTTATACACTTTTTCCGAACAAAATCGGCTCCAGAATTAAATTATTTATTCCTAATTGGCCCTAACAGGGCACATGGTATATCTTCTACTACGTCCGCACGATATTTGGTCAGTATCTACCTAAAAATAATGATGACTAATACAACAAACATTCTGATTTGTAATCTATGATTTTATTGGTGTGATTTAAGATGTGTTTTCTTGAGTGTGATTGGTTTATAAAAATTGTATTTGATATTTTAGTGGACACGATACATTATTTGAAATATGCAGAACCAGGTGTAGTAACCTTCCATGAGAAAATCAAATGACATTCAGTGAATTTAAAGCCTTAAAAAACTTTGAAGAAAATGAAAAATGTCAATAAATTATGACAAGTAGAACTTGACCTCAAATGGAACTCATATACATTGCTATGGATGGAGATAAAATGGTTGGTCCCTGCACTGCTCCAATAAGTACCTAACAACTCCTGATATCAATTACCTTTACAAGAGTCAGACCAGGTTAAAAATGGAGTACTGTTGCCATATTAGGGCGGTAGCTACCCAGACCTCACTCTCCAGTCCAAAAGCATTTCCGAGCCCTTTTGTGTGACAAATTATTTTCGACTCGTCAACCACCTCTCCAACAGACAGGATGGGGCAAGCCTATCACTATTTCCATGGAAAGTGCTCAAATGAACTACATTCCCTGGTCCCACGAATTCAAACCTTCATGGTTAGGACACACCATGCCATTTACATAGTAGCAAGCCACCCACAATCCCTTCATATTCCAACTGTGAGAAGTAAGTTCCACACTAACAGCTTCTTCCTGTGAACCACTGCCCTGTGGAACAGACTCCCAAGAGGAGGTTTTCCCAAGCACTACACACATAACCTGTTCAAGGCTAGGGTTAACTATTATCTCCACTCCTACCAGCACAAATTGCCTCCTAATATAACCTGCCAATTCAAACTTTCATGGCAAGGATACAACCACTGCCCTGGAAAATGCGTTGTTTTAACAAAACCCCATTTGAGATAGAATTTTGTTAGAAAAAAAAAAAAAGATTTTCTTCTTAGTAATTTTAAGTGTCAATTAACAATCTCATCCTGAAACACTACCTAGAATGGCCCCCAGGCCTTGTAAAGGGTTTGCTGCCATAAACTGGCAAAAATCCTATGCAATGTGTACACTTATATTTTAACTGTCAAAATCTGAGTAACTTTTCTCTAAACTGTGTATACTCATGTGTTTCCTTAAAATTGATCTCCTTGAAAATGTTGACCCACATACTTCACAAGAATATGGTTTTTCACCAGTGTGAGTTCGGATGTGTTTTTTCAAATTGGAATTCTCTGAAAATGCTGATCCACATACTTCACAAGAATATGGTTTTTCTCCAGTGTGTATTCGAATGTGTTTTCTTAAACTGAAATTTGCTGAAAATGCTAACCCACATACTTCACAAGAATATGGTTTTTCTCCAGTGTGAGTTCTCAAGTGTATTATCAATGATTTCTTGACAGAAAATTGGGATCCGCACATATCACAGGAATATGGTTTCTCTCCAGTATGTGTTTTCATGTGCTTTTTTAAATAGATCTTTACTGAAAATGTCCGCATACATACCTCACAAGTGTATGGTTTTTCTCCAGTGTGTATCCTAATGTGTATTTTTAAATCTGTCTTCTCTGAAAATGCTGATCCACAAATTTGGCAAGAATATGGTTTCTCCCCAGTGTGTACTATCATGTGTCTCTTTAAATGTGAATTTCTTGCAAATGTTGAGCCACAAACCTTGCAAGAATGTGGTTTCTCTCCGCTGTGTGTCTGCATGTGTCTTTTTAGAGATGAATTAGCTGAAAATGTTGCATTACACATCTCACAAATATATGGTTTTTCTCCAGTGTGTACTTGCATGTGTCTTTTTAAATTGACTGTTGTTGCAAATGCTGACTCACATAGTTCACAAGAATATGGTTTCTCTCCAGTGTGCATTTTCATGTGGGTTTCTAAATTTACCTTTTGCGAAAATGTTCGCTCACACGATTCACAAGAATATGGTTTTTCTCCAGTGTGTACTCGCATATGTCTATTTAGAGAAGAAGTAGATGAATATGCCACTCTGCACACTTTACAAGTATGTGGTTTCTCTCCTGTGTGTGTTTGGACGTGCATTTTTAAAGTAGAATTCATTGAAAATGTTATTCCACAAAATTCACAAAGATATGGTTTTTCTCTAGTGTGTGTTTTTCAGATGTTAATTTGGTGAATATGCTGATCCACACACCTTAAAAGAAAATGGTTTCTTACTAGTGTGCTTGCATGTGTTGTTTTAAATAGGAATTTAGTAAAAATTTCACTCCACATGCCTCACATGAATATTTTTTCTTCAGTATGCATTTGAATAGCTTTTATTAAATCAGTACTTAATGAAACGTTGCACAATATAGTTCCTCACAAATTTTATTTTGCCCGATTATCTTCAAATGAGAAAATTTCCCTGATACTAGCACTCTTGACGCAAATATGGTTTTTTCTTTTGTTTCTGTAAATATCATTTTTTGCAACTTAAAATGCAAATCAACACATTTTACATGTGTATGGTTTCTTTTTCATTCTCATTGTGAAATGTGATGATTACAGTCCCTGGAAGGTAACCAGGTGATTCTACATTGCAACTGACATCTGCAAATTAAGAAAAGCTATTATTAATGATTTATTAAGACATCATATTCAGAAGCATAAAATACTTTTCTTAATAAGTTAACTCAAGATAACACTCCAAGTCAGCTCTTTTCACATGACACAATTGTGCAACATTGACCTACCATTCAAAGTTCACTGAAAACAGAATGTGTCTAAAGTCACTTGCCAGGTCCTTATGGAGGTATTTCAACTTACACTGCTGTTCGATAAAAGTGACTCACCTGATTTTTTTTTTTTACTTAAAATTTTTTTCACCTATTGTTTTTGGGGATCAAACTAATTTTGACTCTTACTAATATAAAGACCCCTTCCCGACCTCCTAGTAAAAAAGTTTACTCACCCTAAGGTATTCTATTGATAATTATAATTTTGGATATAAATGAGATTTAGGGGGGGGAGTGCAAAAAAAGTGACTCACTTATTTCCTGCAACTGGTAATCAATAGAAACATAACCGAACAGCTTTAAATAAAGAATAATAGAGGTATAATTTATTTATAATAGGTAATATAGTTCAAAATATTTAATAATCTATGGGTCCTCCTTTATTTTAAATAACCTTTTCAACTCTTTTTGGCATTGACTTGATTAGGTTTTGGCAAATCTCATCTCCAAGCATTGAATTCCATTCAGATATAAAATTCACAATCAAATCCTCTTTGTTGCTCAACTGCTTTCTCGAGATCCTGTATTTTATAATGCTCCATAAGTTTTCTATGGGGTTGGGGTCAGGAGATTGGGGCAGCCATGTCATAACACTCATCTGCTTCTCATCAAAGTATTCCTTCATCAATTTTGATTTATGACAGGGAGCATTATCCTGCATAAAAATGAGCTTGGTGGGGTCGATTTGCACCCTTTCAGCAGAAGGGAACAGGCAAGACTCTAAAATTCTCTTGTACTGCTCGCTCCTGAGGGTCTTTTCAATAGGTTTTAAGAAACCAGTTCCATGAAAAGAAAAGCATCCCCAGAACATTATACTGATCGGATGCTTGACAGTACTTACTGCTAAATTCAAAGAGCTTTCAAAGCTTCTTCAGATTTTAGATCGCTTATCCTTTGAATTTAGCTCAACTTTCGTTTCATCGAAGAGAACATTTCGTAAAAAAAATCAGGTGAGTCACTTTTATTGAACAGCACTGTAGGTACTCAAAGCTATAGAGAAAAAAAATTCTATTCATTAAGTATAGCATGCATATCAGATTTGTTTTTACAAAAAAAAAAAAACCTTCTCACTAATATACAAGCTAATGTTTTAACGACAAGGATTCTGAAATATTTCATCTGAGATAAAAACTCTCAAAATGTGAAGAGTCTAGAAGAATTCAAAATGGTGTTGGAAAATGGACGTTTAACATTGTTCCAAAGCAATAGTCGGCAATTACCAGCTTAAAATACCAGAAAGAACAATTGGCAAGTGTTTATTTATAGCAACCACCTCAAGGTGACAGAATGCACCTAGAATAGCAAAGGGAGATAATTCTACAGTGACAATTTGTTGCCTGCAGTGTGTTAAAGAAATGATAACATATGCCAAAGATATGAGAGAAACTAGAGACCTCTGCTTCTGTTCCGTTACTCCACAATAGGCAGGGTTAAGCAAGAAGACGTTTTTCTACCAGCACAAATAGTGTTTACTTTTGATAGCTTTTAATAAATTTGTTTTTCATTTTTTTTTTTTTTTTACAAGTGAGACTTTTTGACATCACAAGTTAAACATTTTTATGGGAGCAGAACCAAAACAGTGCATTCTTAAATAGACAATTTAAATAGAAAAAATATTCATTGTTTTTGTAAATTTTGAAATACCGGAAATAACAGTTGACAAACTAATTAGTAAAATTAGTAAAACTTTAATGATTTAAGCACTAAAATTAAATAAGTGTGTGTGTGTGTGGGGGGGAACAGCTGAAAAGAAAAATTCTAAAGATTTTCTTAACAAAAACATTTAAAAAATAATTTAATTCATTTTTGAATATGTCTTGAAATTTTGATTAAAATCTGACAATAATCTGATTTTTCCAAGAATTTCCAATTCATTGTTTTTCACCAACCTAAAATTTTCCATACAAATTTATAGTATAATTACGTTGACACCAGAAATAAGATTTTTAACCAACATTTCGAAGTTTCTAAATAGGATTTAAAAAAATAATTTTTAGATAAAAAAAAAATCCTTTGGTCTTTATTCTTCATAATAACATGAAGATTTTGATGTTAAAACTTTGTTTTTTTATTAAGTATGGAGCATTTTTTATCACACGTCTGTTGATTTTCTAGCACATCTTTTGGGGGTACCTTATTAAAAGAGCATAAAATAGGTACCCCCGATAATTCCCTGAAAAAGAGTATAGCACGATGAAAAAGGCCCCAAATTGTTTGTTATTATTCAAGGCAACAGAATGCACCTAGAGCAGCAAAGGGAGAGAACTCTACAAAAACAATTTTTGCCTGCAGTGTCGTAAAGGTTATTATATACAGGCAATAAAATAAAAAAAGTGAAAAAAATCTTATATTTTCATTTTACCACTCTAACAAGATTTTATTTGTTATTTCTTTACTAAATTTCATCCCTTAAACACGACATTATCTCCAAACGTAAGATGTGAGTGACCCTACACCACTAAATGTTTGAATTAAATCAGAAAACTTTTACTTTCATTTTTTTTACTCTAAAATATTAACTTCTAAAACTTTTATGCAGATGGAAAATGTCCATAGGTCTCCTTACAGTAGGTAGGAATATAAAAAAAAACAACTGTATTTTAGGAATCTTTAAAATGAAATATCTGATTTAGCCCCCCCCCCCCATTATGTATTCAGCATCATTTTATATTCAGATGGACACAGTCCCAGTTTCCATAAAATACATCCGAGCACGGACTAAAATTGTACCCAATTTAAAATACAGTAGAATTCCTCATATCCAGAGTGCCTCATATCTTGACATGATTTTGATGTGTATATTTGAACTATTTGGGTGATATGTAACTGATTTGAAATTTCTGTTTTTCAGTAAATTTACTTTGGATAATTGCTTATGCTTATTTCACCCTAATGGCTTGTATTGGTGCAAAAGATGATGGGAATAAGAGGAAAAGAACAACTTTGGAGTTATCACAAAAAGTGGAAATTTTAAACAGACTAGACACTGTTGAAAGTTCATTGTAACTAATGGCTGAGTTCAACATTGGAAAGTCAACATTGTATGATATAAAATCTTCCAAAGAAACTATTCTCCAGCCTTCACATTGTCATAATGAACAAGGAAATAAAAAACATGATTGTGATGAAACCTGGACTGAAATTGAAAAAGCTATTGAAAATGTTGTCAGTTTTATGGAAAGAAAGCCAGCATTCAGCTATGACGATTGCAATAACGCATGCAGAGTTAAAAAGTATCTTTCATTTTAAAAATTTCAAGAACAAAAGGAAAATGAAATGCGGAAAATGTTGAGAATGAGATTAGAAGAGAAAGAATCATCATGCAACAGCAATTAAAAAATCCTCGTTACATTATTTGATTTGCATACGTGGCATACTTAATTTAATGAATTTTCATTAACATTACATAATTTCTTTTTCCTTAAAATCAATTCCGTTATATTTCACTCACCATTAGCTTATTTTGTTTACTATAAAACACTGAAAATAAAAGTTAAACCTGATTTCAGTTCTTTTATTTTAATCTAAATATAACCCCCCTCATATCCGGACTTTGTAACCAATTCCTCGTATCCGGAAGGCCTTCTTAGTCTGGTTGTTAGGGATTCTACTATATTTCCAAAAAGAATTTTCCTTAATTTTACAAGTGCACCAGTAATTAGTGTGAAAATAATTAACTTGACTTAATAATTGGGATTTTCTCAGCCTTTCTTTTTAGAAAATATTTAAATATCGAAATTTTATTTACAATTTAACATTTTCTTGCATTTAAAGAAAACATTGAAATAAGAAAAAAAATTCCTACATCTTACAAGGAATATCTCATGAATATCTGTCTATATTTCTGAGATGAGGTATTGTAACTATTTATGCTATGTTTCAGCCATTGTATACTCCAGCCTTCTTCAGGATCTGTCTATATTTCCGAGATGAGGTATTGTAACTATTTACGCTATGTTTCAGCCATTGTTTACTCCGGCCTTCTTCAGGATCGATATTTCCAAGATGAGGTATTGTAACTATTTATGCTATGTTTCAGCTGTTGTATGCCCCGGCCTTCTTCAGGATCTATATTTCTGAGATGAGGTATTGTAACTATTTATGCTATGTTTCAGCCATTGTATGCTCAGGCCTTCTTCAGGATCTGTCTATAATTCCGAGACGAGGTATTGAAACTAATTATGCTATGTTTCAGCCGTTGTATGCTCCGGCCTTCTTTAGGATCTGTGTATATTTCTGAAATGAGGTATTGTAACTCTTTATGCTAATATACATCATTCAGACTGTTGTCCTCATCGTTATTGCCATATTCACAACATTTTGGCCATTATATGCTCTGATGTGCAGGTGATTTGAATTCCGGACTACTGAACACTTTCTTTTGACAACAAGGATAGATTGTTCAAGGTCCATGTGACATACCTCTTCCGGATGTCTCAGTTATCTCCCTTTACCTCAATCTAACCAGGTATTGAACTCACAACACTTTGGGTCAAGTCATTAGATCCAATCAAATATCAAATTTTTATTTATGATTTAACATTTTCTTGTATTTAAAGTAAACACTGAAATAAAAAAAACACATATTACAAGGAATATACATTATTTACATTATTCGAACTATTGTCCTCATCTCTGTCGCCATATTTATTACAACATTTCAGCCGTTCAGTATCTGTCTATATTTCTGAGATGAGATAATATGTACTCTATTTACATTATTTGGACTATTGTCCTCATCTATGTTGCCATATTTATTACAACATTTCGGCCCTTCAGTATCTGTCTATATTTCTGAGATGAGGTATTATGTACACTATTTACATTATTCGAACTATTGTCCTCATCTTTGTCGCCATATTTATTACAACATTTCGGCCCTTCAATATCTGTCTATATTTCTGAGATGAGGTATTATGTACACTATTTACATTATTCGGACTACTGTCCTCATCTTTATTGACATATTCACAAAATTTTGGCCTTTATATGCTCTGATCTTCAGGTGATTTGAATTCCGGACTGAAACCTTTATTTTGACAACTGGGGTAGATTAACATTACATAATTTATTTCTTTTCTCTTAAAATCAATTCATTAAATTTACAATCGTCATTGCTTTTATTTTCTGATAATGTTCTCTATGGTTGCATGTACTTACAAAACTCAGCACAATTATACATATACAAAAGAAAATTCAAAATTCCTTTAAAAATATCGGTGTCTGATGATTTGTACTAAGCTTTACTATTTAGGAATAGTAAATATAGTTTTCACTTAATGACACTCAATAAATTTTTCTAACTAAAATTAAAAAAAAAACGAAAACTATTCTTATAAAAATTCATTATTCATCTAAAAATCTTTTTTCTTAAGACTATGATGTCCTTAATTTATCTAATTTATAAAAACAATTAAAAGCTTTTCTAATTATGTCATAGTTTTATTGCATTTTTAATTTTATGATTCAGAGCCAATTTTCCGCAATGTTTGACAAAAAAAAATTAATGAATAAAATTTGCCAAGGAGTCCTGTTTTTAACTATTACAAATATGAATATGTCTATATTTCTGAGATGAGGTATTATGTACATTATTCGGACTATTGTCCTCATCTTTGTTACCATATTTATTACAATGATTCGGCCCTTTAGTATCTGTCTATATTTCTGAGATGAGGTATTATGTACACTATTTACATTATTCGGACTATTGTCCTCATCTTTGTCGCCATATTTATTACAACATTTGTCGCCATATTTATTACAAGGACATATGGCTCAGTGGATAAAGGTGTTAGATCCAGTGACAGGACCCAAAGAGTATGAGTTCAATACCCGGCTAAGGCAGTGGAGAACTTTCAGAGGGAAATCAACAGGAGATAACTGACAACTGACATCCATTAAAAAACATGGCATGTGGAACTAGAACAGTCTACCCCAGTGAGCAAAATAAAGGGTTCACTTCGACATTCCAACCACCTGAAGAAGGCCAGAGCGTACAACGGCTGAAACGTTGTAATAAATATGGCGACAAAGATGAGGACAATAGTCCGAATAATGTAAATAATGTACAAATATGAAGTTTGTGGATTATATTTTCTAGAAATTTCATAAATTTAAATAAATTAGGGTATGGGATGTAAAAAAACAAAAAAAAAAAACAGAAAACATTTAAAAATAAAATTTTTAAATAAGTAATGAAAATTTCATTAAAATGAAAATTCAACAATTGTTTTTTTTTAAGCTTTTCTCCCCAAGCAAGGCTGGAAGCCACTAGCATGCAAGGGGTTACAGAAGGTTTGGAGGAAGAGCAGATAGGAGTGGTAAAGGAGAGGATGTGGAGAAAGATAGTGGATCGATCAAGGCTAGGGGGTTACAGAAGATTTGGAGCGAGAGCAGATAGGAATGAAAGGGGAAAGGATGTGGAAAAGGGAAGTGGATAGATCAAGGCAACTGGAGATGTCGATTGATGTTACACTTAAATAGTTGGAGATTATATTTGTCAGGGAAACAGGAATAAGGAAGGGAGTTCCACAGGCGAGAGGTGCGAGACATGAAACTATGGGAGTAGAAGAGATGTCTACATCTAACAGTTTCAACAATGAAGGGGTGGGAACGGGATGCCAGCCTCGTAGGACGCTTAAATTCATGAGGCCTGGGAACCAGCGAAAGCAGCTCATCGGAGCAATTACTTTGAAAGTATTTGTAAAAAAGACAGAGCGAGGCAATGGCGCGTCTGTGAGAGACCGACTGCAGACGAGATGACAGATCACAGCCAATTACGTTGCATATCCGTCTCTGGATCTTATCAAGAACCCTGAGGCAAACAGCAGGGGCTCCAGACGATATATGGCAGCAATACTCCATGCAAGGGCGAATGGTTGATTTATAGATTTGGAGGATCGATTCCGGGGAGAAACATTTCCTGGCGCGGCACAGGGAGCCAACTTTCCTTGCGGTGGATGATGCAATTGACTCGATGTATTTCTTCCATCTCAGGACAGCGGACAGCGTGAGACCGAGCAGCCGCAGAAAGGAACTCTCGAGAAGTTGGGCATCAGACATTCTAATTATTTGATTTTCAGAAATCAATTGGTTTTTAACACGAAAAAAAAATGCTAAAAATAATATTTGGCCTGCACAAAGTTAACCAAAATTATGAACGTGCTTTTAGAAAGGTTTAAAAAATTTAATAAAGTTATGAAAAAATAATTTGGTAGCTACTTCCATGAATTGGTTAAATGTACGGTTTAAAATGAAATTTAAAAAATTAAAAAGCTTTCACTTTAGCTTTAAATGAAAGCCAAAGGATTAAATTTACTGTAACTAGTAAGCAAAATACTTATGTATTTTAGACAGAAATCATATTGAGTGGAATAGGCATGCATTTTTTTTTCAGTAAAATCAATAATGTCACCAATTTTTTTAGACATTTGTAAACAAAACTTAATTTTCTGTTATAAAAATCTTGCAAAAAATAAAATAAATATTTCTGAAACATTATTGGAGGAAAATTAGCAAATTTAAAGTTAATCCAATTTGAAACAAATATTCTTTGACATAAAATGTTGTATACAAGCATTTCCTAACATCAGGGTCTTGTTTTTTGACATGTTGATTTATTGATGGTGGACTGACTGCCAAACATGTTCATTTTTAAGTATGGTGTAGCAGACGATAAATTTCATTAGAGTTTTTTTTTCTTTTCTCCATAATGGGGAATACCCTTAAAACATGTGACCTTTTAACAATACATTTATTGATTTGTACATCCATACTTCAGAAATTCTTCATCTATATATGTATATAAAAACAAATCGAAATTCTTTTTAAAATAGTTGGGGGTCTTCATATTATATGCTTTAGAATACATGATCAGTAAATGTCATTTTACTTAATAACTATATTCCTTAAGTATTATCTCAGTGAAATTGAACTTTAAAAGTTTTGAAAACTTTATAAATTATTCAATTTTAAATTGTAAAAAATGCAAACAAATCTTGTAAAAGTTCATTTTACATCAAAAATATTTTTCTTTTCTTCAGACAATATTGTCTTTAATATATATTATTCATAAAAGCAATTAAAATACTCTAATAATGTCTTAGTTTTATTGCATTTTTTTTTTTTAATTCAGAACAGATTTTTGAATATTGGGTCTGATTTTGTAAAAAAAAAAAAAAAATTCACTGATTGAAATTCTTCAAAAAATCTGTTTTTATCTTATATAATCACTAAAAATTGCTATTATTTATATTATTTGGACTATTGTCCTCATCTTTGTCACCATATTTATTACAATATTTTGGCTGTTGTAGGCTCTGGCCTTCTTCAGGTAGTTGGAATGTCGAACTGAACCCTTTATTTCGCTCACTGGGGTAGACTGTTCTAGTTCCATGTGCCATGTCTAATGGATGTCAGTTATCTCCTGTTAATTCCCCTCTCCAAGTTCTCTGCCGCCTTAACCAGGTATTGAACTCACACTCTTTAGGTCCTGTCGCTGAATCTAACTAACACCTTTATCGACTGTGCCATGTGACCTCAAAAACAGTCTACCCCAGTGAGCAAAATAATGTGTTCAGTTCGACATTCCAACCACCTGAAAAAGGCCAGAGTATACAACAGCAGAAACGTTGTAATAAATATGGCGACAAAGATGAGGACAATAGCCTGAATAATGTAAATAGTGTACATAATACCTCATCTCAGAAATATAGACATAAAGTATCTCGATGAATTTCTCAAGTTTTCATAAAATTTAGTAAGGGGGAGAAACACATGTAAAACAAAAATTATTTTTAGGAAGATTTTCTAATAAAAGAAATTTCAAAAATTCATTTGTGAATAAGTCCTGAAAATTTCATTAAAATCAAGCAATGTTTTCATTACATTTGAAGCAGGTTTCCATCACGATATGCTGATTTTTTAGCAATCTTGTGGCGGTACCTAAAATCAGTCATGTCAGCCATTTTATCAACTTTGTAAACAAAAGTGAAATTCTCTGTTTAAAAATCTTGTAAAATTCAATTATACTTTTTTCAAAAGTTATTTTAGGAAAATTAGAAAATTTAAATTATAAAAAATGTAATTTGAAACAAACATTATTTAACTATTACCACACTGCAGGCAAAAACTGTCGCTGTAGTATTCTCTCCTTGTGCTGCTCTAGGTGCATTCTGTTGCCTTGAAATGGTTGCTATAAATAAACGCTTGTCAATTGTTATTTCTGGTATTCACACTGATTAAACGCATGTTAATTTTTTGTAAACAAAACCTTTTAACCCTAAAATATCACTTATGATACACCATAAAAAAAACATTCTGACACACACACAAAAAAAAAAAAAAAATCTTTATGGTAAAAAGTTTTGGGAGTATGATTTGTATTAAGATTCAGGGTCAGGGTGGACGTGGGAACACCAGCAATTAAGAGGTGATTCCACACTCCTCAAAGCCTCCTGATCAGAGGCCTTGCTGCTGGATGTAGTTTATCGTCTTACCCAGGATGCAGATATAGTTTATTGCCATACCCAGGATGGTTCATTGTTTGGAACAGTTTTCCATCACAGTATGCTAATTTTTTAGCAATCTCACGGAGGTACCTACTGGTATTTCCTCTTCATCTAGGTATGTTCAATACTTTGTTAAAAAAGAGCATACCCTGCTGAAAAAAGGCCCCAAACTTGATTAAACAATTTTTTTATTGTCTAAATGTTTATGCTATTATTAAGAGAAAAGACCAAGGCATTTTTTAAAATTTTTTATCCTTTCTAGCACAGCCGAAATTTTAGTTAAAAATTTTTTTATTGTATTTTGAGTCAACAAAATTTACATAAAATCGATCATGTCAGCCATTTTTGACAACTTTGTAAACCAAAGTGAAATTCTACATTTAAAAATCTTGTAAAATTCAATTATACTTTATTCAAAAGATATTTTGGGAAAATTAGAAAATACAAAATATACTTAATGTAATTTGAAACAAACATTACTTAATTTTTTAGCAGAAAAAATTTAGTTGCAAATAAGAGAAGCATGTTGGACCGTGCTGATTGGTTTTGGAAGTGTGAATTGACGTCAGGCAAATTTATCATATGGAAGGGCAGAAGTGACAGTATTCTCAAATTTTAAGTGAATCAGCTTATTTAACAAAATTAAATCTTAAAAATTAAATAATTTCAAAAGTATAATATTTTATTGATTTTTTTAGGTACTTTTTTAATGAAGATATATCCAAATCCTACAATGTTTCTGTCCCTAAAATTAAATCTAAAGAAAGAAAAAAATTAATAATTGCAGTATATCGCTCACTGAAAAAGAAAGAATTGATTTTATTTAAAAAATGAAAAGAAATTATTAAGTGAAATATGTAAAAAAAAAAAAAGAAAATTAATTTAGTAACACTTCAATGATTTAATTATAGGTAACTCCAGGAGACTGCTAAAAAAAAAAAAGAAAAAAAAAAGAGCATCTGTAGCATGATGAAAAAGACGCCAAACTTGACGAAAACAAAATTTTTTCGTCTAAATGTTTACGTTATTATTAAGAGGAAAGGCCAAAATATTTTTTAATTATTTTTTAAATTTTTCCTTCTTTTTAGAACATTCTAAATTTTGATTAAAAAAACATTGTTTCTCTTTGTATCACCAGAACTAGTAAAAAAACATAAATCTTTAGCACATTTGTTTTTTGTATGACAGACATTAATTTGGAAAAACTTGCAAAAATAAAAAATAATTGTTAATGAAACTTTCAGAAACTATTCACAAATGATGGAAATTATTATAAATATGTTTTCTTTTTTTAAAGTCATGTCAAAAATATTTTTATATTTATTACCCCCCCACAAAAATTTTTTTTTTATGAAAACTCTAGAAATTCAATAGCATTCAGTTTAGTGATTATATTAGTTAAAAGCACAAGCCTTTGAGGGAAGCAAATTATTTTTTTAATTGGACCCCCCCCCCAACCACCACCACCTGAAAATCAGCTCTGAATTGTAACACACAAAACTCAATAAAACAGATATATTATTTAATTTAAAATGCTTTTATTTGCTTTTAGTTGTTTTTATGAATATGAACAATATTTTCTGAAAACAAAAAACTTTTTTGATGAAAAATGAATTTTTAATACAATTATTTGTTATTTCTTTAATTATAATAGATTTTTAGATTTAAGTTGTTAAAATATTATAAAATCAGTTAAAAGCCGCATCCGCTTTCGTAAGTGTCCTTATGGGATATATCTTTTTTAGCGTGTTGTAGACTGTATCGTTTTGACTAATCAGAAGATCCACAGTAATTAAGAAATGTAATTTTGTGTTTATAATCGGGCTGTAATTATAAAGTACGGAAGACCAACCAGAATACAATTAAGTTGCGTTATTTGAGTTAAGCATTGTTCTCCACTGTTAAGGCCTTTACTTTTGCGAAACACGTGTGGAGAAGTTAATTTGATTTTTCAATTTCAACTGAGAAGGGTACCTACAAGTATCAGTATCATCTTATGAAATTTATATGATCTTATTTTTATATTAATCTCAGTTATGACATTTTTCTACAAATGAAATATCAAAATTAATAATAAAATGAATGGAAATACAAATAACACAGTAAAATGTAATAAATGTACATAAAATTATAGTATTTTATGTACACTTCTGATAAAATTTCATAAGAAAGGTACCTATAAATTAATTAGATACCTTTCTTATGAAATTTAATCTCACTCTTAACAGTCTTATTTTAATTTCGTTATAATATATTTTCCATAAAGCATCGTAAACGTAAAAGTGAAAGATAAGTACAAAAACAAAATTAGAGCGCTGAAAGTTTTCCTTAAAAATACCAAGGTAAATAATTTGTTCACTTAAATACTTATATCACTTCTGTCCTACCGTACAACTTTTCCTCACATGAGCTGTCACTACGTGATGACGTCATCAATCATCACCTGTCAAGTGATGCAAAATGTTATGACCTGCTTTGTTTTATTTTTAAACTACTTATTTTCGATACAGAAACAAAGTAATGATTGTTTCAAAATATTTTAAGTAAAGATTATAATTTCTAATTTTCTTAAAATAAGTTTTGAAAAAATTATAATCGATTTTTAAAACAATTTGAAACTGAGATTTTCATTTTTTTTATAAAATGGAAAAAATGGTTGATATGATTAACTGTCAATTTTGCTGACTCAAAAAAAAAAAAAAAAAAAAAATTTTTAACGAAAATTCCGAACGTGCTAGGAACGATTAAAAAATGTAAAAAAAATACCCCAAAAATACTTTCATCTTTCCTCTTAATAATAATATAAACATTTAGACGATAAATTTTTGTTTTCACCAAATGCTCTTTTTTTAGCGATCTCATAGAGGTAATCACTACTAAAATGAATTTCATGAAATTTCCTAAAATTAAGACTAAGTGGGGGTAACAGATGTAAAAAAAAAAAAAAAAATTCTAAAAATTAAAAAAAAAAAAACATTGCTAATAAGATGGTACCTCGAAAGATTAAGCTAAAAAATGATCAGGCACATGATAAAAAAATGCTCCAGACTTTATAAAAAACAAAGTTTTAACGTCAAAATCTTCACGTTATTCAGAAGAAGGATTTTTTTTTTTATATAAAGTTTATTTTTTAAGATCCTTTTTAGAACCTTCGAAATGTTGGTTAAAAATCTTATTTCTGGTGTTAAGTTAATTTTAAATTTGTACGGGAAATTTTTGGAGGTTTTGGAGGGCGGTGAAAAACATTGATTTGGAAATTCTTGGAAAAATCAGATTGTCGGATTTTAATCAAACTTTCTAGACGTATTCAAAAATTAATTATGTTTTTTTTTTCTTCTTTTTTTTAAAGAAAATCTTCAGAATTTTTTTATGAAACCTATCTGTTTTTAGTTTAACTTTCTTTATGGCAATTTTACGTGTTTTTCCGGTTATAAATGTGACCAGGAGAAAACAAATTTCTATATAATAATTAATTATAAGAAAATAACATTTCAAGAGTTTTTTCTCTCCAATTCTTCTTCTTTTTAAATGGTAAATCTTAAAGATTTACGAAACTTTTCTATCTGTTTAATCATAATTTAATTAAAGATCTTTTCATTATCACCCCGATGAATCCGTCGTAGAAAAAAGTGGGCAAATCTTTTACTTACGTCTTTCCGTCTTCATCCGTCTGATGGGTTTTCCTTAAAAATAATGCAACATCAGCGAAAAGGGTGGGGAATTATTCAATTCTAAATGAGCAGCCCACAAATAATTGACTTATTTTGTCTTCTAACGAGGATTTTGTTGGCGACTGAAACAAAAAAAAGTTTTCTGAAGAGCGAAAGTCAAGGGAGATAATTCGTGATAATCAGGGATATATATTTATATTTTATTTTAATTACAGTGTAACTCGGATATAAGAGAGTTGTCAGGACCGGAGAAGAAGTCTCTTATATCCAGGTTTCTCTTATATCCGGGTTTGGTCTATTATATATACATTAACACAGGCTCTAATTTGGGACCAGAGAAAATCTCTCTTATATCCGTGTTTCTCTTATATCCGGGTCTCTTATATCCGGGTTACACTGTAGTGTATTATAATTGCTTTTATTATTGTAATGTAGTTGCTGTTATTCTTCTTGTTATTGCCAATGTTGTTGGAGTAAATTGCTGTTATCTAGTTATCATCATCATCATCATCATATTTTTGTGGGATTTCATGATCAAATATGATGGAAAAACAGACACTGTGGTGATAGATAAAGAAAAAAAAGACACTACATTATTCAGACTATTGTCCTCATCTTTGTCGCCATATTTATTACAACGTTTCGGCCGTTGTACGCTCCGGCATTCTTCAAGTGGTCGGAATGTCGAACTGAAGCCTTTATTTTGCTCAATGGGGTAAACTGTTCTAGTTTCACTTGCCATGTTTTTAAATGGATGTCTGTTGTCTCCTGTTAATTCCCCTCTCCAAGTTCTCCACTGCCTTAACCGGGTATTGAACTCACTGTCACTGGATCTATGGTGAAGGGGTGTAGAGTTCTCGTTGTTAATTGTTGCTTGTATCAGAAGGTAGATAAATAGTAGCAGTCCTTCGGGACAGCGGCTAGTTAGGCCTAAAGGTTCAACAAGCGATCAAATTGAGGTCACCATAACATAAACAAAATAACATACGAAAGAGAAGGGTATATCAAAAACAATTTGTATTTAAATGCAACATCAATGAATAGTACAATGTTTCTTGATTTACACGCACAAAGTTCGTTACAAAATGTTCATTCATAGAAGAGAAATCCGATTATTAAAAGAATATAAGTGTCTTTTGTTAATACTTAAGTTCATGACGTGCTGGTCACAGGAGATGAAAGGTGAGGTCAATGGGTTGGTAGGAGTCCTTTGATATCTCCGTGGGTGAAGGAAGGCTGAAGGCATCGGGTTTCACGGGTGAGAAAAGCGTAGCGACATTCACTGACGGTACTTCAAGGCTTTCTGTCTTAGGAGTGAATTTATCGCTCTATTTATGTGTGTCCTTCGGATCAGAGTCAGTCTGCTGAAACAAACTGTTGGGTATGGCGCGGAGCTGTTTGATTGGTGGAAAATTGTTTATCATTCTTTTTATTTCTTTTTAGTTTTCCACCGGAAATTCTGCGTGGAGCCGGGTGCGCAGAGACCAGTATTGGTCATTTGCTGTCTAAACCTCTGAGGGTTAATATCCGGTCCTTCGCTTGCTCCGTGCCACCACATAACTTTCGCCCCAGTAAACGGAGTTGTTGTTGCTTTTTTTGTTGTTGTTTTTTTTTTGTTTTTTTTAGTAATAAAAATATGTGTTTTCTTTCTTCCATTTAACCGTTCTACCGGACTTCGTTCTAGTTTCTGGTTTGTTATCATTAGTTTCTTCGGAACAAGATAGGGAGTTATCCAAATCCGGTCTTGATCCAATGGCATCTTTTGATTTTATATTTTCAGAAATATATGCAGGTTTTAGTCTATCTATTGAAACATTACTATGTACGTCATCCGATCTTTTAATAGTAAAATATTTTTCATGACGACTTAATACTTGGAATGGACCTGTGTATGGAGCTTCCAATGGCTTTCTTACTCTGTCTGTTCTTAGCCAGATACTTTTACATGTTTGTAAATCTTTTGGAATGTAAGAATCAGGTATTGTATGCAGGTGTCCCCTGGATAATTTGTCCATGTCAAATTTTTGCATCTCGTCGGCTAGAATTTTAACGTGCGAGTTTGTCATTTCACTATTCTCGTTCTTGATAGAGTCAATTAATAATCGGGGGACTTGTGCATGACTCCCTGTTACTGCAGTAAATGAAGAATAGTTTGATTCGTTAGGTGTTATCCTCATTCCCAAAAGGACGATAGGAAGAGCTGACAACCACGATTCTTTCCTGGCTATAATAGCCGTTTTTAAAGTTCTGTGTGCTCGCTCAACTAATCCATTCGTTTGCGGATGGTACGCCGTTGTTCGTAATCTGTGGAAGCCTATTATTTTTGATAGTTCTGAGAATAATTCGGATTCAAATTGGCTTCCTCTGTCCGTAACGACATGAAGAGGAACCCCGAATCGGGAGATCCACAGATTGACAAAAGCCGTTGATATTGATTTTGCCGTAATTTCTGTTATTGGGCATGCTTCTATCCATCTCGTATTTCTATCAATGCATGTTAATAAATATCGATATGGTGAAAAATAAGGGTCAGTTTGGTTCTTTACTGGTGGTAAGGGACCGACAATATCCACATGCACCGTTTCAAAACGACTGGAAGGTAATTCAAATGGATTTACTTTGCTCTTTGTGTGTTTTATTATTTTTGCTTGTTGGCAGTGTTGGCATTCTGTGCACCAGGTTTTTATTGACTTGTCCATCTTCGGCCAATAGTATCTGGATTTTATTATTTTTCTTGAAGATGTTATTCCTGGATGTGATAGATTATGCAGACTGTCAAATACCGATTTTCTGAGCTTTTCAGTCACAAAAGGTCGTGGAAAAGGTAATGTCGTGTCACATAATATGGTTTCATTTTGATTTATTGTGTATGGTTTCAGTTGATCTTTGAATGCCTGAATTTCATTGTCAGTAGCTTGATGCTTCATTATTTCTTGTAAGTCACATATATCAATAGTGATCGCGTTGACAGGTCGTGATAAACAATCAGCTACTATATTTTGTGAACCTCTTATATGTGAAATGTCATTTACATATTCGCTGATAAAACAGAGGTGACGCTGTTGTCTATCTGATTTTAAGGAAGACTGGCTTTTAAAAGCACTGCAAAGTGGTTTGTGATCCGTCAGTAACATTACATTTCTGCCTTCTATTAAATGTTTAAAATGGAGTACTGCTAGATAGGCAGCTAGTAGTTCTCTGTCAAAAGTAGAATATTTTTGTTGGGTTTGGGATAATTTCTTTGAAAAGAAACCTATGGGGATGGGTTGATTATCAATCATTTGATGAAGTGCTGCACCCACCGCATAATTCGAACTGTCTGTTACAAGTTGATAGTTGTTAGCTTTCGAGCTGGGGAAAGCCAAAACAGTTACATTTGATAAAGACTTTTTCATATTTTCGAAAGATTCAATTTCTTCCTTTGTTAGGGTTAATGACTTGGAATTTTGGTTTAAACGTATTTTTTCCGTGAGAGGTAGTATGATATCGCTGAAATTTGGCACAAGTTTTCTGTAAAAATTTGCCATTCCGATGAATCGGCGTAGTGATTTGGAATCGTTTGGTTGAGGAAATTCACTTAATTCATTCAACTTTTTAGCACTGGGTTTGAGACCACTAGCAGAAATATGAAATCCTAAAAAGTCTAATTCATTAGCACTAAATATGCATTTGGAGAGACAAATTTTAAAATCGTACTCACTCAGTTTTTGTAGTACTAGGTCGATATGCTTGGAATGAGTTTCTTCATCTTCTGAGAATATAAGGATATCGTCGATATATACAAAGGTATAATCAGTATCACGAAAGATATTGTCCATCATTCTCTGAAAAGTACATGATGCGTTCCGTAGTCCGAAAGGCATATAGTTATATTCAAATAACCCAAAAGGGGTAGAGATGGCTGTCTTGCAAACATCCTCCGGATGTACAGGTATCTGATGATAAGCAGACGACAGGTCTATCTTTGAAAAGAACTTCTTATTATGAAGCTTCGAAGACAAGGAATTTATATTTGGGACTTGATATCGATCGGCTTTTGTTATGGTATTTAAATGTCTGTAATCGCCAACAGGTCTATATGTGCCGTCTGACTTCGGTACCATATGTAAGGCTGAACTCCATTCAGAGTTTGAAGGGGAAATTATTCCTGCCTTTAGGAGTTTCTTGAATTCCTCTTTTGCAATTTCACATCTCTGAGCTGATAATTGTCTGGCTCTGGAGAAAGTAGGAGGGTTGCTACCAGTTTCTATTCTATGGAATATCTTTGGTTTTGTTGCATTCGTGTCGCGATGAGGAGAAATTAAGTTTGGGTATTTCTCCAGAATTGCTCGTACCATTTTGTTAGCATCTTTATTCGGTACTAAATCTATATTCATGATAATAGACGATGGATGTGCATCGGATTGTCTATTAGTCATTTTATCAATCAGCTTATTGTTTGTGCAGTCCACCATTAGCCCGAAATGGTTTAGGAAATCGTATCCTAGGAGTGGCTGAGCAGTTTCGGCTATTATAAATGTCCAGGTAAATTCTCGTCTGAGGTTCCGTAGTGTTAAATTCAGTACTGCTTGTCCTGAGCATTCAATCTTTTGACCGTTGGCAGACACTAAAGAGATATTGGTTGGGTATGTTACAGCTCCGCTTAAATATCTCTTCGGAAGTATAGATACGGCAGCTCCTGTATCCACAATAAAATTTAAACTTTGAGCTCCTAACCGTGCGGCTACAATGAGAAGCGGCGAGGAAATGGAAGCTAACACCTCTCGCCTAGTTAGTTTTCCGAAATCTCACGAGGAACTGGTGAATTTGGGCGAGAGTTGGGTTGCATTTGAACATTCCGTTTATTTGGCCATCTGCACCACGGCTTACAAAATTTTGCACGTTCCGCAAAGTATAAATGCGCTCGGCAAATTAGAGGTTTTTGGTCCTTGTTAAAAGGGCGAACACTGGTAGGGAATTTATTTTCACTGTGGGAACAGCCATGTATCCTTTTAGTTTCATTTTTATTTTGCTGTTCATCCCTTTGCTTCCCCGAAATCTGTCGAATCTGTGCGGTGTCTTGTTTGTTAAAATATAATAGTAAGTCATCCGCCATTCTTCCAAGGCGATCTGTGTCTAAATCGACTTGTGCCGCTACCACTGGTTTAATGGAGTGAGGTAGGGCTTGAATAAATTTGTGACGTACGATATCGTCCCCTACGCCAATTCGGCTTGCTAATGACATAAGTTCATTCAGGTATACTGAGGGACGACCTGTTACAGTCGATGACGACATTAATTTGTCCAGCATCTCTGGTTTTGTTTTCTCGTAAGCGCCCGTCACTGCTTCTCTTAGTGCGTCGTAATCTTTTGATTGCAGTATAGTTGGCTGTATATTTCCTACTACGTCCACAGGGAGAGCTGCCAAAGTGTTAAAAAATTTTTGACTGGTCTGTCTTATATTTGCAATATTAAATTGCGCCTCCATTATCGCAAACCAAGCTATTACGTTTGATTCAATGAAGTTTGGTGGTTTTATCGCAACAGCTTGGATTGGTTGGTTTTGATTAATTGTAGTTTCTTCAGCGTCATCTGCCATGTTTTTGGTTTGTGTTGAATAAAAATTCTAATTTTGTGACAGTTCAATTTTTTTTTTTTTTTTTTGTGCGTGCGTGTATATATATGTGTTAAAATCACGTCTTGGTCACCACTTATGGTGAAGGGGTGTAGAGTTCTCGTTGTTAATTGTTGCTTGTATCAGAAGGTAGATAAATAGTAGCAGTCCTTCGGGACAGCGGCTAGTTAGGCCTAAAGGTTCAACAAGCGATCAAATTGAGGTCACCATAACATAAACAAAATAACATACGAAAGAGAAGGGTATATCAAAAACAATTTGTATTTAAATGCAACATCAATGAATAGTACAATGTTTCTTGATTTACACGCACAAAGTTCGTTACAAAATGTTCATTCATAGAAGAGAAATCCGATTATTAAAAGAATATAAGTGTCTTTTGTTAATACTTAAGTTCATGACGTGCTGGTCACAGGAGATGAAAGGTGAGGTCAATGGGTTGGTAGGAGTCCTTTGATATCTCCGTGGGTGAAGGAAGGCTGAAGGCATCGGGTTTCACGGGTGAGAAAAGCGTAGCGACATTCACTGACGGTACTTCAAGGCTTTCTGTCTTAGGAGTGAATTTATCGCTCTATTTATGTGTGTCCTTCGGATCAGAGTCAGTCTGCTGAAACAAACTGTTGGGTATGGCGCGGAGCTGTTTGATTGGTGGAAAATTGTTTATCATTCTTTTTATTTCTTTTTAGTTTTCCACCGGAAATTCTGCGTGGAGCCGGGTGCGCAGAGACCAGTATTGGTCATTTGCTGTCTAAACCTCTGAGGGTTAATATCCGGTCCTTCGCTTGCTCCGTGCCACCACAGATCTAACCAACGCCTTTATCCACTGTACCATGCCTCTGTGTATGAATTGCTGGGTATTATAAACCTAATATCACAACATGTTTTAACCTGAGCTCATATTGCAATTTTTGTTGTTATTATCACTTTTTCTCTGGCACTCCTTAAAGAGTGTGAGTTAAATACCCAGTTAAGGCAGTGGAGAACTTGGAGAGGGGAATTAACAGGAGATAACTGACATCCATTAAACATGGCACGTGGAACTAGAAAAGCCTACGCTTCTCCAAGTTCTCCGCCGCCTTAACCAGGTATTGAACTCACACTCTTTAGGTCCTGTCACTGGATCTAACTAACGCCTTTATTGACTGTGCCATGTGTCCTCAAGAACAGTCTACCCCAGTGAGCAAAATAAAGGGTTCAGTTCGGCATTCCAACCATCTGAAGAAGGCCAGAGCATACAACGGCCGAAACGTTGTAATAAATATGGCGACAAAGATGAGGACAATAGTCCGAATAATGTAAATAGTGTACATAATAACTTGTGGCGGACTTCCACCACATTTATTTAATTTTGATTAGGAAACCAAACCGATGTGAAGAAAGTTATTAGTCTGTTATAAATGTTTTTTAACAGTTCTGCCGTGCAAGAGGAAAAATATGTAAGTGTAAAGGAATACGCAGTTTGTGAGTTGAATGAGAAGATGGGTGCATAGTTTCAACTGTCGTGGATTTCTGTGGCAGCTAAAGTCTCACTGGTGCGTCTCCTCTTTTCTCTTGCTTTTATAGGTGATCATTGAATCAGGAGCGCTGCGCAGGAAGAATCATTTTCCACACGCAGAGAATCTGATTGGTCGATACTGACCAATCAGTGCATGATCTTTGGGGAGACTTCTGGGGACCGATTCTCCCAAAAGTGCACAAAATCTACTATATGAAAATATAGCGATTTCGAAATTGTCGCATAAGATAGCAGCGTTGATTCCTGTCCAATGAATGATTGCTATTGAAAATTTGAATTTGTATAGGCCTATGTGTGTGTGCTGATAATCGTCATAACCTCATCTCAGAAATATAGACAGATACTGAAAAAAAGGACATACCTTATTCTAAGTCTCAGAGACAAGAAATACGGGAAAGCTATGATGATAGATTAAAATGAAAAGTTTATAAACATTGGTCAATGAAGAAGGTATTCCCATTGTTGTTGTTACTCTGGGCGCTATAACTCCTGAACTTCCAAAGTGGCTGGATACGTCTGGGTTTAGTGTCATGTCCTTGGGAATTCTTAAAAGTTCTTGAATCCTAACAAAAATGGACCAGCTCAGTTATATGCGAGAAGTTAGAAGAAAAATATTTTTAAATCCCATTTTTATGTTTTTTAGTCATATTTGTATAAAGAAATAATACGTGTTAGATAGATAGATAGATAGATAGATAGATAGATGTGAACAGATTGCACTAGATATGTATAGCTGGCCACTTTTATTCGAGGATACTTGTGATGTGCTGTTTAGATTCGTTTCGAAATTGTTAATGAGTTTGTTAGTAAGGCTGCGTTTTTAGTGAGAGCACATCACATTTAAATTTGCAAAAAACACGAGGAAAGAAGAACAAGAGATCAAATTGCAATCAACAATAAAATATGTATTGAAAATCAACGAGTACAACAATTGTGCTTAAGGAATTAATATTAAGGAAGAGAAAGTTGCTTCCCATGTACTGATATCTGATACAAGATAGGAATAATGTACTTACGAATGTTCTTGTTGAAGTGTTCAGTGTACAAATAAGATTTGAATTCAAGAATGAAAAGCTTGTACAAAAAGGATAATAGAATTTGATTTGTGACTTGGCTTTTGACAGACAGTAACAGTGTGATAGTAGTTTTGTGGCGGACCGTGGGGGTGAAGATGTGAAGAGATATCGGAAGGTTAAACTTTCCTGCTGGTGGGTCCAGCTACATGAGAATGTCGGACTTTAATTAAGTCCAAAGAAGACAAAGAAAACAAACAAGACCGATATATATGGGTAAACAAATATATATTAATAACAAAACAAGTTAAACAAAGACATGGACTGTTACATAGAGTTTGTATGGAGAAATTATGTGTGTGTGTTGTAAGTGTTCGTACGTACGTGTATTGTTCTTAGCGCGTTCCCCGAATTTGGGAAACGCTGTATCTGT
Organism: Acanthosepion esculentum; assembly: GCA_964036315.1. Taxonomy (NCBI): domain Eukaryota; kingdom Metazoa; phylum Mollusca; class Cephalopoda; order Sepiida; family Sepiidae; genus Acanthosepion; species Acanthosepion esculentum. The sequence goes on along the minus strand of OZ038479.1, from coordinate 5,547,471 downwards.
GAGAGGTCACGTATTGGTGTAAGTGGAAAAAGAAAGATTTTACCTCGTCTCCGCGCGAGGTAGCGGCCGAAGGCCTAAGTCGGAAAAAAGAGAGAGAGAAGGGTCAGCCAGTATTTATAGTCATGGGAGAGAGACCCCTGTTGAAGGATTAAAGAACTGAGGAGGAGGTAACTGCGTCAGTTTTGTGTCTGTGTGTGCGTGAGTAGAAGAATGTAGGTAAACGTCCGTAGTTGAGTTCTGTTGAATAATTGTTCTACTACTGGTCTATTGTTTTATTTCCATGGTTTAAATACTTTTTGGATAGGCTCCAGAAAGGAGCGGGAAAAATATCGAAAGGAATATTTAAAATATACGATTGGATAAAAATTGACCAATCAATGATTTTTTTAACTAAACCAAGTTAGGCAAAGGCATGGCAGAAAATTTTGTGTGAATACTGCGATGGGTAAATTGTCCTGTAGTACACAGTACTTATTTTCTAACCAATTATCACTAAGTATTTTGTGGTAAATCAGAGTAGCCACTACTAGGGCAGCTAGCCAATCCCTATTGCAGGCGCTTGCTCAAGCAATTATCTTTATTCAACACCCATCTGTGGTTTATACAGCTGACATTTTTTTGAAAAGTGCGTGCTGAACAATTTGAACAAGTCTGGCACCCTCAAAGCCCTCAGCCATGATGTTTTGTGACTTTGTGCTTGCACAGCTATCAACGCCCTCCAAGGATTCAATCAGCCCAATTTCACTCACGAGTCTTGGGCCAGGTACTTTGCAAAGGTGCTGCATGCTGGGATAGAATCCTTCAGTTTGATAACATCAGGAAGTCTCCTTCCTGACAAATCGGTCAGGTCTCAGGGTCAAAATGCGAATGTTCTAAGCACTCGACCATGTGCCCATCTAGATATGTACAGATAGTGAAATATATGTATATACGGAATAGATGGAGATAAATACCTATATATATATATATATATATATATTGGCTCCTGAAAAATTAATTTCGGTTGAGCTCTTTGGTTTGAGGTGTGAGTTTGTAAACAGTGACTATTTAAGCTAATATTGCACGACTCTTCGGCAGAACTGAGTCACTGTCAGTCACTGTGTGTTTATCTAAATCTAAAAATAAACACGCTAAAATTCACCTTCATCCCTGCCGTGCGCTGACGGCTTAGTGGTAGAAGTTCCGACTGACGCAAATTCAGTCGGGTTTCGATCGTAGCTTGAGGCAACCGGACGATGAGCTGCGAAACAGTCTGTCTGTGGATGACAAATATATATATATATATATATATATATATATATATTAATGCATGTTTCATTAAATATTAAGTTTTGTCTATTTATTTTAAGTAAGTTCATTTCGTATTGTCTGATAAGCTTAATCACATTATCGTTGAAAGACGAAAGGAAAACACCATATTGACACGTGTTTGAATCCAATCTAAGCTTTCGGCTTACATAAGCCATTATCAAAGCTGACAGTTTTAATAAATCAAACAACACATATACGAAACCACAATAATCCCCCGCCGTTGCTGTTTGAATAAGCTCAAAGTAACGACAAACTCTTATTTACGAGACAAGGAAGCGAAAAACGCGTCGTAGCTCGTGACGTCACACATGATCACGCGAGAGTGAAAACGAGAAGTATTAAGTATGGGAAGCCATTGGTATGTTTTGAATTTTAATTCTAGATCTTGTTTTGTTCACTACAGCTCAAAAGATCTAATAAAAATGTGCCAGCTCAGTTACGTTAGATGAAAAATATTTTTAATTCCATTTTTTTTAGTCATATTTGTATTAATGAAATAATACACTTTAAATACAGATTGATAGATAGATGTGAACAGGCTGCAGTAGATATGTATAGCTGGCCACTCGTATTCGAATATAATCGTCTACTACGGCGGCTAATCAATCCCTATTGCCGACGCTTACTCAGGCGCATTTCTGTTTATTTAACACCCACAGAGCCCACCTGTGGTTTATACTGCAACTATACTGGGCAGATCTTAGTTACGGTTTCTGGTAGAAAGGGCGTGTTATTTAGCGTGATCAACAAATTGAACAAGGCCAGCACGCTCAAGCCCTCGGCCACGATGACTTGTGGTTTCGTGCTCAGCACAGCTATCGACAACCCCCAGTTTCACTCACGTTGCTTGGGTCCACCGGTGGTATGGTTTTCAGTCATTTTCCAAAGGTGCCACATGCTAGGATTGACCCCCCCCCCTCCATTCCGATAACGCCAGAGATCTTCTTCCTGACAAATCGACCATGGTGAGATTTGAACCCGGGTCTCATGGTCAGAATGTGCACAGTCTAACCACTTGGCCACGTGCCCATCTAGATATGTACAGATAGCGAAACATATGAATAGACGGAGATACATATCTGGATATATATGGAGAGAGAGAGAGAGAGAGAGAGGGGGGAGAGAGAGGGGGGGAGGAGAGATGAACATGCTGCAATAGATATATAATAGAATGACAGGTAGATAGATATGAAAAGACTGACAGACAGATATAGATAGATATTAACAGGCTACAAAAGATATGAATAGACCGAGATAGAAAGACAGACATCTGAGACAGAATGGTAAATTTTAACAAACTGAGAAATAAAATGTTAGAAATATGAATAAACTGAGATAGATAGATAGATAGATAGATAGATAGATAGATATGTGCAGATGCTGGGATAGATAGATAGATAGATAGATATGTGCAGATGCTGGGATAGATAGATAGATAGATAGATAGATAGATAGATAGATAGATATGGGCAGATGCTGGGATAGATAGATAGATAGATAGATAGATAGATAGATATGTGCAGATGCTGGGATAGATAGATAGATAGATAGATAGATAGATAGATAGATAGATAGATAGATAGATATGTGCAGATGCTGGGATAGATAGATAGATAGATAGATAGATAGATAGATAGATAGATAGATAGATATGTGCAGATGCTGGGTTAGATAGATAGATATGAGTAGATGCTGGGATAGATAGATAGATAGATAGATAGATAGATAGATAGATAGATAGATAGATAATGTGCAGATGCTGGGATAGATAGATAGATAGACTGAAAGATAGATAGATATGAGCAGATGCTGGGATAGATAGATAGATAGATAGATAGATAGATAGATAGATAGATAGATATGTGCAGATGCTGGGATAGATAGATAGATAGATAGATAAATAGATAATATGCAGATGCTGGGATAGATAGATATGAGCAGATGCTGGGATATATATATATATATATATATATATATATATATATATAATGTGCAGACTGAAATAGAAAGATAGATTTTGTGATGTCAGTGAACACTCGTTGCCACTTTTGTAATGTCAACGAATACTCTTCGTCACTTTTGTAATGCTCGTTGTAGTAGAGACTTTGTAATCGCAGATACAACTATAGTAACGCCGTTGAACAATGCTGGTGTCAGACGCCTTCGAACAACACTCGCACTAATAATACTTGCTCGAATAGTAAACGCCGTACAGTGAGATATTCACTAATCGCCCCCACATGGTCGGATGTGGATCAAGGCCGAGTTTATTGTGGGGTATCCAGGCCCGTATACGCGGCCAATAATTCCCCATAGACCCCGTAAAAAACAAGATTGAGTAGCTGTTTTCCGAGACGAGACTCTGCCCTTCGACATAGCCTCGTCTGGGGGTTCCTCTCTGCCCTGGAGGCAGAGTGTTTGACCAGCACACTCTGATGTAATCCGGATAGTGACATATTCACAAACCACTCCACTCACTATGTCAGATGTGGCAGAAGGCCGGGTTTATTGTGGGGTATCCGAGCCTGTGGGCTCGGCCAAAATTTCCCTGTAGACCCCGTCAAAAACGGGGCCGGGTACTGTCTCCCAAGACATAGCCTCGTTTGGTTTCCTCTCTGCCCGGAGGCAAAGAGTTTGACAGGTAAACTTCCGAAGTAATTTGGAGAGTGATCCTTTAGACATCACACTGATTCCCATATATACATTTCCTTTACCCATGCTGCAATAGATATATAGAATGATAGGTAGATAGATATGAAAGGACTGACAGACAGATATAGATAGATATAAACAGGCTATAAATGTGTCGCAGCCGCCTTTTGCCGCTCCCTAAAATGAAAGAGAATAAGGCTTTTCGACCATGACCTTTTTACAAAGGAGAAGCCGTGGGGTAGATTGGTCTGGTAACCGTGGTAATTACATTTATCTCACAAGAGAACTTTCTTCAAACGGTTGATTACAATCAATTTACAGTCAAAGGGAAAGAACTTTCTTCTCTGTAATCTACATTGTGAATACGATTTTATTTCATGCTTGTATTTTATTCAATATATATTTGTTGGTTAACAAATTGGAGTTGTTATTATTTCTTGAATCCTGTACGTGAAAGGATCGTTAATATAAATAGTAGTAGTACCTATATATTTGGTATGTACGCTACATTACTTTTGGCTACCACAGCCCCGGAGCTTCCAGCATTCAAAGTTTACTTCTGCCATTTCTGACCTGTGCATTCACCGGCCACATCTGCTTTCTACTTCTGGCTTTGCATTCTAGAACTTTCCAAAAGCCACTACTACTTCTGGCATTTCTGGACCTGCTCATACAATGACTGCAACAGCCCCTTACTGCTGGCTTTTCTAGACTTGCGCAGATCTGAACTTCCTGCTATGCATTGGTCCCTACTTCCGGCATCATTATTTCAACCTAACAGATATTGAGCTTTTAGCTTAGAAATTACTATAGAGTTGGGGCTTTTTAACCCCAGATATTCGTTGGATAATTTTGCTCCAACTTTGCATTTATTCATATAGGTTCCATAATATAGATTTTACTTAAATAGCTATTATGTTTCTCTAACTCTTCAAATGTTGAATGTGTCGGAGTTAGCTCCTCCCCATTTCCTTAATCTTTCAACAGGGGTCTCTCTCCCACGAGTATAAATACTGGTTAACCTCTCGCCCCTTTCTCTTTTTCCGACTTAGGCCACGGGCGGCCATCTCGCGCGGAGATGAGGTAAAATCTCACTTTTTCGACTCAGGCCTTGAGCCGCTACCTCGCACGGAGACGAGGTAAAATCGTTCTTTTTCCACTTACACCAATAAGTGACATCTCACAGATACAGCGTTTCCCATATTCTGGGAACACGCTAAGGACAATACGCGTACGCACGGACACTCAACACAAAACACACACATAACTTCTCCATACAAACACTATGTAACTTTTCATGTCTTCGTGTATTAATATATTTGTTTACCCATGTATATCGGTCTTGTTTGTTTTCTTTGTCTTCTTTGGACTTAATTATAGTCCAACATTCTCATGTAGCTGGACCGGCCAGCAGGAAATCTTAACCCAGAGATATCTCTTCACATCACCCCCAACGGTCCGCTACAAATGTATAGCTAATTCTAATTTATATTTTTCCGTCTTTACAATATATTAATTTTATCTTATAAATTGTCCCCTGTTCTGTCACGCATGAAATAAAAATAATTGTTTGTACGGAAAATAAGGATCTACATACATCAAATCGTCTTTAAATTAAGTGGCAGCAGAAGAATTATTGTTGAACTTTTAAAAGGTAAGCTTAATCATTAATTCAATACTTAAATGCAGCGATTAATCTTAAGTTCTTTTTGTAGTTTATTGATTCTTATCGCATCTACTCCTCCCTAGCTATTGTGATGATGGCCAAACCAAGAGTCCTCCACAGGAGATAGCTTAAATGCCACAATGGGTGTCTTTTAAGCTAGCTATAATTGTGCATACAAAATGAAAATAAGAGTTACTCCCCTTGAACTACGAAAGCTACAATAAAGGCTACTATGATATATTAATATATATTTTTAACCTCGCATAATCTGGCAACCCTGAACCTGAGCTCAACGAAAATCATTCCCTGTGCCTAACTTTTCTAAGGCTTTTGAATGAGCTATGAATCATTGAAATCTGACCAGAGGAGTTGCTGGACACACACACGCACAAAAACACATACATTGTATTTTATATATAAGATTTTTCATCAATGCCTGCACCAGACAGTACAGTTATTTTTGGTCAATCTTCACCTATCGACTTTTCCTTTTAACCTAACTCACTTGGGTTACTCAACCCCAGCACTGGACATTTACATTGAACCTCCTTCTCTTTGGCTATATCGTCCTGACTTCAGACAGCCTATTCCGTACACTTTGATTAAAAACCACGAAAGGTTTATCGTTGGACTTAATCAGCAGCTATTCAAGGCTTTTACCAGACATTTAAACTGAACTTTTGAACTTTGCTTTTTCAGGCAATTAACTTACTTGGACTCTACTTTAACTTTGTCGCAGTTATTTTATCTAATGTTCTTCTATTCAGTCAGTATCCCACAATTCATTTAACTCTTCCTCCATTTACTTGATTCAATCTTTGTAACACTGCATGCGTTATTGCAATTGTCATAGCTGAGTGCTGGTTTTCTTTCCATAAAACTGACAACATTTCCAATAGCTTTTTCAGTTTCAGTCCAGGTTTCATCACAATCATGTTTTTTATTTCCTTGTTCATTGTGACAGTGTGAACGCTGGAAAATAGTTTCTTTGGAAGATTTTATATCGTACAAAGTTGACTTTCCTATGTTGAACTCAGCCATTAGTTACAATGAACTTTCATCAGCATCTAGTCTGTTTAAAATTACTACTTTTTGTGATAACTCTAAAGTTGTTCTTTTCCTCTTATTCCCATCATCCTTTGCGCCAATACAAGCCATTAGGGTGAAATAATCATAAGCAATTATCTAAAGTAAATTTCCTGAAAAACAGAAAATTCAAATCAGTTACATATCACCCAGATAGTTCAAATATACACATCAAGATCATGCCCAGATATGAGGGATTCCGGGTATGCGGGATTCCGGATATGAGTGATTCCGGGTATGAGGGATTCCGGATATGAGGGATTCCGGATATGAGGGATTCCGGATATGCGGGATTCCGGGTATGAGAGATTCCGGATATGCGGGATTCCAGGTATGCGGTATTCCGGATATGAGGATTCTACTGTAATACATATATGACATTATCAAAAATTTAAGAATGATAACTATGGTAAATTTTAAATATTTAAATTCCATTAAAACATTATATTCCTCAAGTAATTTTTACAGATAACTTTCACCTGTCAATCAAACTGTCAACACCTTAAATAAACAGCTACTGCCACTGATATGGTAGATTCCGGATATGAGGGATTCTGCTGTGTATAAAAAATGATTTTCTTTAGGAAAATTAGATGCAGAATGTCAGTTGAAATAACATTTATATATTCTTTTCAGCAATATACAATGACAGTAAAATTTTAAAATTTCCTTGCAGTAAAGTTTGTTATATAAAGTAATTAAGTTTTGTAGGGCAGCCTAAAGTTTTTGAGTTCATAGACAAAAGCTTAATAAGTGGTTGCTGATTAATCACTTCTATTGTGTGTGCGGACAAGACCTTAGTCGGCCGCTGCTGGCTGTCTCCCATTGTATGCCTGTGTGGATGCATGTGTGTGTACAAATGTGTAGATCAAACTGAGTTCAAAAATTATTTTGAGCCTCAAGAAGAAGTATGCTTCTATTTTTTTAAAGCGTTTCACCCCAAGCAAGGCAGGAAGCCACTAGCACACAAGGGGTTACAGAGAGTTGGAGCGAGAGCAACTAGGAGTGATAGAGGAAAGGATGAAGAGTAGGATAGGGGATAGATCAAGGCATCTGGAGACGTCGATTAACATTACATTTGAATAGTTGGAGATTATAGCTATCAGGGAAAAAGGAAAAAGGGGCGGGAGCTCCACAGGCGAGAGGTGCGAGATATGAAGCTATTGGAGTAGAAGAGATGGCTACATTTAACAGTTTCGACAGTGACAGGGTGTGGGCAAGATGCCAGCCTAGTTGAACGCTTAAATTCATTAAATTTGGGAACCAGCAAAAGCAGCTCATCAGAGCAGTTACCGTGAAAGTATTTGTAAAAAAGACAGAGGGAGGCGACGGCACGTCTGTGAGAGAGCGACTGCAGACGCGATGCCAGATTAGGGTTAATTACGTTGCATATCTGTCTTTGGATCTTATCAAGAACCTTGAGGCAAACATAAGGAGCACCAGACCATATATGGCAGCAATACTCCGTGCAGGGGCGAACGGTTGATTTGTAGATTTGAAGGATCAACTCCGGGGAGAAAAAAATTCCTGACACGGCGGCACAGGGAGCCAACTTTCCTTGCAGTGGACGAAGCTATTGACTCAATGTATTTGTTCCATCTCAGGTCAGCAGTCAATGTGAGGCCGAGTAGTCGCCAAGATGGGCTCTCGAAAAGTTGAGCGTCAGACATTCTAATGGGGGACAGGGATGGATCTCTCTTGTGCGTAATAGAGAGCAGTTTTGTTTTTGATTCTATTTTATATCTGTAAGGGGATTCAAAATCTAATTTCACATAGAGGTGTGTCGGAGTTAACTCCTCCTCAGTTCTTTAATCCTTCAACAGGGGTCTCTCTCTCTCTCTCCCCCCCTCTCCTGGCTATAAATACTGGCTGACCCTTCTCTCTCTCTCTCTCTCTCTATCTCTCTCTCTCTCTCTTTTCCGACTTAGGCCTTGGGCCGCTACCTCGCACGGAGGCGAGGTAAAATCTTTCTTTTTCCACTTACACCAATATGTGACCTCTCACAGGTACAGCGTTTCCCAAATTCTGGGAACGCGCTAAGAACAATACACGTACGTACGAACACTCACAACACACATAATTTCTCCATACAAACTCTATGTAACAGTGCATGTCTTTAACTTGTTTTGTTATTAAGATATATTTGTTTACCCATGTATATCAGTCTTGTTTGTTTTCTGTCTTCTTTGGATTTAATTAAAGTCCGACATTCTCATGTAGCTGGACCCGCCAGCAGGAAATTTTAACCTTCTGATATCTCTTCACATCTTCACCCCGCACGGTCCGCTACAGGTGTGAACTTTTTGCAAAAGTTTTGTTGGTTAGGAAATAATTTCACACTGGCTCACAAAAATCTTTTTCCTGAATTAACGGGAGGGGTAAAGGAATTTATTATTGTCATTTTCTAAATGGTCCAAATTCCTAGCCAATCGTGAATGGGTTTAATCAGCCATCTACTGAAAGCGACTTAACATGGTAAATTCCCACAGCAGACACTTCTCTATGAAGGATTATATATATTTAAATACTTTCAGATAAAATAGTGATCGACTTCATTCACAGAAATGTTTGTAGCATATATTTGTATGTGGGGATGTGGTTCAATTCCTTTCCTGCCGAACCGAGGTAATCACTTGAGATAAAGCTCTATATTCGCCTGACTTGCATATAAATAAGCGAGATAACATTTTTACAAATGTATTTTTTTTCTTCAGATTTTATTCATGGTAATTAAAATATTATTTTTTTTTGTTCGGCTTTATTTTAAAATTATTTCTCAATGTTTTAAAATTTATAAAATAAATATCATTGAAGTGTATCTGTTTTTTATTCATTATTTAAATATTAGTTTTTTTGAAATATGTTTTTGTTTTTGATATGTCCCGGAAAGGGATATATTTGTTCGAAGTAGCTAAGTAGTTTTGGCTACTGTAACGAAGTAGTACAATCTAGCAGATAGCAGTAATCGACTAGTACTCGTCGTAGTCGTAGTCAATAGGTGCATGTAATAGGCCTAGACCAAATATAGTTATAGTGCAAATATAGTCAAAATTTAATTTACTCAGGTTTAAAAATTTTGTTTCTAAAAAATCTTGTTTCCAGTCTGATTGAAGGATCCTGGGCAACACTTTGTGACCTTTGCTATCTTCAATATCTGTCAATAAAGGTGGCACAAGGCCAAAAGGGGGTACAGGGGAAAGCTGGTTTTCAATCTGTCTTATCTTAAACTTAGCTATTCACGATTACTGATCCAAAACATAACACAGTATTCTTTACACCAAAACAGTGCAAAAAATCTTTAAAGAATTCATAGGTTGATTTAATTTGTTAAATGACTACTACGACAATTTGACACTAACATTCGGCGATTGTGACCCCATAAGGATGTCAAACACAATCATATGTACCTAACAATACTTACAAATGTCAAATAAATTAAGAATTATCATAAAACTAAATCAGAATTAAAAAGCCATTTTTTATAAGAGTAGGAAACGCTGGCCGTAATGAAACTGGAGAGGTACAACTTATAGGGTTTGAATTACCAAACAAGGGGTGCGTATTATGCGTGAGTAGAAGCATTTTCCCCCACTTTCAGCACAATTTCAGGGGGGCGCATTATCGATGAAGGCGTACTATACATAGGAAATTAAGGTAGCTACTGGACCGTCAATGTCTGGTGTTAGCCTTTTTGCCTTTTTCCTCTTTTTATTAGAAAGAAAGAAAGAAAGAAAAGAGAGAGCGAGAGAAAGAAAGAAAGAGGGAAAGAAAGAAAGAAAGAGAGAGGGAAAGAAAGAAAGAAAGAAGAGTGAGAGTAAGAAAGAAAGAAAGAAAGAGGGAAAGTAAGAAAGAAAGAGTGAGAGTAAGAAAGAAAGAAAGAGGGAAAGAAAGAAAGAAAGAGAGGGAAAGAAAGAAAGAGAGAGTGAGAGTAAGAAAGAAAGAAAGAAAAAAGAAAGCGCGAGATTGAGAGAGAGAGAGAGAGTAAGAGAGTAAGAAAGAAAGAAAGAAAGAAAAAGAGAGTAAGAAAGAAAGAGAGAGAGAGAGAGAAAGAGAGAGCGAGAAAGAAAGAAAGATATGGATTTTAAGGGAAAGCAAATGCTTTGTTTCAATTTGAATTCTTGTAATATTTTTATTATTTTATTGGACTCACCAACATTTCAAATTAAAATGAAAACGCATCCATGCGACGAAGGGAAATTACTATCATTGTCCACCTTTAAAGAAAAATTTTTTCACTGGGGTTTTATGGAAAGTTATATTCTTCCTTGCTTTCATAGATTTTTTTTCCTTTCTTTATTGTATTTTGTTAAAACAAAACCCTTTAGAAATACTATGGCCCTGAGTTAACAATGAATAAAGAAAAAAACGTATGCCTTTAAAATTGTTAATTTTGTTTGTCAGGAGACAAGAAAAAGCAACAAAAAAAAATCACTGAAAACAATTTGAAAAACTGATGTAATGAATATGCATACACCTGTGTCCCCCCTCACAGTAATATGATTGGCTGAACAAAAAAAAATAATATTTTAATTACCATGAATAAAATCTGAAAAATAAAAAAAAAATACATTTGTAAAAATGTAATCTCCCTTATTTATATGCAAGTCAGGCGAATATAGAGTTTTGTCTCAAGTGATTACCTTGGTTCGGCAGGAAAGGAATTGAACCACATCCCCACATATATTAGGTCATCCCATAAGTTCTGTCCGAATTTTAACTTTTTGTTAAAATGAACGAAATTTAAAGAGTATTTTATAATGTCTAATGGAGCTGAACATTATTTTTAAGTTTAGATGCATTTAAACTGATCAAATTTTATTTCAAAGAACAATAAAATTAAATTTTGTTTGATTAAAACCCTGCTAACATGGAAGTAACCAAGAATCATTTGAGGCACATAATGCTTTATGAGTTCAAGAAAGGAAACTCAGCAGCCGAAGCGGCTAGAAACATTTACTCAGTTTATGGAGAGGAATGTGTGAATGAAAGAACTCGCAGAAGATGGTTTGCAAAATTCAGAGGCGGAGATTTCACCCTTGAAGATGACGATCGAACCGGACGTCCAGTTGAGTTTGATGAAAAGTTTCTTGAAGCAGCCCTTGAAGAAAATCCTGCTTTATCAGTTGAGGAATTGGCAGTGGTTCTCAGTTCAAACCATACAGCTGTTCATCGTCATCTTCAACAACTTGGAAAAGTTCCTAAACTTGGAAAATGGGTGCCTCATGAATTGTCTGAAAACAACCTCAAATCCCGAGTTGACATCTGCTCTTCTGTCCATTCTTGCCAAATTGTTTCACCTTTTTTGGATAGGCTTGTGACTGGCAACGAAAAATGGATCTTTTATCGAAATGTTAAGCATCGTAGACAGTGGCTTGGTAAAGGGGAAGGACCCCAGCCGCAGCCGAGAAGGGAACTTCATGGGCAAAAGGTTCTTCTTTCAATCTGGTGGGATTGCCAAGGAATAATCCACTTTGAATTCTTACCACCTAATGCAACAATTAATGCTCAAATATACTGTCAGCAATTAGAGTGTTTGAACCAAGCTTTGAGGAAAAAAAGACCTGCGCTAGTGAATCGAAAACGGGTGATGTTTCATCAGGACAATGCGCGACCACACACAGCAAGAATCACGTCACAAAAGGTCGAAGAACTTGGTTGGGAGAAAATTCCTCATCCACTTTATTCTCCCGACCTCGCTCCTTCAGACCACCATTTGTTTCGTAGCTTACAGAATCATTTGGAAGAAACAGCTTTTGTAACACAGGAAGAGGTTAAAACTGACATTTGTGAGTTCTTTGAATCAAAGCCAAAAGAATTTGACAGTAATGGAATTAGTAAGCTTGTTAATAGATGGAAGTCATAGATAATCAGGGAAAATACATTATTGATTGAATTTGTAATTAAATGTAACATTTGGTCACTTGTTTTCTTTATTCAAAATTCGGACAGAGCTTATGGGATGACCTGATACATATGTGCTACAAACATTTCTGTGATTGGCATTATGCGAATTCTATTACTGGAATGAAGTCGATCACTATGTGATGATTTTCGATGCATAGCTTAGATGTGGCACCAGGCCAAAATAATGTGACACACAGTGAGGGACAAACTCACTATTCAATCCTAATTGATCTAGCAAGAAAAGCTTGTTAACCATTACACCACATCGAAGTGCCTAGCTGACCAATATATGTGCCACCATTTCTGTTTTCTGTTTTAAATAACCCACAGAGGTGTTGATATGCCGCTAAACAACATCAAACAATTGTTAGAGACAAAAAACAAAACAAAAAAAAACTAACAAAAAATCTTTGATAAAAAAAACAAAAACAAAATCACATTTCAATTATTTACATTATTCGGACTATTGTCATCATCTTTGTTGCCATATTTGTTACAACGTTTCGGCCGTTGTACGCTCCGGTCTTCTTCAGGTGGTTGGAATGTCGAAATACAGACAGCACATTTCAAATAATGAATAAAAAAAATCATATACACTGAAGTGTATTATATAAATGTCAAGTGGTTAACAAAGAAAAAATTTCAAAATAAAGTTAAGCAAAAAAAAAAAATATTTTAATTACTGTAAATAAAATCAGAAAAAAAATACAGTTTTGAAAAATGGTACCTTTCTTATTTTGTGCAAGTCAGGCAAGTGTAGGGTTTAGACTTGAATGATTATCTTGTTTCAGCAGGAAAGGAATCGGGGTGCCTCCCCTTGTATAAATATGGGTTACAAACATTTCCGTAAGTAGATTGTGTGAATTCTATTATTGGAATGAATCAAACCAATCAGTATATAGAAAATTTCTAAGTATAACTAAAATTTGGCACCAGGCTGAAACAATGTGACGCGCAGTGAGGATCAAACTCATAATTCAATCATAATTGAAGTGCCGAGGTGATCAATGTATGGGTCAGCATCTCTTTTCTGTTTTCCCTACAGACTGAAAAAAGCTGTACAGTGACGATGCGGACATACAATGAGTTCACCTCTTTGAACAATACATGAAATAATAAGGACTTCACTGGAAATTCTATCCTATTTTATTACTATGATACAGAAAGAAACTCTTCAACTAGAAAATTAATTTGACTTGAAATAATGACAAATTTTAAAAAGCATTTAAAATGCAGTACAAAATATCAAATTTGAATTATGAAACGTAAAATAAATTATTGAATGAAACCATAAGATAGTTGACTTAAAGTAAATATTTTGTTTGTAATTTCTCACATATATTCCCAGTAACAAATTTCTGAATTCAGAATGTCAATATTCCCCAAAACAGGGCATCTTACAATCTCTGTAGACAATTTTATGATTGTGTCTTCTCTCCAGTATGTGACTGAATGTGTTGCACCAAATCTGACTTTCGTGAAAAGCAAGATCCACACACCTCACATGAATAGGGTTTCTCTCCAGTATGCTTTCTCATATGTATCACTAAACTTGATTTCGGTGAAAAAGATATTCCACACATTTCACAAGAATATGGTTTTTCCACAGTATGCGTTTGCATGCGTATTTTATTAGTATGAGACAACAAAATTTTTTCATTAACAAGTGGTCAGCACTTTACCTAGAAAATGAAATTTGCAAAAATGATACACTTTGGAAAAGCATTTAAAATGCTGCACATAATATGAAACTTGAATTATGAAGCATAGAATAGATTATTCAATGACGCCATAAGATGGTCGACGTAATAACAAGTACATATTTTGTGGGTAACCTTCCATGGATATCCCAGCAACAAAATATAAGTTCAACAGATATTGCTTCAAAAAAGACTACAATCTTCTAACTATCCAAAGAGTTTTTTTTTAAGGTAGAATTCCATTAATGTTCGTCTTAGTCTGGCATTAATTTGTTTACTTGCATTATTTACATTATTCGGACTGTTACCCTCATTTTTATTTTCATATTCACAACGTTTAAGTCGTTGTACGCTCCGGCCTTCTTCAGGTGATTGGAATTTCGAACCCAGTCTGTCCTGCTATTTACCCATAGCTGGGGGAGAGAAGAAGAGGATTCATACCTTTCCCAAGGGTGTTAGCACATAAGTGAATGTCATGGATTCGACTGGAATTCGAACTCGGCTCTCCGATTCCTCAATCCGAGCCGCTATCCATTACTCCACCGTGACTTTTTTACCCCAGCGTTTCACCCCAAGCAAGGCAGGAAGCCACTAGCACACAAGGGGTTATAGAGAATTAGATTGAGACCAAATAGGAGTGATAGAGGAAAGGATGAAGAGAAGGATAGGGGATAGATCAGGGCATCTGGAGACGTTGATTGACATTACATTTGAATAGTTGGAGATTATAGCTATCAGGGAAACAGAAAGAGGGGAGGGAGTTCCACAGGCGAGAGGGGCGAGAGATGAAGCTATTGGAGTAGAAGAGACGGCTACATTTAACAGTTTCAACAGTGAAAGGGTGAGAGCGGGATGCCAGCCTAGTAGAACGCTTAAATTCATGAAGTCTGGGAACCAGGGAAAGCAGCTCATCAGAGCAATTAACATGAAAGTATTTGTAAAAAAGACAGAGGGAGGCAACGGCACGTCTGTGAGAGAGCGACTGCGGACGAGATGCCAGATCAGGGCCAATTACATTGCATATCCGTCTCTGGATCTTATCAAGAACCTTGTGACAAACAGAAGGGGCTCCAGACCATATATGGCAGCAATACTCTATGAAAGGGCGAATGGTTGATTTTTAGATTTGAAAAATCGATTCCAGGGAGAAAAATTTCCTGGCGCGGCACAGGGAGCCAACTTTCCTTGCGGTGGATGAAGCAATTGACTCAATGTATTTGTTCCATCTCAGGTCAGCAGTCAACGTGAGACCGAGCAGCCGCAAAGAGGTTCTCTCGAGAAGTTGAGCATCAGACATTCTAATGGGGGCGCAGGGAAAGATTTGTGGTGATTTTCCTTATAAAGTCTAATTCCACACTATACTTCTAATGCGTTCTGAGTGGCTCTTGGGCCTTGTATTAGGGGAACAATAATAAAAAAGACGCTATTAGAAAAAAGGAAGCTGTGGAGAGTTGTTATTGTGTGTCTTGAAGCACATGGAAGTTAAGGAGAATAAATGACATGATCCAAACAATTCAGAAGCAAGGAACATCAGTAAAAAAAATGAAAAAGATGCTATTAGAAAAAAGGAAGCTGTGGAGAGTCGTTATTGTGTATGTCTTGAAGCACATGAAACTTAAGGAGAATAAATGACATGATCCAAACAATTCAGAATTTATAAATTATCAAAACTGTGAGATGAAGATACAAAAATAACTTGGACCGATTTTAAATGTGAATGAAGATTTTTGTGGCCTAGCATATGTGCTGATTCCTTAAGTTTACGAATTTTCCAATGATGTTCTTTGTCTATGATCTCAACCTGATCCCACAGAGAGCGGTGATCTCCCTTCTCTCTCTATATGTGGTCAGCCATGCCTGATTTTTCCACTTTTTCTCGTGTTACAGCTTTCTGGTGTTCTTGAAGCCTTACCTTAAGGGGGCGGCCTGTGTCCCGTTTATATTTCTTTCCGCAGCTGCAGGGGATAGCGTACACACAGTCTTTAGTCATGTTTTCCTCTATGCGGGGTCTTACTCTGGAGAGATATCTGCAAAGTGTCGTCCAGCTTTTGAAGGTTGTCCTCATGTTATATGGACCGCAGATCCTTTGTATTTTCTCTGATAACCCCTTCACATAAGGCAGGCAGACTGTTTTCTGAGTGTTGTTGTCCTCCTCTTGTACCCGCCTATCCCAGCTTTTTGGGGTTGCTGTTACGTTGTAGGGTATGACTTATACTGACAGTATACATTTATACAGAAAAAGGAAGCAGTGGAGAGTCGTTATCATGTATGTGTTGAAGCAAATGGAACTTAAGGAAAATAAATGACATGATCCAAACAATTCAGAAGCAAAGAACATTAGTAAAAAATAAAAGATGCTATTAGAAAAAAGGAAGCTGTGGAGAGTGGTTATGTGTATGTATTGAAGCACATGGAACTTAAGGAGAATAAATGACATGATACAATCAATTCAGAATTTATAAATGATCAAAACGGAAGAATTTCTTTTTAGAACTGTGAGATGAAGATACATAAAAGGTGTTCGAATAACTAGGACCGATTTTAAAGGTGAATTAAGTTTAAAATTGGTCCAAGGTAATGGAATATTTTATGATAGTCACCTTCACAAGGAAGTTCCCAACTAGCATCCAGTTGGCAGACAAAAAAAAAGCGGGCTGTAACTCACTACAGAACCCAGCAATCACAGCATAATGATGGATATTTATTGGGGGCAGTATCCACACCAAAGTCAGCAGCCAATCAAGACGTAAAGAATAGGTTTGCCCAAGTAACAGAATGAAATATCCCTGTCTGTTATATATAAAAAAAAAACACTCACCAACTGGCTCAGATAGGTTGCCAAAACAGACTCGACTTCCAGTACAGTCGATTGCTCTCTGTTTGTCCAACTAAATTCTACAATGTGGAAAACTGCGGATGAGATTATGATTACTTTATTAAATTATAAAATTATCAGCATTTTTCTGTTTTCATGATTGAAGTTATTTACAATATCTGATAACAAGTGGAATTACTTTAATATGAATTCTTTGAAAATGCGAATCCACAAACTTCACAAAGAAACGGCTTCTCACCAGTCAGCAATCGCATATGTATTTGTAATGCAGAACTGTCTGAATATACAGATCCACAAACTTCACACGAGAAAGCTTTCTCTTCTGTGTGAGTTCGTATGTGTTGTTTTTGAACCTTTCCCATACTTTGCAAACGTCTTATCACCGTTGAGTGATCAACTCCAAGTTTCTTAGCCAATTTCAAAGTCGACTGAGTAGGATCGTCATTCAAAAGAGCGAGTAAATCCTCGCTTCCGAATTCTTGAGGTCTACCACTACGGGGTTTGTCCTCCAAGTCAAACTCACCTTTTCTGAACTTTGCAAACCATTCCCGACACGTACTGCTTCCAACTGAACCGTCGCCATAGGCTTCATCAATCATCTTCTTTGCTTTCGAGGCAGTCTTTCCCAAATTGAAAAGGAACAACATGCAATGGCGCACATGGATCTTGTCCACTGCCATATTTGGTTTTTTTTTTCACTTTTTTTTTTAACCCAATACAGAATACTCAAAAAAGTTTTCAAGATGTGGGAACCAGGAACTTTTGCACAAGCCTAGTTTGGTATAATTCTGATGTTAACCAGTTCAATCCTTGAATAAAAAAATAAAAAAAATTATTATAACATACCAAACTATGAACAAAACTGGTCAGCAAAAAAAAAAAATTTTTGAAATGGTATCAAAGACACCAAACATCTTTTTTAGCTAATTTGGCTGAATCTGAAAATTACCTTACTTTTTCTTGGTTAGCTACCATTCTTGACGTACAGAAATGCCACTTTTTGGAAAAAAAAAATTCATCTTTTTTTTGTATATTTTGATATTCACCAATGACAATATTTCTTAAAATAAAATCGCAGAAACCTCTCTATTCATATTTAAACCAAAAAATATTGGCTTGCTTATTGAGAAATACTATTTTTGCAATAACAATCAGACCCTAAGTCTTTAAAAATAAGATGATTGTATATACCAAGACCAACAAGTATTTTCATCAAATCATTTAATAAACTAACAGCAGAAATAAAACCTTTGTGAACATAAGAACTATGGTAAATATGTTCTCTTTCTTGATTGTCTGTCATGTTCAATGTTATTTAAGTCCCTTTTCATACTCCAGCAGTATCACGTACAATGGAATAGGTGTATTCAATTGGGATGTCTTTAGTTAGAGTCTCTTTCCAACTGTGAAAACAAAATGCTCTCAATGTGCTTGGTTTTCTTCTGTAGTGAAGGGATAAAAGTGATGGGATAAATTTATGAATATCAAACAGATTTTGGGTTTCATTTTTTGATGTCACCTTAATTATTAAGTTTAAATTGTATTACTGATAAAGTTTATCAGTTAATTTGGATTTTTGCGAAAAATTTGAAAAATTTGGTACTTCTGTTTTAAAATTTTTGACTCAAAAACACTTTTTTTTTTATAAAAATAGTTTATTTCAGTTGGCTGACACAATTTGCTTGGCCTACCTGAAATAAATTTATAGGTTTCTACGACCTTTATTAAGTAAATTTTGCGATCAGCCATGATCGTAAATTGATCTTTTTTTCCAAATATGAGCAATTTCAGTACAGCAAAATCGGTAGCTAACTGTGAAAAACTAAGGCCATTTTTGGAATCAGCACCAGTGAATTAGCTAAAAAACGTGTTTTGTTTTGGCACCAAAAATCATGAAGACTAGTGTAATTTAAACAGGAATTTACATAAAAAAAATTTTAAAACAGTATTATTCCTCAGTATCTGTCTATATTTCAGAGAAGAGGTATTATGTACACTATTTACATTATTCGGACTATTGTCCTCATCTTTGTTGCCATATTTATTAGAATGTTTCGGCCGTTGTACACTCCAGCCTTCTTCAGGAGATTGGAATGTCGAACTAAACCTTTTATACATTAGTTACATTATTCAGACTATTGTCCTCATCTTTGTTGCCATATTTATTACAACGTTTCGGCTGTTGTACGCTTTGGTCTTCTTCAGGTAGTTGGAATGTCAAACTGAACCCTTTATACAATGGCTGAAACATAATAAATATGGTGACAAAGATGAGGGCACTAGTCCGAATAATGTAAATAATGTACATAATAACTCATCTCAGAAATATAGATAAACCTTTTATTTTGCTCACTGGGGTAGACTATTTTAGTTCCACATGCCATATTTAATGGATGTCAGTCCTCAAGTACACATGGCACAGCGGATAAAGGCATTGGTTAGATCCAGTGACAGGACCCAAAGAGTGTGAGTTCAATACCTGGTTAAGGCAGTGGAGAACTTGGAGAGGGGAATTAACAGGAGATAACTGACAATTGATATCCATTAGACATGGCATGTGGAACTAGAACAGTCTACTGCAGTGAGCAAAATAAAGGGTTCAGTTCGACATTCCAACCACTTGAAGAAGGCCAGAGCGTACAACGGCTGAAACGTCGTAATAAATATGGTGACAAAGATGAGGACAATAGTCCGAATAATGTAAATAGTGTACATAATACCTCATCTCAGATATATAGACAGATACTGAAAGGTCGAAACATTGTAATAAATATGGTGACAAAGATGAGGACAATAGTCCGAATAATGCAAATAGTATTATTCCTTTTATTATTAGCACGGATGATAGACATCATAAATGATTGCAAAAGATATTCATGAAACTCTATGTCAGAAAATACTAAACGACGACATTTATGTTCATAAAATTAGAACTAATTAATAAAAAAGTTAAGGAAACTTAAGCAAAACAAATACAAAAGTTTGAAAATTATTTTTCCTTTGTACTTTAAATTACTTTGACTGAAAAATAAGTTTGAGTAAATTTTTGAAAGAAATAAATGTGTAAATTTGCAGTTTAAAACCCACACACCAATCGTAATTAAAATTTCCTGAAAATTTTCATTTCGGTGTAAATTTACATGCTTATTTTGAAAATAACAGTAAAACTCTGTGGAAATCTACTGTTTTAAAGTTATCGACAATAAAATTTCAGATTCTTTCTTGTCAGGTCCGTCCACCATTATTGGCATGTTTTTTACATACGTTTGCCTCGAGTAGTCATGTGTGGAAGCTTACTTAATTAACAGCCTTTTTACTCATCTTCCAGTCTTCTTGCTCATCTCAATTACTGTGCAAAACCAAAAGAAGTCTTTAGACATTTTTGAAAGTGAAGCTTGTATCGAATTATTTTTTGGTAAATTTAAGTTATTTAGAAAAGCAATGTTTTGTTGTGTTGTTTTCTTTTTTATAGTGAAGCTGTAATAATAACTTAATATTAATTTAATAATAACTTAATAAGATAACTTAATTTAATAACTTAATAATTTAACAATAATTTCATAATTTCATAAGTTAATAATAACTTAATTATAACTTAATATTAATTTAATGATAATTTAATAATAACTTAATATTAATTTAATGATAATTTAATAATAACTTAATATTAATTTAATGATAATTTAATAATAACTTAATATTAATTTAATGATAATTTAATAATAACTTAATATTAATTTAATGATAATTTAATAATAACTTAATAATAGTTTAATAATAATTTCATAATTCAATAATAATAATTTAGTAATAAATTAATGAGATAATAATTTAATAATAATTTAATATTAATTTAATAATAATAATCATGCTTTTTGAAACCCCATACTTAAAAACAAAATTGACCCTTACAATTGTTCTTGTTATTATAAATTCCTTTGTAGAATTTTTTTTTATTTTGTAAATAATCAGGCTCTTTTTGAATTTCATGGAAAGATTGCGCATTGGGTGTGCAATAATCAAGACAAGTGAGACTTCAGCAAATGACTACCCATAAGGCAAATGTATGGAAACAATGCCAGTAACGACGATGAGAATGAGTCTGGACTTTTATTGCTGATAACTCCTAAATAACTTTTGAAATAACCATGTAAATGGACAACGAAATGAAAATTTTCAGAAAATTTTAATTACAAGTGGCGTGCGGGGCTGAAACTGCAAATTTACCTATAAACTATAACATAATAATAATGAATTCTTGTTCAAATGATAAAACAAATTTTAAAAGGTATCGGCTCAATTCAAATATTTCATTGCACAAAGTTACAGGATGGGCAATTGGAAGGACAATTAGATAATAATTATTAAAATTTTCAGATTAGGTTAGAGAAAATAATGAAAAAAAAGCAGAGTAAAAATGATATTTTTAAGCTATATAAAATCAATTTAAGAACAAGTCCAAGATGAATCAAATCCAGAATTAACTCGACAAGATTCAGTAAAATTGAGCAAAACCACCCTATCCACTTCCTGCCAATTAGAAGAAGACATGATTAATGTGCTGTCTGAATTTCTTTCGTCCTGAGAAATAAAGACCTGAGATTTGTTTAATTATACTAACTGTCCAAAACATATATGGTCTTGAAATTTTTTAAACAAAAAAGCTTTTGTCTACTTCTCAAGCTTGGGATATGTTTTTGTTGATGAGTTCTACCCCCAAACACCATCATTTGTACAGAAAAAGATATCCAGGGAATTCTAAAAACAGCAGGAAAGGCCATGTATTTTATTAACGTACCACCTAAGATTCAAACAGTCGGGGTGGACAAATTGGACATAACAATGTGTAATTTTTGTTGTAGTCATCTATATAGATGAGAACTCCCCAGGCAGAGAGGCAGTTGGAGAATTGTGTCCAACAAAAAAAGTCAACAGATATGCACTCTGGTCACATTTCCTTTGGCTAAAGTGAAAAATCAGCCACACATGACAGAAAAATTGAGTGAGAGTCAACAGGTTGGTTATTATTTTAGTGCTTGTGACTAGATTTCTCAACTCACCATCTGGCAGTAGAGAACTTGATTTTGCAGTATTTAACAGAGACATTTTATTCAACCAGTTTTTCTTCATATTCAATAAGCCTGTTGTTAGAGTTATCAACAGTGTTGTGCATTTTAATGAATGAGTTCTTAGTCCAGCCTGATTCCCAACGTGGTCCTTGAACACAAAGAGACAAAAGTTACCATGGCCATAAGTTGAGAATTATTTCTTCTTAACTGCAGTGCAGAATATACATAGACTAATTTGTCTATATCTCTGAGATGAGGTATTATGATTACTTGCATTATTTACATTATTTGGACTGTTATTCTCATCTTCATTGCCATATTCACAACAACACATGGCCCAGTGGATAAAGACATTTGTTAGATCCAATGACTAGACCCAAAGATCTGTCTATATCTCTGAGATGAGGTATTATGATTACTTGCATTATTTGGACTGTTATTCTCCTCTTCATTGCTATATTCACATTTCAGCCATTGACATTAAAGGGAAATTAATACAATTTAAAAGGAAAATTAATATCTGTCTATATTTCTGAGATGAGGTATTATGATTACTTGCATTATTTCCATTATTCAGACTGTTATCCTCATCTTCATTGCCATATTCACAATGACACATGGCCCAGTGGATAAAAACATTGGTTAGATCCAGTGACTAGACCCAAAGATCTGTCTATATCTCTGAGAGGAGGTATTATGATTACTTGCATTATTTACATTATTCGGACTGTTATCCTCATCTTCATTGCCATATTCACAATGTTTCGGCCATTATACACTCTGGCCTTCTTCAGGTGATTGGTATTTTGAACCAAATCCTTTACTTCGTCCACCACAATTGCAATATAAGCTCTGGTAAAAAATGCGATAATAATAACAAAAATTGCAATATGAGCACTGTTAAAAAATGATTTATAAGTCCCAGAAATTCATATACAGATGTCCTCAAGGACACATGGCCCAGTGGATAAAGACGTTAGTTAAATTCAGTGACTAGACACAAACAGATGTGAGTTCAATCCCAGGCCACTGGTAATGAACTCACAACCCTTTATAGTTTTATTCAACTTGGAGAGTTGAGTTAAAGGGAAATAACCATGACATCCAGATGAGGCATGGCATGTGGAACTAAAACAATCTACTCTGGTGGATGAAATGAAGGATTCAGTTTGAAATTCCAATCAACTGAAGAAGGCCGGAGCGTACAACAGCCAAAATGTTGTGAATATGGCAATGAAGATGAGGATAACAGTCCGAATAATGTAAATAATGTAAGTAATCAGAATACCTCATCTCAGGGATCCAATCACCTGAAGATAGCCAGAGTGTACAATGGCCGAAACATTCTGAATATGGCAATGAAGATGAGGATGACAGTCAGAATAATGTAAATAATGTAAGTAATGAAAATACCTCATCTCAGAGATCCAATCACCTGAAGATGGCCAGAGTGTACAATGGCCGAAATGTTGTGAATATGGCAATGAAGATGAGAATAACAGTCCGAATAATGTAAATAATGTAAGTAATCATAATACCTCATCTCAGAGATCCAATCATCTGAAGATGGCCGGAATGTACAATGGCCGAAACGTTGTGAATATGGCAATGAAGATGAGGATGACAGTCAGAATAATGTAAATAATGTAAGTAATGAAAATACCTCATCTCAGAGATCCAATCATCTGAAGATGGCCGGAATGTACAATGGCCGAAACGTTGTGAATATGGCAATGAAGATGAGGATGACAGTCAGAATAATGTAAATAATGTAAGTAATGAAAATACCTCATCTCAGAGATCCAATCATCTGAAGATGGCCGGAATGTACAATGGCCGAAACGTTGTGAATATGGCAATGAAGATGAGGATGACAGTCAGAATAATGTAAATAATGTAAGTAATGAAAATACCTCATCTCAGAGATCCAATCATCTGAAGATGGCCGGAATGTACAATGGCCGAAATGTTGTGAATATGGCAATGAAGATGAGGATAACAGTTCGAATAATGTAAATAATGTAAGTAATGAAAATACCTCATCTCAGAGATCCAATCATCTGAAGATGGCCGGAATGTACAATGGCCGAAACGTTGTGAATATGGCAATGAAGATGAGGATGACAGTCAGAATAATGTAAATAATGTAAGTAATGAAAATACCTCATCTCAGAGATCCAATCATCTGAAGATGGCCGGAGTGTACAATGGCCGAAATGTTGTGAATATGGCAATGAAGATGAGGATAACAGTTCGAATAATGTAAATAATGTAAGTAATGAAAATACCTCATCTCAGAGATCCAATCATCTGAAGATGGCCGGAATGTACAATGGCCGAAACATTCTGAATATGGCAATGAAGATGAGGATGACAGTCAGAATAATGTAAATAATGTAAGTAATGAAAATACCTCATCTCAGAGATCCAATCATCTGAAGATGGCCGGAATGTACAATGGCCGAAATGTTGTGAATATGGCAATGAAGATGAGGATGACAGTCAGAATAATGTAAATAATGTAAGTAATGAAAATACCTCATCTCAGAGATCCAATCATCTGAAGATGGCCGGAATGTACAATGGCCGAAATGTTGTGAATATGGCAATGAAGATGAGGATGACAGTCAGAATAATGTAAATAATGTAAGTAATGAAAATACCTCATCTCAGAGATCCAATCATCTGAAGATGGCCGGAGTGTACAATGGCCGAAATGTTGTGAATATGGCAATGAAGATGAGGATAACAGTTCGAATAATGTAAATAATGTAAGTAATGAAAATACCTCATCTCAGAGATCCAATCATCTGAAGATGGCCGGAGTGTACAATGGCCGAAATGTTGTGAATATGGCAATGAAGATGAGGATAACAGTTCGAATAATGTAAATAATGTAAGTAATGAAAATACCTCATCTCAGAGATCCAATCATCTGAAGATGGCCGGAGTGTACAATGGCCGAAATGTTGTGAATATGGCAATGAAGATGAGGATAACAGTTCGAATAATGTAAATAATGTAAGTAATGAAAATACCTCATCTCAGAGATCCAATCATCTGAAGATGGCCGGAGTGTACAATGGCCGAAATGTTGTGAATATGGCAATGAAGATGAGGATAACAGTTCGAATAATGTAAATAATGTAAGTAATGAAAATACCTCATCTCAGAGATCCAATCATCTGAAGATGGCCGGAGTGTACAATGGCCGAAATGTTGTGAATATGGCAATGAAGATGAGGATAACAGTTCGAATAATGTAAATAATGTAAGTAATGAAAATACCTCATCTCAGAGATCCAATCATCTGAAGATGGCCGGAGTGTACAATGGCCGAAATGTTGTGAATATGGCAATGAAGATGAGGATAACAGTTCGAATAATGTAAATAATGTAAGTAATGAAAATACCTCATCTCAGAGATCCAATCATCTGAAGATGGCCGGAGTGTACAATGGCCGAAACATGGTGAATATGGCAATGAAGATGAGGATAACAGTCAGAATAATGTAAATAATGTAAGTAATGAAAATACCTCATCTCAGAGATCCAATCATCTGAAGATGGCCGGAATGTACAATGGCCGAAACGTTGTGAATATGGCAATGAAGATGAGGATGACAGTCAGAATAATGTAAATAATGTAAGTAATGAAAATACCTCATCTCAGAGATCCAATCATCTGAAGATGGCCGGAATGTACAATGGCCGAAACGTTGTGAATATGGCAATGAAGATGAGGATGACAGTCAGAATAATGTAAATAATGTAAGTAATGAAAATACCTCATCTCAGAGATCCAATCATCTGAAGATGGCCGGAATGTACAATGGCCGAAACGTTGTGAATATGGCAATGAAGATGAGGATAACAGTCCGAATAATGTAAATAATGTAAGTAATACATATATTAGCATCTGTTAGTCTGTCCGTCTATTATACCCTCTAAAATAGCCATACATTGACTCATTGAAACCAAATTTTGGTGAGAAGTGCATGCAGTTAAGGGGGTACAAAGTGCAGTTGCTTTCACTCGGGTGCATAGCTTCGTTTAATTAACTTTCATTATTTTTTTAAAGTAAAATTTTTATACAAAGTATATACAAAATACTCCATCTATTTTACGAACAATTTAACGATTAAAAACACAAATACTTATTTAATAAAAATACAATATTGTTTTTTTGCATATGTTTTCTTTAAGTTGCAGGGCTAATCTGGAAACTGGATTCTTGTATATAAAAGAACCCAGTTTTCAGTTTGCCCTGCATTTGTGAGAACTATGTACAAATGACAAGGCCAAACACTTCAAAAAGTTGAAATTTTGCTACAGAAAAAAATATTTATGCATGGCCTGTTGTATGTTACATGCTCAAGAGTAAGAAATCCTGAGAAATTATTCTTCACTCTTAAAAAGGAAAAAAAATAAAGAAATTTTCTTAAAAAATAAATTTCATCGATTGGTTTGTGAAACTGAACAAAACACAGAGTTTGTAAATCTCAACAAAAAATGATAGTGATAACTTCAAAAATATAAAATACTGTGAGGATTTTAATATGCGTTAGTATGTTGCAAAGAAATTCTAGAAAGAAAAAGCCACATGTCTGAGAACCAAGAGATAGAAGCCGTACACAGTTCATATAACTGTACACATATTTTGTAGATGAGTATCTGTGAATAAACATAAATATCAGCAGCAGGCAGGAAAGAACATTCAGTTTGAGACAAGTTATAGATTCAGGATTGTCCCACAGGATAACAGTCTAGTGGATGAAAGTGTTGGTTTATGAATATGGTAACATAGCAATACTGAGTTTAATAAATAAGAACCAAAACGAATTTACATGCTTGAAGTCATGTCAGTACACTATTTACATTATTCAGACTATTGTCCTCATCTTTGTCGCCATATTTATTACAACATTTCGGTTGTTGTACGCCCCGGCCTACTTCAGGTGGCTGGAATGTTGAACTGAACCCTTTATTTTGCTAACTAGGGTAGACAGTTCTAGTTCCACGTGCCATGTCTAATGGATGTCAGTTATCAGTTATCTCCTGTTAATTCCCCTCTCCAAGTTTTCCACTGCCTTAACCGGGTATTGAACTCACACTCTTTGGGTCCTGTCACTGGATCTAACTAACACCTTTATCCACTGTCCTTGAGGACATCTGTGTATGAATTTCTGGGTTTTATAAACCTAATGTTTTCAGCAAGCATTTTTACCAGAGCTCATATTGCAATTTTTTGCTGTTATCACTATATGTTTTTAGCAGAGCTCATATTGAAAGATTTGTTGTTATTATCGCTTTTCTCTGGCACTCCTTGTTAAATATAGACAGATACAGTTCCAGACAAGTTCTAGATTCAGGATTGTCCTACAGGATAATAGCCTAGTGGATGAATGTGTTGGTTTATGAATATGGTAACATAGCAATACTGAGTTTAATAAATAAGAACAAGATATCCATAGGCATAGAAAGAAGAAGGAGATTAAATAAAAGGTTTAGTTGAAATTCCCTCAAATTTACCTGGATCAACAGACATCTGAAGAAGGCCGGAGAGCTGAGTGGCCATTGTGATAACAACAATGAACATGATTGTATTCTGAATGTAAATAATCATAATGCCACATCCTAGAAATTTGACAGGCTATAACTAAGAGATTATATGTTAAAAAGTAAGAGTGGGGAAGGTGGTTCATCTGCATTGAAGATCGTGTTGCCCTAGTAATAAGCGACCAGAGAAAGGCACAAACCAAAATCATGAAGGTTAACTGTAACAGAAAAGAACTTGAATGGAAGTAGCAGTAAAAGAAAGAGTGGAGTAGGGAACTCCCATTGAAGAAACCAGAAATGGATAGGAGAAAATTGAAAAAAATTGCAAATGAAACATAGTTGTAATGGGGACATCTGTAGAGAGAAACTGGATCATTATTAGTGGCAGTCCTGTACAACACCATAAAAATCAATATATCATATAAAAGACAAGATAGATAAAAACTAAAATAATAAATACAGACTATACAAAAGGAGAGATGAACCAACAAATTAATAAATGCATACAAAAAATTTGGCACAGAAAAATACAAAAATAAAATGGTGTGAAAGAAAATTGTACAAACAATTGGAATTTGTACAAAAAAAACAGTATTTGCCTTGAGAAAAAAAATTCTAGAATTTTGAGATGCAAACAGATCACTCAATTCTGTTCAGAACACAGAAACCTATTGTTGTAAACAAAGCAAAGAAATCAGTGAATTTGTTGTTCGAACAGACTACATTAAAAGAAATCTATATTTCTGAGATAAGGTATTGTAACTATTTACATCATTCGGTCTGTTGTCCTCATTGTTATTGCCATATTCACAATGTTTCAGCCATTGTTTGCTCTGGCCTTCTTCAGGTGATATACAGTGCTGTTCGATAAAAGTGACTCACCTGATTTTTTTTTTACTAAACGTTCTCTTCTCCGATGAAACAAAAGTTGAGCTAAATTCAAAGGATAAGTGATCTGAAGAAGAAGCTTTGAAAGCTCTTTGAATTTAGCAGTAAGTACTGTCAAGCATCCGTTTAGTATAATGTTCTGGGGATGCTTTTCTTTTCATGGAACTGGTTTCTTAAAACCTATTGAAAAGACCCTCAGGAGCGAGCAGTACAAGAGAATTTTAGAGTCTTGTCTGCTCCCTTCTGCTGAAAGGGTGCAAATCGGCCCCACCAAGCTCATTTTTATGCAGGATAATGCTCCCTGTCACAAATCAAAATTGATGAAGGAATACTTTTATGAGAAGCAGGTGAGTGTTATGACATGGCCGCCTCAATCTCCTGACCTCAACCCCATTGAAAACTTATGGAGCATTATAAAGTACAGGATCTCGAGAAAGCAGTTGAGTAACAAAGAGGATTTGATTGTGAATTTCATATCCGAATGGAATTCAATGCTTGGAGATGAGATTTGCCAGAACCTAATCAAGTCAATGCCAAAAAGGGTTGAAAAGGTTATTCAAAATAAAGGAGGACCCATAGATTATTAAATATTTCGAACTATATTACCTATTATAAATAAATTATACCTCTATTATTCTTTATTTAAAGCTGTTCGGTTATGTTTCTATTGATTACTAGTTGCAGGAAATAAGTGAGTCACTTTTTTTGCACAGAGTTTTATTCCCTAAATCTCATTTGTATCCAAAATTATAATTATTAATAGAAATACCTTAGGGTGAGTAAACTTTTTTACTAGGTGGTCAAGAAGTAAGATTAAAAATTAGATATGGACACCCTGTATATATAAATCACAGGATAAAAGATTTTTATTACGCAAACATTAAACTTTAAAATTGTTTATTTAAAAAAATATTGTATTGCATTGGAATTTTTTGACATAAAAAAGTTTTTGAAAAATGTTTTTTAAAATCTACAAACATCAGCTAAACACTGAATTTCGATAAAATTTTAAGTATTTATTCAGTTAAAAGGGAATTTTGTAAGAATTTCTGGAAATTTTTTTCTAAGTCATCACTTTTTTAATTTTATATCTCAATAAAATGCGAATACTAAAAATTACTGATACTTATATTAAGTCTATATAAAAATCAAAATATTAAAATATAAAAATCTGACCTGAACCAGAAAATAAAAACACCAATAAAATTATTTGTGGGGTGGGGGAGTTGCTTTTTTTGCTTTTTTCTGTTTTTTTTATAATGCTACATTATACTAGAATCTTTTTGCAACATGTTGACGCATGTTGCAAAGTTATTGCTAACATTTTTCCTCAAGATTTACAAACTATATGTTTCATTCAATTTTGCAAAACGATCAGACTAACAGAAGTCACAGAATTTTATATATAGAAATAATCTTTGTGCAATTTCCAAAAAGGATAATTGGAAAAAATATATAAATCATAAGACAAAAGATTTTTATTACTCAAATTATTCAATTAAAAGAATTTTGTAAGAATTTCTGGAAACTCTTTTTTAAGTTGTCATTTATTTAAATTTATATCTCAATAAAATGCGAATACTAAAAATTACTGATACTTGTCTATATAAAAATCAAAATATTAAAATATAAAAATCTGACCTGAACCAGAAAATAAAAACACCAATAAAATTATTTGTGGGGAGTTGCTTTTTTTTTTCTTTTTTAATACTATATAATGTAGGCTGGCTTTTTGTGAACATATAAATACGTCTGTCTATATTTCTGAGATAATGTATTGTAAGTATTTATTGAGATTGTTGCTCTCATCTTTATTGCCATATTCACAACATTTGGCTATTGTATGCTACGGCCTTCTTTGAATTTCAAACCAAAATCTTTATTCTATATGGGTAGATTGTTCTAATTCCACATGCCATGCCTTTGGATATCTCAGTATCAGTTATTTTACCTTACTAACTCAACTCTCCAAGTTTTTGTTCCCTCTGCTGTGGCCAGGTATTGAACTTGTTGATTAATCAAACCAACATTTTTATCTACTGAGCCAAGTGTCCTTGGGGACATTAGAGAGGGAATTTTTGGGACTTATAAACCTAACACCCCAGTAACTTTTTTTTACCAACACTCATATTACAAATCTTTGATATTGTTTTTCTCTAGCTCGATGTGTTACTGGTTTCCATATTGAATTCATGTCTATGTTTGGCCGACTTAGCCTCAATTTAAAATACAACAAAGTTTTTGGAATTTAGTTGCTTACATATATTTTCTATTTTTAATTCATTTCAAATTATATTCTTCTTTTATACAATGGCTTTCGAGAGGTACTTTTCTTATTTTAGTTTTTAATCATTTCACTCCAAGCAAGGCAATAAAGCCACTAAGACAGAAGAGGTTACTGAGTGTGAGAGAATATGAGAAAAAAGAAAACATTATCAAGGAGAGGGAACAATGGAAAAAGAGGAATTAAGAAGACAGAAAATAATAATTGACATTGCATTTAAATTTGTGAAGATCAAAGGCAATAAAGCCACTAGGATGCAAGGGGGTTACTGAGTGTTAGAGAATATGAGGAAAACTACTATTAAGGGGCGGGAACAATAAAAGAAAAGGAATTAAGAAGACAGAAGATAACAATTAACATTGCATTTACATTTTGAAGATCAAAGGCAATAAAGCCACTAAGATGCAAAGGGGTTACTGAGTGTTAGAGAATATGAGAAAAACTACTATTAAGGAGAGAGAACAATAAAAGAACAAGAATTAAGAAGACAGAAGATAACAATTAACATTGCATTTCAATTTTTGAATATCAAAGGCAATAAAGCCACTAGGATGCAAAGGGCTTACTGAGTGTTAGAGAATATGAGAAAAAAGAAAACATTATTAAGAGGAGGCAACAATAAAAGAACAAGAATTAAGAAGACAGAAGATAATGATTGACAATGCATTTAAATGTTTGAAAATCAAAGGCAATAAAGCCACCAAGATGCAAGGGGGTATACTAAGTATTACAGAATATGAGGAAAACTATTATTAAGGGGAGGGAACAAGAAAAGAGGAGGAATTAAGAAGACAGAAAATAACAATTGACATTGTCGTTAAATATTTGATGATCAAAGCTGACGGGAAAGCAAAAAGTCACAAGAGAGTTACGCAAGCAAGGCGTACTTTATATTCATATATTTTATAAGTATGTACATACAGCAGTACTGAGAAGTTCTCATTCCAACCAAATTCTTTGAATCTGAGCAAATAACAGAACATCAAAATTTGTTTAGTCCTTTCTTGATCTGCTTTGATATTCTAATTATTACCAATTAAAAATTATGACATATTTGAATTTCAGTAATGAGAAACAAAGGTAGATTGTTCTAATTCCACATGCCATACCTTTTTGGGTATCTCAGTTTCAGTTGATTCCCCTTGATAACTAAACTCTCCAACTTTTTGTTTTCCTTTGCTGTGGCCAGGTATTGAACTCACAACTCTTTGAGTCAAGTTCCTATTGGATCAACTAACCAAACACTTTTATCCCCAAGAAGACATGGCCCAGTGGATAAAAGCATTGGTTGATTAATCCAAAAGTGACTACCTGCTGAAAAACAGTTTTTCAAAGGGATTTTCATTTATTTAAATTAATGTTTTAAAATTTTATTATTTTGGACACTTCTGAAATGTTATTTGTTTACCTTTGCTGTGGCCAGGGATTGAACTCCCAACTCTCTGAGTTAAGTCACTTTTGATCACTCAACAAGCATTTTTATCCACTGGACCATGTGTCAGTTGTGAGTTCAATACCTTGCTACAGCAGCAGGAACAAAAACTTGAAGTGTTGAGTTATAAAATAAGGAACTCAGCTTGAAATTTCAACATATATCACCTGAAGAAGGCCGGAGTGTACAATGGTCGAAATGTCATGAATATGGTAATAGAGTTAAGGACAACAGAAAATGAAAAGAGGAACAAAGATGGTTTTGCTTTACATCATATCAACCTCAACAGGTTATTTAATGCTGACAAGATTTTATTGTCTCTATTTCTGAGATGAGGTATTATGTACACTATTTACATTATTCGGACTATTGTTCTCATCTTTGTCACCATATTTATTCCAATGTTACGGCCGTTGTACACTCCAGCCTTCTTCAGTATCTGTCTATATTTCTGAGATGATGTATTATGTACACTATTTAAATTATTCAGACTACTGTCCTCATCTTTGTTGCCATATTTATTCCAATGTTACGGCCGTTGTACACTCCAGCCTTCTTCAGTATCTGTCTATATTTCTGAGATGAGGTATTATGTACACTATTTAAATTATTCAGACTACTGTCCTCATCTTTGTTGCCATATTTATTCCAATGTTATGGCCGTTGTACACTCCAGCCTTCTTCAGTATCTGTCTATATTTCTGAGATGAGGTATTATGTACACTATTTAAATTATTCAAACTACTGTTCTCATCTTTATTGCCATATTTATTGCAACGTTTTGGACATTGTACACTCCTTCTTCAGTATCAGTCTATATTTCTGAGATGAGGTATTATATACACTATTTATATTATTCGGACTACTGTCCTCATCATTGTCACCATATTTATTCCAATGTTACAGCCCTTGTACACTCCGGCCTTCTTCAGGTGGTTGGAATGTCGAACTGAACCCTTTATTTCACTTACTGAGGTAGACTGTTCTAGTTCCACATGCCACAAGGTCACATGGAACAGTGGATAAAGGCATTAGTTAGATCCAGTTACAGGACCCAAAGAGTTCAATACCCGGTTAAGGCAATGGAGAACTTTCAGAAGGAAATTAACAGGAGATAACTGATAACTGACATCCATTAATCATGGCATGTGGAACTAGAACAGTCTACCCCAGTGAGCAAAATAAAGAAAGGGTTCCGTTCGACATTCCAACCACCTGAAGAAGGCAGGAGTGTACAACGGCCGAAACGTTGTAATAAATATGGCGACAAACATGAGGACAATAGTCCGACTAATGTAAATAGTGTAAGATTTTATTACTGGTAATATTTTTTCCAAAAATGTATTGCTAGTAATATTTTTTTTCTTCAAAAATATATTGCTGGTAATTATC
Source organism: Acanthosepion esculentum (assembly GCA_964036315.1). Classification (NCBI taxonomy): domain Eukaryota; kingdom Metazoa; phylum Mollusca; class Cephalopoda; order Sepiida; family Sepiidae; genus Acanthosepion; species Acanthosepion esculentum. Next base: position 5,513,692 of record OZ038479.1, on the reverse strand, counting down.
TACAAAAATGTTTTTCTCAGAAATTTATTGCTGGTAATAATTTTTGCAAAAAAAGTATTGCTGGTATAAAACCTATTTTTATACTTTCATAGTGTTTTGACCCATTTTGTGGGGGTTAGCTATTTGCCCATAGCTGGGACCCTGACAGGTGCTACCACCCCAGCTCAGGAACACCAGCAATTCCATGCTCCTCAAAACCTCCTGATCAGAGGCCTTGCTATCAGATTTATTTTATCATCTTACCCATGGCACGGATGTAGTTTATCGTCATACCCAAGATGGGAGGAACAAAGACCTTTGGAAAGAACTGTGGCACATTATGGTAACAGTAGTGCCCCTAATTGCAGGAGCACTTAGAACCATCACAGATAGCTTGGCAAAAAGTGTGGAAGAACTTAAAATCCAGGTTAGAATCAAGGCCACCATACTGACAGCATTACTGAGTGTTGTATTAAGAAGACCTGCTGTCACTTGATCTCGAATGTGAGTCACTGGTTGTAAATGTTATGAACCCTCGATGAATAAAAAAAAAATAATTATTGGAAAATACCAAAATCTTGCTCAAGAACTGAGAAAATTGAATATTATGCCCATGATAATTGGAACACTTGAAACCACGTTAAAAAAATACTTGAATCGGGATTGTTTGAGGTAGCCTTGTGTGGCAACCAATCTAAGAGAAGAAAGACTCTTAAATCAAAAACTTGGAGAAGGCAGCAGGAAAACCATTCCGTCATTATTTACAAGGAATCGTGGTAATTCACAGAAAAGAAAAAGGAAAATATTTTTTTACATTGTTCGGACTGTTGTCTTAACAATAAAAGTTATCTCATCTCGGAAATATAGACAGATAAAAAAGGAAGATGTGGTGGACCATGATCGCCTACGTGCTGAAAGGATATGGCATTTAACAAGTGTTTTCTTTTGTGTGTGCGTGTGTATTTATTTTCGATTTGACATGAATTGTGAAAAGAACGAGTTCGATTATTGAATTGTATTCATTTCAACATTTTAATTTCATTCATAAAAATTAGGTAACTCCATGAGATCGCTAAAAAAAAATGGCGTTGCATGATAAAAAAAAAGTCGCCAAACTTGACTAAAACAAAATTTTATCGTCTAAATGTTTATGTTATTATTAAGATGAAAGTTTTTTTTAATTATTTTTAAAAATTTTTACTTCTTTTTAGAACAATCTGAATTTTTATTTAAAAATCCTTGTTTCTCTTTGTATCACCGGAACTAGTAAAATAACATATACAATTTTTAGCACGTTTTTTTTTTGTCTGACACATTAATTTGGAAAATCTTGCAAAAATAAAAATAATTGTCGGATGTTAATGAAACTTTCAGAAACTATTCATAAATGATCGAAATTATTATAAATATGTTTTTTCTTTTTTGGTAAATTTTCATTTTAACACCCGAGCGCTAAATTCCCTGCTGAATGGGCCTATTTACTTCCTTTCCTTGCAGAAATTAGTACCCACTAAAAATTAATACACAAACTTGTTATGGGTTGATTCTATTTTTTCATTATTTTTTTCATTTGTCCCCTTCTTCTACACAGAAAGAAACCCCCTCCCCTAACCTTAACACCTAACCCTAAAGAAGAAGGGAACAAATTAAAAAATAAAAAACATTAAATTAAATAATTGCTTCAATTGCCCTAATCTTTTTGGGGTTAGAGAGAACGATTAATTTTTCTTTTCATTCTTCATAAAAAAAAAATTACTTTGTTATTCTTTTATTTGTCGATGTTTACATATATTTGAATGAAAGTTAACTTTCTTCTTAAATTAAGTACAAAAAAATTAACGGAAGCGCGTACTAATTTCTGCAAGGAAAGGAAGTAAATAGGCCCATTCAGCAGTGAATGTAGCGCTCGGGTGTTAAAATGAAATTTACGTTTTTTTTTTTTATTTATTAAAGTCATGACAGAAATATTTTTTTTAATATTTATTACCCCCCCCCCCTAACTAATTTTATGAAAACTCTAGATCTAGAAAGTCGATCGCATCGGGTTTTTAGTGATTACAATGGTTTAAAAAATGAATTAAATTGAAATGTTGAATGAAATGAACACAATAACACAAACAAAAACACTCAGAATATTGATTTCCCGGGGTTTTTGTTGTTGTTTTTTTAATTAAAAATTATTAATTTTTTTTCATTTTTGACGATATAAAAATGTTTATAAACAAAAATAAAATTAAACTTTTTTTGAAATTGATAAATCCTGACAAAAAAAAAAAACAATTTTGTTTACGAAGACGGTTGAAAAAAAAAAAATTAATTTTTTTTTTTCAGAAAAAAAATCAAGAAAACTAAAAAACAAACACCGATTGTATTAAATTAATTAATTAATTAATTAATAATAACGCAATTATATCATTAATAAAATTAATTAATTAAATTTAAATATCAGGAAAAAAAAAGGATACGAAAAATTAACAATAACATGGAAAAAACGTGGAGCTTCTTGAAAATAGAAATAAAAATAAACATTTTTTTCACCTGTAACAAGGGAAATGTTATTTATTTACTCAAGAAGGGTGTGGCATTTCTTGATATTTTGGGATCACATATGCAGGTGCTTCTTACGGTTTGGTTAGCATCAGACTGAATTCTTGATATACCGTGTTTGCTATACTCTTTGCATTTTTCAAAATGTTCAGACGACACAAACCTTCGAATTATATGGAATTAAAAAAATTAAAATTAATTAATTATTAAATGTAATGAGGGTCATTAAGTCTATTTTATTTTTACAGAAGCACCACTTCATCATTTTACCATGAAGAATAAAAAAAGAGAAATCGTACCTTTATTTTTAACTGTCTTTTGTCCGTTTTGTCTCCCTAAAAACCAACGGAATTTTTTTAAAGAAAAATAAATAACACCAGCGAAAAGCTGAGCGTTGAATTATCTTCCTTAAGGAAAGAGAGATGTTACGTTGCCACCAGACAAATTGACAGAAGAGCGACAAACAAGGGGAGATAAGAAATGATTTCACCATTGTAAACAGGTTCTTTTTTTTTTTTTTTTTTTTAAATATTCTGAAAAATTAGGTCACAAAATTAGGCCAACTCAGGCCCGGTGCAAGGACACCCCCTATCTATGATATAGACCCTTCAATCTATTATATCACCCCCCACCATTCTACTACATTTCAATTTTCATGAGGTAGTATTAATTTATTGCAACCTCATTAAGTACAATAATAGATCATATATAAGGCAGGTGTGTACTATACCGACACCGCCTCTACTCGGGGGGCAAGACTGATTGGAGGCCCCCAACTTTTTGTGTGTCCCCCTATCTTATCAACATTTGTTTTATTTCTGCCTACATTTATATAAGATACAAATTAAACTAAACAAAACTATTTAATAAAAATAATTGTGGATTTTGATGTATTTTTTCCACCCAAAGCCAATGCCATTGCAAGCTTCTCATACCCCACCCCATCTATGATACAGAGCCATCAACCTATTATGCCCCCCCCCATTTCATTCTACTAGATTTCAATTTTCATGAGGTAGTATTCATATAATATACAAATTAATTTATTGAAACCCAAGTTAATTAAGTACTATAAAGAATCATATTCAGGGTATCTACTATCCTGACACCACCCCTACTTGGGGGGCAAGGCTGATTGGGGACCCCCAACTCTTTCTATCCCTCATTATTTTATCAACATTTGTTTTTTTTCTGCCTAAATTTATATATATATATATATATTTTTGCTTTTTGTTTTTTAAGAGTTTCACTCCAAGCATGGCGGGAAGCCACTAGCACACAAGGGGTAAACAGAGAGTTGGAACGAGAGCAAATAGGAGTGATAGAGAAAAGGATGAAGAGAAGGGTATGGGATAGAAATCAACACTTAGAGGTGACAGACGGTTTCATGCTGACCACAATTGTCAGGCCACTGGTGTCAGGTGGCCTGACGATTGCGTCTAGCATGAAACAGACTGTCGCCTCTGAGTGTTGACTTCTATGTTCACTTTTATATTTATACAATCTCTATCTCTGATATTGAGCACTTTATCCCATAAATATAGCACATCTTAAGATTATATTTCTCCTCTCTTTCCATCCCTCTCTTTCACCCTCTCCTTCCACCTCTCTCTCTTTGCACTTCATTTCCCCCTTTCTCTCCTTCCATTTCTCTTTCTCTTTCCACCTTTCTCTCTTTCCCCCTTTCTCTGTCTCTTTCTTACTCTCTTTTCACCTCTCTCTTTCCCCCTTTCTCTCTTTCCACTTCTCTCTTTCCTTCCTCCTCTTGTTCCATCTGTCTCTTTCGCCCTTTCTCTCCTTCCACCCCTCTCTCTTTGCACTTCACTTCCCCCTCTCTCTTCCCCCTTTCTCTCTTTCCACTTCTCTCTTTCCTCCTCTCTTTCAACCTCTCTCTCTCTTCCCCTTTCCTCCTCTCTCCTTCCCCTTCTCTCTTTCCACTTCTCTCTCCCCTTCTTCCTCTCTTTCCATCTCTCTTTCGCCCTTTCTCTCCTTCCACCTCTCTCTCTTTCCACCCCTCTCTCTTTGCATTTCACTTCCCCCTTTCTCTCTTTCCATTTCTTTTTCTCTTTCCACATCTTTCCCCATTTCTCTCTTTTCTCCTCTCTCTTTTCCCCATTCTCTCTCTCTTTCCATCTCTCTCTTCCCCCTTTCTCTCTTTCCATCTCTCACTTCGCCCCTTTCACTCTTTCCACTTATCTCACTCTCTTTCCCCCTCTCTCTCTTTCCACTTACCTCTCTCTCTTTCCCACTCTCTTTCCATCTCTCTCTCTTTCTCCCTTTCCATT